>OX104059.1:21977380-22211782 GCA_944474145.2 Dicrocoelium dendriticum | reverse complement strand
ACACACAGACTGTGAGTCTTTCATTTCAAATCCGTTTTGCTGCACATATCGTCTGTGATCTGTTTTACGTTTAACAACATCTAGACAGCACGCTGAGAAGACGCATAAAAGATAACCCACGGACTAATAACAGACGCTCGTGCCAACAACCTTGTTACTAAAGAAATCTCTTACAGTATACGTTACGGAAATCCAATGATCTTAACGGACTTCCAAGACTGCGACTTAGTTAAATACAGCATCCACGAAAACAGGCTTCCTAATTTTAACTTTTAGCATTATAATGCGCTCACTGTGCAATATTCGACATAAGGGGTGTGGAAATGTCTTTGTCTAATTAAGTTACTAATTTTGCAGCATTTGCGGACCGGGATTCTAACCAAAGTGCTTTGTTGATAGTTTGGTGAGGGTGGTTTGGTACGCCAGGCTACATGTGGACTATGTTGCTTATTGATGTTGTGTGGTGTATACTGAAGCGTTTCAGGAGCATTGATGGTACGTGGTAATATTAAAGTTTGTAGATTTTAACACTGTTGTTGTTCAAGTAGCTAACGAAGTGCAGTTATGAGCCGCGGCGCGTCGTTGTAAGCTGCCATCATGGTGCACGATCTTCTTTCGTTTAATCGTTTGGTGAAATTATATATTCGCGTACATTTGCGGACATGGAATAGGATGTGAAGAAATTTCAGCAGGCTACTGCGACCGCTTTTTATAAGCGGTCAGTGGTTATTCGAACTCGGTGCAAAATTTACTTAACTTAACTTTACCTCCCTATAAATATACTGAGTGCATTCCATTTTATTATTGAAACCTCATTACTTATTTGTTAACGCTCGCCATTGCCTAATTGAGACAGGCTGTTCCATTTAACCTCGGCCCGTAACCAAAATTCCGCCCTTGGTTAGAGCCCAGCTCCCCAGCATTTGGTTAACCGGATTGCTATGCATTCGAATCGGCGGCAAACGGTTGATAGCTTTTAAGCACACTAAAACACAGTTTAAAGGTTACACCAGATTAGAATGCCAGAGTCTAGAAGTCAATTGTTTCACTCCTGTCTGACCAATCAACGAACGCCACCATCTTTAAAGTACCCTGCTAGGTCTGCGACTACCGGGCAGCGTTCTGTGTTCTCTAAACGTATGAGCCAAAAGAAGAAGCGGACAAGATCTGCTCGTAAAACTTCGAAGGGGCTTGAAGACCCTGGAACCAGTAAGACGCCGGCAATAGAGCGGAAAACCTACGCTACCGTTGCTTCGGCGTCGTTTGGGAAGCCAGCGACAGTCCCACCGCCAGTGGTGAAAACAGCTGGTATAGGTGTCGATTCCAAGGCACCTGGAGTAAACACTCACCGTCGTGCCGACTCTTTCACGGGTAGTAGCGTTATATTCCGTAACGTTACTGAATCTGAGGCCGTTCTCCCAAGGGAACGCATCTTGGATGACATCAAGTGGCTGAAACTGTGTGTCAGCAAGCTGCTTCCACCTGGTTTCCCTGGTGTCACTGTCAGAAAGCTGACCAGACTGCGGAACGTTCCTATCGCTACGCCAAATCCACGACCCCGACTACTTCGCGTAGTCCTTTCTACCCCGGAGGAACGCAAATCGTTACTGCGATTTGCATTCCAACTTAAGGGTAGTGGTGTCAGCGTTCAGCCGGACGTACCACTGGCAGATAGGTTGAAGTTAAAGGAGGCTATCGAAGACATCACAACTAGACGGGTGGCTGGTGAACAAGGCCTCCGTCTGGTGGGTTTTCAGGTGGTCAGCCGGAAGTTACTTGCCGCCCTATCAGAACCAATCCTGATGACGCACGACCCAGCGATGGTCGTGCCGACTTCCTTGAGGTAGTACTTAGCAACGTGCGTACCCTAAGGAACAAGGTACACGAGTTGGGTCTACTTGTAGACAAATCTCGTCCCAACATACTTGCTTTCACTGAGACGTGGTTGTCTCCGGATATCACGGACGGTGAGGTATATTTACCTGGCTACGCGCTGCTTAGAACTGATCGCTCCGTTGGTCGCCAAGGCGGAGGCGTTGTACTGTATGTGAGCTGTAACTTAGATGTGTTGAGGACTTGCACATTCCAGTCGTCGGATCAGACTGTTGAAGCCCTATCGGCTGTTTTGTGCACTTCCTCTACCCAGTTTACAGTTATAGTGATATACAGAAGTCCTGGAAGTTCCTCCAGGGGGTACTTGTTTTTATTCGCACTCAGTCTGCGAATAAGTGTTTAGTTCTAGGGGATTTCAACCTGCCGGAAGTCTGTTGGGCCGATCTTTCTTGTAATTCGGCATTAGGAACATTCGGTGCAGACTTCCTTGAACTGACTCTCCAAGTGCCTTTGCACCAGTTCGTTGACTTTCCCACTAGGTATATGGACAACCAAATGCCATCTACTTTGGATTTGGTTTTCGCTAAGTCCCTGGACTTCGTGACTGACGTTTCATGCGGTGCACCTCTAGGGTCCAGCGATCACGCATGCATATCCTTTCGATGTGCTCTTTCAAGGCACCAAGAGACCGCTGTTGAATTACTTCCGAATATTTGGCGGGCGGACTTTAGTGCAATGCGAACTAAGGCTTCAGTTCTGAACTGTGAGATCTCGATGGCTGACTCTGTCCAGTTAGCCTGGGATAAATTTAAGGCATACCTTACGGAGGTTTCCGCTCCCTATATTCCACTCATTAGGAAAAGAGGGTTAAAGGCACAGCCTCCATGGATAGATACCACAGACAAGTACCTACTCAAGAAACGGTCTAGATGCTGGCGAACCTACCAAGCAGCTCCATCAGCCAGTACCTATGATAGTTATCGAGAGATTAGAAATAAGTGTAAGCAACATCTCAGAACTGCTCGTCTCCAATACGAGCAGGGTTTAGCGGACTCGGCCGCAGCTAATCCCAAGAAGTTTTTTGCTTACGTTAAAAGACGCAGCAGGGCAAAACTATCTATACCAGCTTTATTGCGAGCAGACGGGACCCGTGCGCAAACTGACTATGAGAAGGCTTGTATACTGAGTGATCAGTATACTGGAGTCTTTGCTCGGGAGACCTCTTTACCGCAGGTTGAATTGGTTTCAAGAGTTCCGGAGGATTCTTGCTTAGCTGAATTTAGCATAACGGAGACTCAGGTCTTCGAGCTACTGCAAGGCATTAATCCCTCTAAAGCTTCCGGTCCTGATTCAATTCATCCGAAGCTGTTGTATGAACTGGCCACTGAGCTGAGTGGTCCGCTCACGTGCGTATTTTCAATATCGCTGGACAGCTGCAGCCTACCTTCGGAATGGAAGGAGGCAATCATCTGTCCGATTTTTAAGGGCGGTGACAGCGCTCTACCCGCGAACTACCGGCCTGTCAGTTTGACAAGCATAGTAGTCAAGTTGTTCGAGAAGCTGATAAGGGATTCAGTGGAGGACCACCTGAATCGATTCAACCTTCTCAGTGTTGCACAACATGGATTCCGCAAAGGATTATCATGTCAGACTAATTTACTTGTAGCTCGTGAAAGCTGGGCCGAAGCGGTAGACAGTGGCCACGCTGTAGACGTGCTATTCGTAGATTTTTCGAAAGCTTTTGACACTGTTCCACATCTTCGGCTCTCACTAAAGTTGAGATCTTACGGGATATCTGGTCGCGCCCTTCAATGGGTGTCTGCCTTCCTTGAGGGGAGGGAACAGTGCGTACGGGTGGGGCGTAGCCTTTCGCTCAGGCAAGCTGTCCTTAGTGGCGTTCCGCAGGGCTCGGTATTGGGGCCATTGTTGTTCGCGATTTATGTAAATGACTTGCCGGGTGAGCTAGGGGTGTCATCATTAATGTTTGCTGACGACCTTAAGCTCTGGAATATTGTGGATTTCCCGGGGGGTCCTGAGGCAATTCAGCGTGCTTTGGATATACTCTGGGAATGGTCTATCTTATGGTCGATGCCCATAAATAGGGCGAAGTGCTCTGTTCTCCGAATCGGAGCTGCTAATCCTCCCACGCGATATGTTCTCGGCGGTGGTGAACTCCCTGTTGTCACTCAGCAGGTTGATTTAGGAGTCGTACACGCATCAGCACTTCATTCTGGAGACAACTGGAAGAAGGCTGCTTGTCGAGGGTTTCGTATGATGTGGTTTATCCGCCGCTCTTTCGGAACCTTAACGGCCAAGTTGTTTGTGAAGCTATTTTCGGCATTCGTCCGACCCCACCTGGAATATTGTATTCAGGCTTGTCCACCATGTCTTAACCGAGACAAAATGGACTTGGAGAGGGTGTTACGAGTGGGCACTCGGTTAGTGCAGGGTCTACGGGGACAGACGTATCCTGAACGCTTGCTCAGTTTGGGTATGTACTCCATGCACTACCGAAGGATAAGAGGGGACCTGATTCTCACTTATCGTATTTTGACGGGTAAGATTGGCCTGGACTTGTCAGGGCTATTTAGTCCCGCTACGTTACCTAGTCTCCGCGGTCACCCACTGAAACTGCATAAACCACGGTCTGATAGGATTAGGACGGAAACTCGTCTATCGCGCCGAGTTATAGATCGCTGGAATTCGCTTCCAGATCACGTGGTTAGGGAACCTACGGTTAAGGGTTTTGCGCGCCAGCTGGATGCTCTTGGGTGGCGACAGCAAACCTTTCCTTTTTCCTAGCTGACTCACCTTCACTTTTCAGTTCTTTTTTTATTGACTCAAATATTTTGGTATTCCACTTGCTTAGCTCTTACCACTTTCTCTTTTGCCTCCTGCGTTTACTTTTTTCTTTCTTCACGTAACCGACCCAGCAGGGACTGCTAGGGCAGGATACGTGGGCATTAATTGGTTGGACAGGGTGTGATGCGGTCTTTGTTTTAGGTCCATCAGTATTTCAAAGTTCGCCAACTCCTGGTTCAACGACACGCCGAAGAAGGAACACTCACGGGATCATCCTATCGTTCCAGTCCCGCTTGAACTTGAACTTGATTCGCTTATTTCTTGCGAAATGTGTGTATAATCAGGTCCGGAACTCCAAAAAACGGGGTATCCCCTCGGGCTCTACGTCCGAGGGGAAACAACCGCGTTCGGAGAGACTAAGCGTGTGGTACACTAATTGTTGTGGTGTGCGTAGCAAATGGGGGGAATTAGTGATGCGTTGTGAGCATGTTGATGTGGCCGCTGTGTCGGAGTCCTGGCTCTCTCCAGATGACCTTATTGGTGATCTACTTATAGACTTTGCGTGCTACAGGACTGACATGCCCGGGTATCCGATTGGTGGAGGAGTACTCTTGCTTATAAAGTGCCAATATAAACACTGGGAGGCTCCATTTACCATGAGTTCTGCTAATGTTCAGGTTGTATCCTGTTATCTAGGAGCATGGGGTAGATTAGAGATTATAGTATGTGTTTATCCTAGCCCATCCTCCACGCGAGAAGAGGACAGGGATCTTGGTACGTTACTAAGAAAGGCGGCAATGGCCTCACCTAATTTTCTGATCGTCGGTGACCTAAACCTTCCGCATGCTGATTGGCAGCATGCTGAAAACAGTGGGAACCTTAGAGAAGGAACTAGTAGATTGGGTTCATGTAAATGCGTTCGAGCAATACGTCAATGTTCCGACTAGGAGTCGTACTGAGAGTACCCCTTCAACCCTTGATATCGTGATCGCCAGACATGGTCACTTGATTGACCTATGCGTGGAGCCACCCATAGGTAAGAGTGATCATTGTGTTTTGACCTCTTCTCTGGACACACCGAGGCTTGCAGAGAACCGTCGAATGGGAAGAGATTTAAATCGTATTGATTTTACGAAGCTGCGTAATCGAGTACTTCAGATCACTTTGGTCCCTAAACAGGACAAGGCCACTTTGGAACAGAGGTGGCTTCTACTTAAAAGTGGACTTGTACAGTTGCTGAATGAATTTGCTCCTCTTCGCCCCAGGAGACATTTTGGGAAACCCCGATGGTGGAGAAGAAAAATTGATAGAGCGATAAAGAAGCGCAATGCTGTGTGGAGAAAATATCAAGAAACTCGGGGCTTTCGACGTTGGCTACAGTACAAAAGGTGTCGAAACATGGCTATTAAGCTACAGCGGCAGGCGAAGTACGCATACGAGCTTAGGTTGGCTAAATTCGCGAAAACTAATCTTAAGTGTTATTACAGTTATGTCCAGTCAAAGGCTTCTCTAAGAGAGGTGGTCGGCTGTCTAACCATGGAGGACGGTACCCAGGCGGTAGACGACGTCGATAAAGTAGAAGTGCTGCTACGTGTCTACCAAAGCCTGCATCGGAAGGATAGTGGGTCAGCCTTGCCATCACAGCCGCACTGCTCAACTAGCTACACAATGCGGGAAATTATTCTCAATGTGTCAGAGGTCTTCACAGTGCTGGCCAGTTTGAACCCTTATATATCAGCTGGTCCTGATAGCGTACATCCCGCCATAGTTAAGCCGCTGGCTGATATCCTTCAGTATCCCGTAGCGGAGTTATTCAACCAGTCTCTTCAAGAAGGCAAGCTGCCACGTGATTGGAAGGAGGCGACTATTGTTGCCATCCACAAGGGGGGTTCTAAGTCGGTGCCTCTTAACTATAGACCTGTTAGTTTGACCAGCATCATGCTGAAATGCTTGGAAAAGCTTATAAGGAACAGGATCTGTGAGCACTTGATTGAGCACAATCTAATTAGAGCGGAACAGCATGGCTTTCTCAAAAAGAAGTCTTGTCTTACCAATCTATTGTGCTTTTTAGACGAGATTACCCGTTGTCTTGATGGTGGGATATCGGTAGAGGTGTGCTATTTGGACTTCAGTAAAGCCTTTGACTCCGTGAACCATCGATTTTTAATTGAGAAGCTGACATGGTTTGGATTGCATCCTCAGCTATTACTATGGCTCTCTGAATTCTTACGTGGAAGGACATTCAGAGTCAGTGTTGGGGACGCGAGTTCTAGTGTTGGCCATGCCTACAGTGGTGTCCCCCAAGGTTCGGTTCTGGGTCCATTGCTGTTTCTTATGTTTATAAATGACCTGGCTCCTCTTCTTGAGGATCCCTGCTACATCTTCGCAGATGACTTGAAGCTAGTCAGTAGGGGAAACCGAGCGACATTGGCTAAGGACGTCATCACTCTGGTGCGTTCGTCAAGACAATGGGACCTACCTCTAAATGCCAACAAATGTCAACTATTGACTAGTAGTGGTAGCGGAATTGCTGTTCAGTCTTCTGTGGGATCTCTATCATTGCGGTGTACTGACGAAGCCCGTGATCTAGGTGTCATCATAGCGAACAATTTTAAGCCTTCGGCACAATGTCGCCATGCTGCCAACAAAGCACGACACGAGTTATTTCATCTTAGGAGGGCGCTGAGTAACACTAAAGCAGAAGTATTCTTGCCCTTATATAAAGCAGTGGTCAGGCCACATCTGAAGTATTGTGTTCAGGCCTGGTCACCTTACCTCCGAAGTGACATCATTGGTATAGAAAAGATTCAGAAACTTGCGACCAGGATGATTGAAGGTCAACGAGGGAAGTCTTACGAAGATCGTCTAAGTAGCTTAGGATTATTTTCCTTGGAACGGCGCAGGTTGAGGGGGGATTTGATAGAGACGTTTAAGATCATTAAGGGACTTAGTGGTATTAGTTCCACCCATCTGTTTGAGTTGGCTACGTCGGACCATCTGCGCGGGCATCGCCTGAAGCTCAAACATCATAGAGCTCGTTTGGACATCAGGGCAAGGTTTTTTACGAACCGAGTAGTTAACTACTGGAATAAATTTCCTTCTGATTTAGTGGAGTCTGAGACCGTGGTAGCCTTCAGAAGGGGCTTAGACAATTGTTGGTCCATCCTTTTTCCAGAGCTATTGTAGTTGTACTGGTATATATAGTGTATTTTGATGCTGGCATACGAAAATGCAGAGATTGCTCTTGTTCTTGCTTCATTCCATTGCAGAAGCAAGAAGAGACAATCCAACGTCGAAGTGCCGGGGGCCGCTTCACTTACCGGCACAAGAACTGGACGCTCGTTAGGCGGAATCCTCTATCGTCCATCTGACCTGAAAAAGCTGAAACTTTGCTGTACGATGCTTAATTGCCAAAAGATGTCATAAGTTTATATATAACCGTACCCAAGTGGTTAAAAACGAAGCTAAATGTTAAAAAGCACTTAGGAAAGGCAGTACTATGTTTCCGTAAAATGAAATAGGTGCCAGCGTGTACGGTTAGCTTTCCTAAATGTATGTCCATATATAGGGTACGCTTTATAAGTACCAATTGTATTGCGGCGGAGCGTACGTGTGGAAGTGGTAACAGTGTAAGAGGAATGGTGACCATAATCATTGTAAACCATTAGATAATGGACCGTGTGGTTTAATCGTGTGCTCCCTTCTCTCAATTGGATCATTGTATTGTAGAGAGTAGAAGGAAAGTCCTTTGTTAGCTCCTTCACATCCCAATCATTGCGTGGATGCCATGAGTCGCTACGAGACGGTATTCCACATGCGGCCGTAAC
Organism: Dicrocoelium dendriticum; assembly: GCA_944474145.2. NCBI lineage: Eukaryota > Metazoa > Platyhelminthes > Trematoda > Plagiorchiida > Dicrocoeliidae > Dicrocoelium > Dicrocoelium dendriticum. Next base: position 22,203,320 of record OX104059.1, on the reverse strand, counting down.
AGCTACATTGAAAGAATCAAGGTCCCAGCTTGCTCATCAAGTGAGAGTCCAAAAATCGCTTGAAACATTCCTCAGTCTGCGCGTCGACCACATGTTTCGGCAAGTCGTTCCGGTCATTTACAATGCAGGTTGATGGAGCGAGAGTGTAGCGCACTCTGAGTCTTCTGGGTTTAAATAGTTTCCAGTTGTGCCCCCGAGTGGAACTATTAGTGTTGACTTGAAGGAACGCTTGTAGCTCCATCCCCATTTCCCCCATCAGAATTCGCCTATTAAAATCAGATCACCTCTACGTCAATGATGTTCCAGTGAGAACAGGTGCATCCGCTGTAGTCGAAGAGGGTAAGGCAAGTCCCTTAACTCCAGTGTGGATTTCGAAGCACGCCGCTGGATCTTCTCAATCCTGTTACACTCGAACCTGGTAAAAGACAGATGGCGGGTAGTCCGTATTCAAGTATCGGGCGCACGTAAACGAAGTAAACAGGATTCTGAAGATATCCGGAGTCAGTCGCGAGAAGGCTCTCCGTATAACGTGGCACATCCTGTTGGCAGCGACAGCCCTCCATAGTGTGTCTTCTGCGGTCCGTAAATCATGTGAGACAAGCACACCGAGATCTTTTTCAAATATAGTGATTCTGAGTAACATCCCACCAATATGGTATATCCCGAACGGTTCGGGGGCATGTATGGGGAAAACTGAGCATTTTTCACAATTTATGGGCAATTGCCATTTGACTGACCAGTCATGTGGGATGTCCACTGATGCTTGCAATCTGTCAGCATCCTTAAGACAGGATACCTCCATCCACAGCTTCATGTCATAGGCGTAAATCAGGCAATCCATCCGATTCTCCGTTGTGAGGTCATTGATGAATATCTTGCACAGTTCTGCATCGAGTATTGACCCTTGCGGAACACCGCTAGTCATCAGCACAGGAGTGGGGTAGGCTTCATTCACCTTGACTCACCTTGACTTGTCCGGCCAATCAAAAATCAGCAATCCAAGAAAGGGCATTCCCAGAGAAACCGGTACCTCGGAGTTTAAGTAGGAGCCTTTCATGGGGGACCTTGTCAAGTGCCTTGCTGAAGTCTACAAAAACCACGTCCAATCGTTTCCCAGCGTCTAACAATTTTTCCTAGTTTTCCCTAGCAACAAGCAGGTTCGAGGTACATGAGCGTGCTCGCCGAAAGCCATGCTGGGCACAGGAGATGCTTTTAAAGTTCTCGAAGTGAAGCTGCAGGGCGCGCTTGAGAATCTTTTCCATTAACTTGCACAGTACGGACGTTAGGCAGATAGGTCGATAGCCTGCAGGATCTTGACGACCCTGTCCCTTGTATATAGGTTTAACGGTCCCAATTTCCAAGCAACCGGAGTCGTCCAGCTTCCAGGGAGTGTGGAAATATCTGACAAACGGGAGCAGCAATGTAGTCCGCCACGGTCTTAAGGAACAGTGGGTGCAGCCCATCAGGACCCGGCGAGGAGTTCGGATCTAATTCACGAAGGTCTTTGGCAACGTCAGCCACTCCCATCTTTATGTGCTGCAACGAAGAGGGGTGGATTGGCGCAATGTCACCGGGTAACATCGTCTCGATCGAGTAAACAAATGAATATTGCAGAGCCAGTAAACTGGCTTTCGTCCCATCGTCATCAAGTAAACCATCCTGCTCTGCAGAAAACGGCAGGAATGCCACTGCTAGCTTTGGTACTTTTTTCCAAGTAAGAGTAGAGTGCCTTCCGTGTCGTCCTGTATTGCACAGCCAAACTACGTTCATACTGATGCCCTTTCTGACCATTTTTCAAGATGCAGTCGTTTCCGATCAATTTGTACTCCGAGTAGTCAAGTGCGCAATGAGTAAGCTTGAATCGGTCCCATAATTTACGGCTTTTGAACATTACGCATCTCAATTCTCGGTCTATCCATCATCATCCTCATCAACTGCAGTACATCAGCCATTTAAACCGATGTTTCGCTGCCATACAACCATGAGGACCTATGAAATAAAGAATAAGAAGAGGGAGAGAAGGGGAACTTACCTAAAAACCTTAATGCCCTAAGCAAACATTCAGGGTCAAGGCGCCTACACCTTGTGTAGACAACATACCGTCACAGACAGCTGGCTATCGTGCAAAGATAAGGCGGCATCGGCGAGACAGCTTCCTTGCGGCTTTCACTGCCCTGCGTCATAATCAGCCATTACCCCACAGATAACTCAGCACCAAACACACTTTAAACAGGCAATCCGATTAGGAGACGGCAGCAAATGCGCCACTGGTGTCTACTGCGAGCCATGTCCTGTAAAGTCTCGAGCCAAGCACAAGGCGAGTCACGTGGACTCCAGCCCGGGAGGCGAGGCGGACCAACGGTACTCAGTTTGGTCGGCAGTGTCTTCATTTCCCGTTGCCAAGTGAACTTCTGTCCACCGCGAGCCTTGCGCCACCCTACACCTGGCAGACTACACAAGGCCCTCCTAGGTAAGCGGTGACCAGGCATGCGTAGTACGTGCCCGAGCCAACGCAACTTATTCAGTGCTATCTGTTGTTCTAGAGAGCTAGCATGATTATCACTACCTAGTACTCGCCTACGCCCATCATCGTTGCGGACACGCTGGTGCCATCCGACTTTAGCAATCCTTCGCAGACAACCATAATCCAAGACTTGAAGGCGCCTCAGCTCTTCAGACCGAAGGGGCCAAGTCTCACTCCCATAGAGCAGAACGGCCCTCACTGTGGCCTTGTATACCCGGCCTTTCAGACCAAGGGAAACTCCCTTCTGTCGCCAGATGCCGCAGGTTGAAGAAGGTAGCTCTGGCTTTTGCAATGCGTGAGCTGACGTCAATTTCTATGCGCCCATCATTGCTGACGCAGCTGCCAAGATAAGTGAAATGATCAACCACCTCGAGTTCCTCGTTAGCAAGCGTCAAGGGGTCATCAAGTGGCTGGTGGTCCTGCAGCAACACTTTGCACTTTGAAGGTGCAAAGTGCATACCAAATAATGGGACCACTCTCGACAGGCTATTCAGGGTTGATTGTGCCGCCCCAACATCGTCGAAAAGCAAGAGGATATCGTCCGCATAATCTAGATCAACTAACCTTTCACCAGGCAGCACTTCAACGCCTACATCTTGAGATTCCACAAGGGAACACTCTGTGATAGAATCCACGACGAAACTGAACAAAAATGGGGAAATCGGACAACCCTGACGAACGCCACTTGTAGTCGGAAAGCTATCCGACAGGACACCGTAAACCCTGACGCGGCCTGTAGTGTTCGAGTATAGAGCACGAAGGATGTTCACATATTTCGTGGGAACACCTTTCCGCGCAAGTATTTCGCACAGAATGGACCGATCGATTGAATCTAATGTATTCTGTACCTCGAGGAACACAACTGTTCTCGGTCTGCAGTATGCGTGGCGCTGCTCTAGCACCTGCCACAAAGTGAATATATGGTCTATACAGCCACGTCCTGGGCGGAAACCAGCCTGCTCTTCCCTAATGCGCGATTCCCGTTCCGCAATGAGGCGACGAACAAGAATCGGGGCCAATAATTTTGTCAAAACCGGCGTTAGGCTAATACCTTTGTGGTTAGAACGGTCTGTGCGACTGCCCTACTAGTATATTACCACTATAACCGATTCGCTCCAATTAGCCGGGACACTTTCTTCCAGACACATTTGAATGAGGTCAGTGCTTTGCAGATGACCTCACCTCCATCCTTAAATAGTGCAGGTGGGAGGGAATCCGGGCCAGCGGCCCGAAAACGATTAAGGGCTATGATCGCGTTTCGGACCTCCAACTCCGACGGAGGCTCTAAACTAATTGTCCATGGCTGGTCCTGCATCGCCTGAGTAGGAAGACGTCCGGGAGCAGGAGGCCAGCTGAACTGATCTTGAAAGTGTTCCGCCCAATGAGCCATACGTCGCTCCTTATTGTGTATCAGCGCAGCCGCGCTGTCTCCGATTGTCTCACTGACGCCTGGTTTTCGGGGACCAGTGGTGCGGATTAGATGGAAGAGCTTGCGATAATTGCTTACTGCTCGTGTCTCCTCCATTTCTTGAGCCCTACTGGTCCACCAGGCTTCCCTGTCAGCACGTAGGCTCTGCTTTAGTTCACGCCTAATCGCCCGTCTGGTCACATTGTGTTCAGAGCCAGCCGGGAGGTGTCTTCTAGATTTCACCAGGTTCACCGACCTCTCGGATATCCAGTGACTAGTGCGGTGACCATTGGTAGTGCCACAGGCAGATGCTCCTGCGTCGTGCATGGCGGCCGAGATCCTATTCCACTGAAGCTCAGTGTCATTAGGACAAGACAGCGGAAGTTCGGTATACAGTGCTTCTTGATAGGCTTGCCTGACCGAGGACTGAGACAATTTCTCCGTTGTCGATACACCACATCGTAAGAGAATTGAAAGACCTCGATACGCCATTTCTGGATTTTATCGTTTTTAATCTTTCCTCCTAGCTTCGTATCAGACATGAAAATAACTGAGCGCTGGTCAGTTATCAGTTTAACATGGATTCGAACTAGATAGTGCCGCCATTTCCTGTTAGCTTCTACGATAGCATAGGCCTCTTTCTCTACGGCTGTGTGGTTTCGCTCACCATCGGCCTGTGTTCGTGAGAAAAATGCGACCGGTCGACCGTTCTGATTAAATGTTACAGAAATAGCAACATAAGATGCATCAGTCTCAATTAGTAATTGCACATTTCTCTCATCAGCGATCACGGCTGCTTCTACTAGTTCTGCCTTTCATGACTCGCACGCCTCCAAAACACTATTCGGCGGTGGAAAATTCTTATTTTAAACGAGCGGATGGATCTTGTCCGAAAAGTGTGAGAACCACTGGAATGACCCTAAACCGTAAAAGACGCATATTTGCGGCCAAGGAAATTCTCCTACTTGGTTACGAACTTTCATTGGGCACAGTGCAACCGTATCCTGATCGCTTTAAGCCGCTGATAATGCTACCTCCGCCAGTGGATCTTAAACACACTCGTCCGCACCCGAATCACCTTGTGTTACACACGGGTATTCCCTTACTTCCTCTGAGATCCGTGTTAATGCTAACACACTCATCCAAAAACAGTGAACAAGACCGTATTGTTTGCGCAGTTGCGAAGCTTAATTTACATAATTACATCTATTCATCATCTACTGGCGAGGGAGAAGGACGTGAATTTATATTCCTACGTTGTTACTACTTCATACTATTGTAAACTGTCATTATTCTATTTGAGCTTATAACCTATCCTTTATTCTATAGTAGCTTGCATACCGAGGTTTCTAGATGGTTAAAGCCTAACACTCGGACCTACGTATTCTCATTCGACATACGTCCAATCTATCTGGTGAACCCTACTCAATCTCACAACACTGTCCAAAGGATTGACTGATGGCAGCTGCGTGGTTCAGGGTTCCCCCGTTCCTGCCGATGGTTCAGCGGCAGTGTTCCAGAACGTAGTGGATTTTCGCCTATCAAGCGGTTTCCCTATGAAAAGCCACATGTTTGTTGAGCAACACTATAACAAGACGGATGTGACTCTCCACTAAATAAACTCACTGTCCCCTGCTTCACCCCGGTCGAGCATCGTATTTCACCAGCATTGTGCTGAAATTATAGGGATGGTCGAGCCCGTGTTTTGCAAGCGTTGTATGAACTGACCAATCGGTCACTGGCTCCCACTGGGCACGAATCCCTGAACTCGCTACGCTGCCTTGTAGCTAGACTACTCAGCCAAAGGCTAGAGGTGGTGACTCCTAAGGCAACTCTTTACTTCTGCTTGAACAATCGGGTAGTCTCTTGCCAGCTAAGAAAACCGTGTATCCCGCAACTACTACTACTTCTTTGTCGTTCACTTCTGCTCCTGCGTTCCAGCACTAATCTATCCAGTGCTGTTTTGCACGTTTGGGAGCTGTCAGATTAGGGCAATGTCTTCGGCGTACTCTAAGTCAAGAAGTCGCTCACCAGGCAGCACCTACACACCCAAGTCATGTCGAGTGAACCCGTTGGTCATGACTTCGTAAATGGTGAAGTTAAAATGGCAACGTAACAGCGGGCAACCTTGTCTCACATCGCTGGAGATATTAAAGGGCGGAGACGGTTTGCCATAAACCATCGCTCTGCGTGAACTATGCGCGTACAGCGCTCTTACGACATTTGCATATTTTTCGGGCATATTTTTCCTGAGTAGACAGTCTCAATGGGCACATCGATCCACTGAATCGAAGGTACCTTTGATGCCCAGGAAAACGACTACGGTGGGTCGCCAACAAATATATATATAATACACAATCTGTGGTACAGATATTGTGCCATCGGAATCATGGCTGAATAGGAAAACAATATGAATAATAAGAAAAGAGCAACAAGAAATGCTTTTTTGTCAAGTTTACCACTCACAGTTTTTGAAATCTTTTTCAGTTTGTTCTTTTTTAGGGGGAGGAAGAAGGGACACCGCAACACACTGATGCACACGTCCGCCATTGACATCGATCTTGAGCCATAACTTCCAAGGTCTTCAACCAGCAAGTACCCTCATCTCTCGGACCCCAACCAGGTAGTCGACCACAACCGGCCGAGGCCAATTGTTTCGTCAACTTTTTCTTGCAGCTTATCCATGTTGTAGGCTGTCCACCAGACCGTCTCTTCCAGCCTTGTCTAGCAAGTGCAAACAACGTACGACGGGGGTAACGCTGGACAGGCATGCGCAATACGTGTCCCAACCACCGCAGTTGATGCAGTGAGATGAGCTCCTCGAGCGAGTGGCTTCCACGTCCCAAGACACGCTGTCTAACTTCCACATTGCTTACGTGGTGCTGCCCCCACACACGGGCAATGGACCGCAGACAGCGGTGCTCGAAGACGGATGGCCTGCGCAAGTCATCTTTACGAATGGGCCAGGTCTCGCATACGTACAACAGTACAGCGCGAACAGTTGCACAATAGACCCGCCCTTTGATGGAGAGACGAATGTCGTGGCGACGCCACAAATGCCTGTCTAGAAAAAGCGAGGCGTGCTCTCGAGATGCGCATCGAAATCTCGTCTCCAATAGCCCCGCCAGCAGTGATGCAACTTCCCAAGTAGACAAAGCTCTCCACCAATAGGTATGGCGTTGTGTCAACAGCTGGCCTAAATTGAAAATGTGGTCAATGCAGCCGCGACTTCGACGAAACCCCGCTTTGTTGCTAACAAATCTAACTTTCGCAGGTGCCAGTCAGTCTATGGAGGACGAAAGAGAAAAGCAGTTTAGAGATCAGGCTGATTTCGCATGATTGCTTCCTTTAAAAATTGGGGTTATGACTGAACGGCTACTGTCTATTGGGACACTCCTGTTCCCACGGCTTCACTAGTGAATTGTGTAACTTGTACACCAGAGCATATCTCCCGAATTTGAAAAGAGCTCAAGGGAGCCTACCTGCTCCTACGACCTTACTCATTTTTGACCGTCTGATCTCACGTACGACTTCTGCGCGGGCGGACAAGTCTAAGGGGACGGTTCAGGGAGTAGGACAATCAATGACCGAAACAGAACTTGATAACCCAGGTTCATAACATCGCATTTCATAGTGTTCGGCCCAACGCTCCAAACATTTTGGCAAGCTGTGGATCGGTTGCCCACTCTCTTCGCGTGTGACCTGTTGCCCATTTCTCCTATCAGACGGGCTGTTATGCTAATTATCAAGGGCAGCATGATAGTTACCAAGGTTAGGGAAGATGCAAACGTGTGCAGAGTCCGTAAATGGCTTCTGGTAGCCAGTGGGGTATCGTGCCGGAAAGGCGCATGTGTATGTTAACCCAAACTAACGTGAGCAACTTTCAAACAATTGAACCACTTAATTAGTTACGTGGACAAATTGTAATTTTTGTCAAGCGTTGTCCTTCGTGGCTGTGGTTTAAGGGCAGATCCCTCGGCTTAACATCCCAAAGGTCACCAGCTTCGAGTTACAGTCCTAATATCTGAACATGATCGGTGCAAAAGAGTTTGAAATCATTCATGAAGCAGTGTTGCCAACAAGAAACACCTAGCAGTCGTAGATGACCCCGTTGTCCTTTTTTACGTTGACAGGCAATGTTATAGTCTATGGCACCAGGGATGGACGCGCCAACGCTGGATTTCGTCGCTTTTTAGCTTATTCTTTCTGTCACGATTGAATGTTAACAGAACGGACCGCCGACTCCTAATGGCGATAAATTGTTTACTTATAAGATAATGCCGTAACTTTCGATTCGACTGTAGTCTGTTCCGTTCACTAATCGTGTTTTTTGGGACGACGATGACTGATCACTTGTCCCTTGCTACAGGAGCCAGTCGCGATATCAGAGGCGTCCGTTTATGTATTTGAGGTGCGAATCGTCAGTAGAAATAGCAATGTGATTTTCTATTGCGTTTTTAATCTCTGAACTATTCCTGCACCGATGCAGAGAGAGAGGGAAACCTGTCGTTGAGTTTATCGAAGTATGGGACCCACAAACAACGTCGCCACGTGTTGTCCTGATTTGAGGTCGTGTTCAACTCAACCTATCGATAGCTTTGTGGTCGGTCGCATCTGGTCGAATAGCCTCGTTGGAAACTCATCCTAACAGTCGTATATTTCTTGCATAAGTGATGATCTTGCACTTGTTGAATGAGACTGCACATCTGATCGAATTCCTTAATTTCCAATTATGATCCTGATGATATTAAAAGCGAACGTCGCACTCAAGTTTGCTTTCATTATTAGCTTGTCAATAACCCATTAATGAGATACAACAGACTTAATAAAGTTTTTCGCATTCTTCTGATGCAATAAATCACACTTATCTTGTTTTAGTACGTACCTGATGATATGCATTCTTCATGTCAAAACTGATATGCACAAAGTAACGATGGATTTTGTCGATAGGACTATCAATTCCACGCAAATGATAGGTGTTCAGGTGGATATATTAGTCGGTAATTTGGCTGCAATCTACAGCCATTTGGCTTTTCTTGCTTACTTTCGAAGTTACTGAGCTTATCAACACGATGTAGATAGTTTGTCGATCAGATTCTCATAAACCGACCCGATTTGTGGCGGTTGTGTGGCGTCTTGAATACAAGTGTCCTTACTGAACCAACGAGCGTAACCGAATCGCTGGACCATAACACCCATGAAGGGAGAGGAAGTCATTCACCAAAGAACAACTAAAAATTGGTGATGCTTAAGGAAATCTTGTCTAAATAGTGTATCTAAACGACGATTTGCAGCCATACGTTAAATGGTTACGTATTGATGACCCCGATATGCCAAAATTGAGGATGAAGAGGCATATGATGTGCTTTGTCGTTTCAGTCTATCGGACGCACAGTTGATACATTTAAGCTTCCGTGTGAAATGCATTGCCTGGCTGCGCTTGATGCGAATATTGGCAAGGTATCTACCTGTCGAAAAGCCTCCACCTTAATTATGCTGGCTCCAGGGGATTGTGTTTAGTTGCTGGGGACGATGTGCACATTCTTCGCAACAGTGCTGGGCTCTATGAGTGGTTCCATGCACCCTGTGTGGAACGGGTTGCGACCCAGCCACCGCCTTGTGTACGTCTGGTATGTATGATTTTCCACTTGCATAGACAGGAGTGCTGCTGCTGTGCAAGCTCCGTTGATGGAATGTGGCTCATATCCACATGCCTTCCGGTCTCATTCCTTCGGGTTCACACTGGATATGGGGTGTCTGCATGAAACTGTGGGTGGTGCAGCGGAAGCCATCCATGGTCTATCTGTAGGCTCGTGCGTCCTATGGCTGTCGCATGGAGGTCACAGTAATTGGCAAATCCGGAAACGGATGCCGCCGATCTAATTTATGGTCTCATGCTGCACATTATCGAAACAATTGCCACCGGCGAAACTTAACAACTGTGTGCTAACCATATGAATTTTCCAGTGATCTGACGTCATTCCAGTTGCGTGCTTGATAACTCGGGTACGTGGTATCATCCGGTTTCAATCAGCACTTTTGTAGTGATGCGGTTACTAAGTACACCGATTATAGCATTGGATCGTCGAGTGCAACTCTTTTGGATTGTGTGAAGACTGTTTCACATTGATATCGAACTTCAGTACCACCCGCTTGTCATATTTATCCACTCGTGCCAGTTCGATGCTGTATTTTGAGCCTTCGTTTGACAAGTTTCACTTCCCGTTATATAACTAACGCAGTAAACAGAATAAATTTGTGATACTCAACCTTACACACCATAACTACTACCAATTGAACGCACCTGTCACTTTTTGCTACTTGCTGACAGGCTGCTCAGACTTACACAGGTGTCCTGAAACAGTGCTGACTGCGATAAAACTCATAAAGTTAAAATATTTCCTCGTAGCCAACACATTATCATGTACATCATGTTTTCCCCCTCCAATCATCGGATGTCTGCTTTCAATACATTTCTTATTAGTAGTACTGTCATCTCAACGATTGATTACGTTTGCGGATTTATCTGTTTTGCTTTATAACACTGGGCAGAATCTTATTCTGTTCAACTTATTCGTTTTATCTGTTGTTACTCAATAGTCGCCTTTATTTACAAGTAATATCAGCAGTACGCCGGTACGTGTTACCGATACTTCGCTGCTGCGCAACCACCAACGATCGCGCGTAGGGTGAGAATACCTCGAGGGTCGCCCGGTCCCCTACGCACACTCGAACCCGCGCCCTCGGATTACAAAGTAGACTTGTGATCCTTCAGACCGCGGGATTCGTTTAAGAATTTTCCCCTACATTCGACGTCCACTTTGTTTCTATTCTATTGCTGTTCCGTGGATTCGTCTTTTCCATCTTAAGTTGAAGAGTCTTATTTTCGCATACTCATCCTAAATCACCTTTTCAGACATGTTATCCAATGACAAGTCTGAGCAACGTATTTCACGTATTCTGAATTCGACCTTTGGCCTGAAAACATTCAAAAGTCCTCTCCAACAACGCGCCATCCATTGTGTTGCTGAGCGTAAGGACGTGTAGATGTTGCTTATCTCACTTTCAGGACGTCATGACGTTTTCATCTCGATGCCGACTGGCTCTGGGAAATCACTATGCTTCCAGCTTCCTGCTCTTTGTCATCCCGGAATTGCTCTGGTTGTCTCTCCTTTGCTGGCATTGATCAGTGACCAGTTAGCTCACCTGAAGCGAGTCGGTATTTCTGCAACTACAATCAATTCGAGATTGAGCGACAATCAACGGCAGAAGATCATAGAACGATTGCGCAGCTTCTCACCTGAATTCAAGGAAGACCTAAAATTACTTTACGTAACTCCAGAACAAATTCAAACTGCGGCATTTTCATCTGTCATTACTGCGCTTCAAAAGAAGAATGCTATCAGCTACTTTGTTGTTGATGAGGCTCATTGTGTCTCAGAGTGGGGACATGATTTTAGACCGGCTTATTTATGTTTAGGGAAAGCCCGCCACCATCTATTTCCTACCGTCCCATGCATAGCTCTAACTGCTACGGCCACCCCGCGTGTTCAGGAAGACATCATAGCAAGCCTGAAACTTGGGGCGTTTTCAAGGATTGCGGACGCTGGTCAAGTGCTGGCTGGACTTCGCACTTTTAAGTGCGGTGTTTTCAGAGCAAATTTGTTTTATGATGTCGTCTTCGTGGATTTATGCCAAAATCCTCAAGAAGATGCTTTTCATTTTGCGTCGAAATGCCTTTCTTGGGATGGAACGGTGCAAACTTCGTGGGTAGGTTCTGGACATTTTTGGAATCAGGAATGTTTAGAATAAATTTGGTTCGGGCATCATCTATTGTCGCACTCGGGCTGACTGCGAGTCCATGGCCTCATGCCTCACAACCCGTGGTCTCCCAACGCGCGCTTACCACGCCGGTTTGGCGAAAGCGGATCGTGAATCGGTGCAACTTGGCTGGTCCTCTGGACTGTTTCCCGTCGTTGCTGCTACTATCAGCTTCGGTATGGGTGTTGATCGTTCCAATGTTCGGTAAGTACGATTGCTCATCAGTGATAGTACTGAAGTGCTGTCCTGCTTCACCTATCACCCTTTCCTCTTTTTTGCTTCGTCCTAGAAAGGTGTCCCGATTTCCGGACCGTTATGTCCGTGTTCACTCTCGTCTCCGATTGTTGTAATGTAGTTCGACAGCGAGATTCAAATTGGATTGCATTATTCCTCTGTTTCTTTATTCTCTTGCAGATTCGTTTTCCACTGGACAGTTCCCAAAAGTATGGCAGCCTATTACCAAGAATCTGGTCGTGCCGGTCGAGACGGCGCTCGAGCCCACTGTCGCATCTATTATGCGCAGCAGGAGCGAAATGCCGTCGTATTTCTAACCAAACAGTGTTCTTCGGTGCGTGCTTTGTTAGGTCTGAAGGTTCGGGTCACTGTATTCAACTCAATTCACTGCCTTGTCACTCACTCACCAAACAATTGTGCCCGCTCTTTCTAAATCATCCTTCTTACGCTCACTACAGCACTTCGATATTGAGGGCTGATTTATTCCGACACCTGTTATGCATGCAGCTTCTGTGACTACTTTACACACTTCGAGAAACTTGATCCTGCTACCTCTGCAAGTGTTCTTCGTCATAGTCTCGTATGGAAACTTTCACCGCTTACCCATTGAAGACGGTCAATTTATCAACGTCAGTCCCCGTATGGGCATCTACTTGCTGTCATGCAATTTTGTATCGGCGAACGTTCACGTTTATATAACGATATGCGGAAGCATATTTCACCGATTCTTCACTGCTTAAATCCAGATCTAGCTCTTTATATACTAGGAGTGTCAAATGGACACGAGCATCTGGGTTCTGTGAGGCGTAATGAAATGGAATTCTCTTGACTGCTTCGGGTCGATTGTTGACATAAAATGAGTTACGGGGCCTTCGCAGTTTAGCTCATATCCGGTGAGAACTCCGCGGGAGCAATGAGCATGTTCTCCACCTTGTTTATGGCATAGGAAGAACAAGTGAACCGTTCAGCACTGTTACACACCACGCTCCGATGACGGAGCCATATGTTAGGTATGCCAGTACACCTACTGCCACGACGTGCGCTGTTTTCGCGACTGGGGTCTGGATGGAAAAGGAGGACAAGCCATCCGATGACTTAGTCAAGAGGAATGCACTTGTTTCTCGACTGCGAGGTTGGAGTCCGAAAAACCATAGACACGTTTGTTTAGAGATACTTGTGCAGCGAAGAACCAGCCTCAATAGCGTTTGTGTTGTGCTTTCGTGCCTCTCCGTCTCGCTTAGCCTCCCGTTGCAACGGCGATTTCACTGCTTGCGCTACAAGGAAGCAACGTAGTATATTATTGCCTTTTTTGTCGTTATTTTTCCTGATCATCTTTTTTTCACTATCACCTAATTGGATTTTAGGGTGGTGCATTAGCTCACTTGTTTTTCACCTCTAGCTAACGTATTGATTGATAGTAAGGTAACTTAGCGCGCTGTCTTTTTATCATTTCTCCTGCCTTCTCTCATCTTCAGGGTTTTTCCTACGGTTTCGGCTCTCATTGATGTCCTAAAATCATGCACTTCACCATATAACTCCATGCAGAGCATATACTTAGTCACATTACCTTTGTACTTCGTTTACTAACTCCTTCTGAGTCATGCGCACTCCGGTTTTTCGCTGCTGTCGCCCCAGTGTGGGCCGTTTGGCGATACCGCGTCTATGTGGAGTCTAGTTTAATGCTCCGGTCTGTGGTGGAGTGCTTCAGGTTTTCGGCTTGTAATCCATGCGCCATCAATTCGGAACCGCGTATATGCGGATGATCTCGCGGCATTCCTGCTCAAATGCCACCCCTGATCGTTGCGTGGTGGCTATTCGTTGGTATGATGCCTCTGTGTGAGCTTCCCAAGCGACCGCTGATGATGTTTCAGCGGGGAACGAAGAGACTGAAATGCCCGACGGGGTTGATATTTGCTACCTTCCTAGGCGAGGACCTCGGCTTTGGCCGCATCCTCGGTTAGCTGCCCCCATCTGATGGCATGGCCAGGAGGTCAGTAGCCTTCTTGCATAAGCTCCCGTATTCCTAACTCAATTATCCCATCTAGCGACTTTATTATAATTTATTCCTCCTAACTTATCGTTATTACTTTACTGATATACTTTCCCTACTAATACTGTTTAGCAATATGAGTCAGTATAACTGGATCCACTACACTTCTCTGAGCCTGTTGTAACTGACCGTCTGAAGTTGTTTGTCGATATCTTTTGCACCAGTTTGGACTTGACTTCCCTTTCTCATCAAGCGGCGCAGCAATCGTTTTGTAGCTTGTCGTCATAGTTTCTCCTTATGGTGCATTTCGTACTGTCTGTTAAACAGAGTTGAGCATTGCTTATATATGTGCCGCGAAGGCTGACATTACTGCTAACATTGTCTTAGCGCTGGTACCAAAAGGCACAACTTTTGTAGCCTATTTACCGCTTTCAAACAAAATTTATCTTTCATCCTTATTGGTGCATTGGCGTCCATTTAAACATGGCCTTCGCCATTACCTAATCTACCAATATGGTATCAGCAGTACGCAGGTTTGCCGTACCAACTCTTCACTGCCATGCGACCATCACAAGTCGCGCTTGCTTGGGGAGCTGCGAGCTCGCCCACACCCACGCAGATACGAACCGGTGACCGGTGGGTTACAATCTACATGACTCATACCGGTCGGCCGCCGCGACCAGCAGCCAGCTATGAACTTTAGTCCACGGGTGAATTCTACTCTACCCGACTTTCTTGCCTACCTGTGTAGCTGCTTTCCTTTACTTTCGACAAAAGAGCTTGCTGGAATCCGCGGATATGCACCGATCGTTTGTGCATGGGGATTATCAGCTATTGTACTGTTGATTGTACGGATTCGGTTATTTTGTGCCCCCTAGACTTTGCGCTCTTCTCTTCTGTACCTATTTTGTCTCGAACGTTGTTCCGTTCCCACAACACACTTTATGTCTAACCTTCATTTTCTTCTCCGGGAATTCATCCGTCTCTTCTTCCCATTTGCAGCGAGGTGCGAATCGCACATCGAGCCAAGAGTATCGAAAAGCCGACCTTGATCAGATGATCAACTACGTGGAATCCACTGTGTGAGCTTTCGGCATTTTCATATACTTCATTCCATGAAACGCTGTCGACCATAAGCTCCCGCCGACGCATGTATTTAATCGCGTTTATTAGTACCTTTACTAATTCTTCTTACTGTTGCACTCTTTCACCGGTATCATTACAACTTTCGTACGTTAGAGTTGAAGCGACATCATCTTCAAGCCAGACGTCCTCCCACACATCCGGAGTTTCCCACTCCGAAAGACCGCTTTCAACTACACAGCCCCGTTCTTCGGTCCACTTTGTGTGTTTATTTGCCATCTCATCCTCCGCTTACTTAGGTGCAGCCTAAGCGGACATTTCATATTGGGAACAGCGGTCATCCGCTTGCTAAGAATGAGATTCAACCACCGTAGCTTATCCCACAACACAGGCGGCCAGCTACGATACCGCCGAACCCACTGTGGAACAACCATGTGCAAACACCAATCTTATTTGGTTGGTGGCCTGATTGCATGCGAGTGCTGTTTTGTGGTCACTGCAGATCCACGACCCAACACATTGCTTATCTGTTTACTATCTCTAAGCCTTTCGATAGCTCTGATAACCTCGCAGCGTTGTACATGTTGTCCTTTGCCGATGTGTTGACACCTCGGATGTTTTGAGGAACCACGTGTGCGCTTCTGATACATTCAATAGCCTTAACGCTCTGGAACTTATCGATGCTCGCCAGCATATTCCGACTGGAAGCGAACACAACGAAACTCGCAAAGAGCTCCGGGCAAAACTCCGTGCCAGCCTGAAGAGAGATTGCAAATCTTGGTGGTCTCATCGTGCGTCAGAGACGGAAGTGGCCGCTGCTCTTGCTAACCATCGTAAGTTATTCCGGCTGATACGGGAAACGGGCAGCAGGAGACCTGGTGTTAGTGAAACTATACGTGACGAGAGTGGACAGCCTATCCACAACTTGTTAAAACGCTTGGAGCGTTGGGCTGAGCACTTTGAAAGGCAGTTTAATCGGTCAGAGTTGTTAGGTTTCTCTCCGACCACTGATCGCCCCGCTCCCTGGGCTGTCCCTTTGGATCCACACTCTCACTCAGAAGTCGAACATGAGATCGGACTGTTGAAGTTACATAAAGCCACAGGACCAGATGATCTTCCTCCAACCCTCTTCAAATTCTGGGACCTGCTCTGGTGGATGATTTATACGCATTACTAGTGAAACTGTGAGAGCAGGAAACTGTCCCAACCGACTGGAGCCGCTCCGTCATAGTCCAAATTTTCAAGGGAGGTTCGCGTTCGGAATGCGGCAACCATAGTGGAATCAGTCTGATCTGCATCGCCTCCAAATTGCTTGCATCTGTCATCCTTCACAGACTGATTGGCACTCGTGAAAGCCAGATTCGTGAGGAGCAAGCTGGATTTCCTCGAGCTCGTGGCTGCATTGACCACATCTTCACCTTGCGTCAGCTGTTGGAACACGGTCACACATATTGGCGGCCCACCGCTGTGTTCCTCGATATCGAAGACGCATTCGATTCGGTGGATAGACGTGCCCTTTGGAACTGTCTACTCAGGAAAGGTGTACCTGAGAAATATGTAAATGTTATCTGAGCATTATACGCGCGTAGCACGGGCAGAGTGAGGGCTTACGGCAAGCTATCGTTGCCCTTTAATATCTCCAGCGGTGTGAGACAAGGATGCCCGCTGTCACCTTTCCTCTTCAACTTCGCTATTGATGAAGTCATGAAGCTCGCGTTTACAGGACGCGACTTATAAGATGTGGATCTGATCCCAGGAGAACGACTTCTTGACTTAGGATATGCTGATGATATTGCGGTAATCTGTGACAGCTCACAAAGGTGCCAAGCGGCACTGGACAGATTAGCACTGGCTGTCAGCCGCTTCGGGATTTGCTTTGCACCATCAAAATGCAAAGCGTTCCTCCAAGATTGGCCTGGATCGCCTCCTTCGCTGACCCTTGGTGGGGATCAGCTAGAAGTCGTTCAAAAATTCAACTACCTGGGAAGTTGTATCAGCGCCCGGGGGATTGAAGATGAGATCACGAACCGTATAGCAAAAGCTCAAAGTGCTTTTGCTAACCTTCGCCACTTATGGCGCCGACGCGACATCACTGTCACTCTGAAGGGTAGAGTGTACAATGCAGCGGTACGTTCAACCCTACTGTACGGTTGTGAAACCTGGCCGCTTAAAGTAGCGATCCTGAAGAGGCTAGTTACGTTCGACCACCGGTGCCTTCGCAGTTTGGCTCACATCTGGTGGGAACACCGAGTAAGCAACGAGCGTGTTCGACGCCTTGTTTAGGGCACAGGAAAAGGAACTGAACCGCTCAGCATCGTTATTTCACGCACCAGGCTCCGATGGTTCGGCCACGTGTTGCGCATCACAACCCACCGACTCCCGCGACGTGGGTTGTTTGGGCGCCGGGGTGTGGATAGAAGAAGAAGAGAGGTGGCCAAGCGATGACTTGGTCGAGAGGAATGAAGGCTCTCACTTCGAAGCTGGCTTCGGTTGGAGCGTCTCGGCTCCCTGGTTGGGGTCCAAAAGGTGATGAACACGTTTGGCTGGATACACTTGTTGATATGGTTAGGAGCCGACAGGGGCTTTCGTGCTGTGAGTTTCTTTGTCCCACCCCATCCCTCTTAGCCTCCCTCTTCATCCACGATCTCACTATTTAGCCTTTTATAATTTCGCACAGTAAATTATTTTTTTGCTGCTGCATAGTAGCCTGCTGGTAGCTTACCGAAGCGATGCCTGTCCGTTGCTGCTAGCTCAGCTGGCATGCAACTGTTGTATTTATTTTCCTTTTCCTTTATGTATTGCAGCACAGTAGCTAAGGTGTTACCCACCTCTAGCTAACGCATATAATGATAATGATGACTTAACGCTCTGCTAGCCTTCAGAGAGGGTGTTCCGGCGCAGTTATGTGATAGACCACTCCGAATGGTTCTTTGACCATAATGAGGATTGATGGTGCGTCATACTCACCTTTTACAAATGCTGGCCGCTTTAAACCGCGAAGCACACTCCCAACTGAAAAGCGCTCTGCATTAGGTCTATTGGGCCGTTCAAACTTAGCCAAATCGCCCACACACTTATTCGTCCAGTTTGTCATTTGCAGAACTTTTCCACATGGAGTTTCTGAAATGCGGTAACCAGTGGTTGTTTTGTTTGTGAAATAAACGGGGCTGTTAGTGTAGAACCGTCTTGATTTCCACACCATTCTCTGCGAACTCGCAGGAACTAGTCACGGAGCCTTCTATACTGGTTCCAGAGTGTAAGAGAATTTAGCCGAGCCCCTGTTCGTTAATCGGTGGTCTCCCAAATGAACGCCGTCGATTACATCCGAGACTAACCGTTTTAGACGTCCGGCACTGATATCGTTCACGAAACTCCCTCCACTTCTTTGGATCGCGCAACATTACAACTGTCATGTCACTGGACGTCCGTTCATTAAAAGCAGCTTCCATGATGATCAGTAGGCCCTACGTCAGCTAGTTGTCTTCCTTTGTCTGGTGCCGACATCTGTTGTTATTGTAAATTACTAGCTTTCTCCTATGCATGCAGTTAGGTCTCCGAGTATGATGAATCCGGTTATTACTTACTGTCCACGCGCCACGAAGGGGCGATATAGCTCTTCATCGTTTTTCTTTTGATTGTTTTACTGACCATTTAATCGTTTTTCATTTAATCACTACCTGCCTAGCTTGAAACCGCATTCTTTACTTCAAAAGACTGCAGATGTCCAGTCAGCATTATATTCATAGCCATATTGATGACTGTTTAGGACATTTCAGAGACCTTTTAAAATCAGATAAAACTGATGGTTTAGGGTTTTTGCCAGTTTTTTTCCTTATTTATATTTTTTCAAAGAATTGTGTTGATGACCGCTCCCTATAGGTATTCTCACTAACTGAAATCTTCCCTTCTTTAGCTGTCGCCATCGACTATTTGCAGAATACTTCAAGGACGAACTACCTCATTGCGGTGCGCTTTGTGATGTATGCACTGACCGGGATCGGGTAGTGAACAACTTGGCCGCATTTCGTAAACTTAGCTGGTGTGAGTTCATCATTGGACCTTTCCTCGTGCGTTTGACCTTAATCGGTGGTTTCAGCTGATAGGTTTTCATAGCTGGTCGCATTCGCCGGACCTTGACTTCATCGCACTGCATTCACGTCATAGCACGCGATTTAGGGATTCGTCTTATTACATCAATCTCAAGACACGAATGAGCACCACTTTTCCTAACGGTGTGGTATGCCTGTATAACAGCTTCCCTGTTTATGTGCTGGCCACGCGCTTTTCGTCACTACTTGTCAATATGCAGATGTCCACTTCTTTCTGAGTTCCTTGTGTCACTCTGTACATTGGCCATTCATATTTTGGTCTTAACACGTTTCGATTATTCATAACTTCGTTATCCCTTCTTAATCAGCTTCAAGGATGGAATCCGCTTCGGAGAATGACTACTTCGATAACGAAGAGAATGGCTATGTGGACTCAAAGGAATTGGAGGAGTGCGATCGCATCGACCGACAACGGTTGATCGAAGAAGAATTTCGCAAACGGCGACACGACAGTGTTTCTCTCGGCCTAAAAGTTTGTCACTTCTACCTTAGTTTTTCTTCCTCGCAATGTGTCTGTTCTTTGTTAGTGAGGTGCAATTTACTATCCCATTGGCGTCACCGTAACTGTTCTAGCAGCTGCAATTCTCAGGCATTGTTTTAAGATCAGGCTCGCAACCAGACCTAATCGCTTAGACATCTCCATGTGTATCCAGTTGGTCTTTGTTTTGCGCAAGTACATCATTATTACATCCTGTTGTATGACCCTGAGTCACTTTTTAAAAGATTAGCATCCTTACATGCAAAACTGCATTGTGCTAGCACTCGACGCTTCCTCAGTACGTTCGAACTATCATTATATATATATATATATATATATATATATATATATATATATATATATATGGCGGGAGAGCCTATGGTTCGCTGAGGCTGGTGGTGGCTAGATCCTGACAGATGGTCTACCCACTGCTGCTACTGTTGTACCATTGGCTCATGTCCTGGGCGCCTCGTCGTGGCGACCGCGGGGTGGGAGCTGGGTTAACCCCTTCTCCCTGCTAAGATCCAGGACACCAATCCGTATAAGTCAGTGAACTGACCATGTGCTAGATCCACTGCCTTTCGGGTGTTCATTTAATCGAAGGCTTTGGCTGAGGACCCGAGTCATTCTCCTCTCAGGTGTGGGCGCCCTGCCAGTATCCTAGTCCATCCTCTTCGGAGTTTAGGAAGTGGTCCATGGCCCTCTTCCCGTAAAACCTAGCCATGGGAAACAACAGGTCCATGGGTTATAAGCTCACAGCTCGATTGGCGTAGAGCACGAGCGCCACGCATTGTCTCTGACAGTGGGAGGGCACCTCCGGGTGTTCAATGGTTTGCTACTGCCCGCCTCAAGCCAGGCAGCCCCTGGTCAAATTGGTGCAAACCCGCCAAAACCCACCTGTGTCTGGCCGTGGTCGCAGGTGTATCCTACTACGGTCGCAAAACATATATAAATCGTTCCAATACCTCCAAGGCTGTGTGTGACGGCCGTCAAGCAGCTCCCAATCTGTCTCTGCAATCACATTCCCGAGCTGGATCTGCTCCTCACTGTCTTGTGGGTCAGGCTATTGAGCCAAAGGCTCCGGGTGGAGTCCCTCAAGCAAACCTCCAAATCACCCACTGCCTTGTGGGTCAGGCTATTGAGCCAAAGGCTCCGGGTGGATTCCCTCCAGCAAACCTCCGAAGCACAACGACCACCTCGCATGCGATTGCCCACCAATGCAATCGTATGCCTGCGCGCAAAGCACTCAGCATCGGGTGCTAGAACGTGCGCACACTACTGGACCGGAACTCCAGCGAGCGCCCGGAGCGACGCACTGCACTGGTCGCGATGGAACTAGTGCGCTGCCACATCGATATTGCGGCGCTCAGTGAAACTCGGCTCGCTGAGCAAGGTAAGTTGCATGCAGCAGGTGCTGGCTACACATTCTACTGGGTGGGCAACGCCGCCTCAACACCAGGTGATCATAGGGTCGAATTTGCAATATCCGATCGCCTCCATGGTCAGCTCGTGGGTGAACCAACAGGCATCAGCGCACGACTGATGACTGTTCGCCTACGACTCGGAAGAGGTAAGTTTGCCACATTTATAAGCACATGCGGTCCGACCATGTGTTATCCTGATGACACATGTGATCAATTCTACACCCAGCTATCCTCCGTGGTACGGTCTGTGTTGAGGAGCGACCGACTATTTCGGCTGCGGGGCTTCAACGCGCGCGTTGGGCATGGTGCATCGTTGTGGACAAATGTTATCGGTTCAGCGAATGCGAACGGTGACAGGCTGCTCTCACTGTGTGCCACTCGGCCTGATGATCACGAACACTCGGTTTGCACTGAGTGCGAGTGATATAGCAACTTGGACACACCCACGGAGTGGTCACGCTCTCCTGATCGACTATGTCACCGTACGTCAGCGTGATATGCGTGAAGTGCGCATGACACGTGTACTGCATAGAGCTGAGTGTGGCACTGATAACAAATTGGTGCGGACCAAACTGTACATATATTTTCATACACTCCAGCCGTGAATCGGCGTAAATTTAACATTCTCTCCTTCGGTACTGTGGCGAAACGTATTGAGCTGGAGAAGGCGATGGCTGCACGCCTGTGTGATGTGGACTGCATAGCCACAGTGGGCGACCTGTGGCACCACATTCGCGACCACGTGACAGCTGCTGCCGAGGAGACCATCGGGCGCGCAAACTGTAAGCGGCCTGATTGGTTTGATGACAACAATGCGACGATTGGCGCATTTTGTGTGAGAAGAATGCAGCATTTGCTGCACATGTGGCAGACCCCAGTGACTTGGGGAAGAGTAGTCAGTTTCGCAAACTTCGACGGCGACTGACCCGAGAGCTCCGTCGCATTAAAAATGCATGGTGGACGGAGAAGGCGAAGCAGATGGAATGCTACGCCGAACGCCGCCAACACAAGGAATTCTTTGACTCCTTGAGGGCGGTGTATGGACCGAGATTGGAGCCGCTGAGGACACTGATCGATGGTAGTTCAGGCGCTACCTGCACACAGACTGCAGACATAATGTAGATCTGGCGAAAACACTTTGACTGTCTCTTGAACAACCGTTCAGAGATCGACTGGCCTACATTGAACGGCCTCAAGCAGCACGATGTGAAGGCGAGTCTGGCGGACACGCCGACACTGGATGAGACGCAGAGAGCACTTGCTCAGCTGCGAAACGGCAAGTGTGCCGGGGCCGACGGGATCCCGCCTGAAGTATTGAAACACGGCGGACCCGCGTTGGTGACTGCGCTGCACCACTTGGTGCAACGCGTATGGATTGAGGAGGTGTCTCCTGAGCTGAAGGATGCCCTTGTGCTACCACTGTACAAGGGCAAAGGGAGCAAGCAATGTTGCACGAATTATCGTGGCATCAACTTGCTGAGTTGTGTGGGCAAGGTGATTGCCCGAATCCTGCTCAACCGCCTCGTCAGTCAGGTTGTGGAACCTAACGTGGCGGAAGAGCAGTGTGGATTCCGTTCGGGTCGCAGCACTATAGATATGGTGTTTGCGGCTCGTCAGTTGCAGGAGAAGTGCAGAGAACGACACCAGCCATTGTACTCGCTTTTTGTTGATTTCACCAAGGCATTTGATACGGTGAACCGCGAGGCATTGTGGCTGGTGTTGGGTAAGTTTGGTTGCCCGCGTAAGTTTGTAAGTTCAATTGAATGTCTGCACAGTGGTATGCGAGCGAGGGTGCAGCTGAGTGGAGAGACCTCGGATGACTTTGCAGTTGTCACTGGTGTGAAGCAAGGCTGTGTCTTAGCTCCTGCCCTGTTTAATATATATCTTCATGCAATGATGTCTTGTGCTTTTGATGCCGCTTGTGCTTACGGTGTTCGTGTGGAGCACCGTATTGATGGTGGGTTGCTGAACATCCGTCGTTTCGGTGCGAGAACTCTAGTCTGTGAGACAACTATCCGTATGTTGCTGTTTGCTGACGACTGTGCGTTGTTCGCACACAGCGCGGATGAGTTGCAGCACATGACTAGTGCACTGGCTTCGACAGCGGCCAAATTCGGGCTCACCATCAACACAAGCAAAACTGTCTGTCTCTTTCAGCCTTCACCGGAGGGGCAATCTTCAATATTGCCGCGAATCAGCATTGGTGCTGAAGTATTGGAAACCACCTCCCGCTTCTGCTACCTTGGGAGTGTGATGTCGACTGATCAGCAGCTACACATTGAGCTGCGTATTCGCGTGTCGAAGGCAGCGGTGGCATTCGGGAAGCTTGAGTACCGAGTGTGAAACAACCATCAGCTTACCATTGGCACGAAGCTGATGGTGTACAAATCCATGGTGCTGTCCGTTCTTCTATACGGCAGTGAAACGTGAACGATGTACCGTCGGGATGTGCAATATCTCGAGCGGTTCCATCAGCAGTGTTTGCGACAGATTTTGCGCATCGGTTGGGGCGACAGAGTTGCAGACACGGAAGTGTTGCGACAAAGTGGAATGTATGCAGTGGACTGCATACTTTTGCTGAGACACCTGAGGTGGCTCGGTCATGTGAGCCGTATGGATTCGACGCGGATACCGAAACAACTATTATATGGTCAGCTGAGTATTGGGAAGCGGCATGTGGGGAAACCAAAGTTACGTTACCAGGACATGATCAAAGTGAGCCTCACACGTTCTAATCTTGATTGCAGGTCATGGGAATCGAAGGCGGTTGATCGGCGTGCATGGTGCGATCTGATCACGAAGGCAGTTGCCGAAGTGCGGGAGAAAGACCTCATACATGCAGAGAAGAAGCGGCAAGTGCGGAAGCGGCAAGCGCCGATGGGTTGTACTCCATCGACATCGAGCGCATGGTGCTGTAGCACATGCGGTCGCGAGTGCCTGAGTCAGGCAGGCCTAGTGAGCCATGAGCGAGGCCACTCGGGACCACTACCGAAGCGACGACGGGTCCTGCAGAGAACGTAGGCAGAACCGGCGCAGCGTTTGTAGGTACGCTGCATTCGATTTACTAACCGCGTGCTTGCATGCTAAGTCTCTTTATTTCAGGTGGTGGGTTTGCAATTTTGTCCTAATGCTTTTCTTTCTCATATAAATGTCTACCAGTACTCTCTTCTATAAACTTGCACACGTCGCTTAAGCCAATTGTAGTTAATTTCGATAACATTTTCGTGTTTGTGGCATTTCCGTAAAATATACTTTCTGACCTCTTGAACTTATCTCGGATTCGTTTGTAAACAACTTATTTCATATGCTCATTAATTTAAGATTTAGGTCACCGTTTCCTTATGCATTACCCGATTTATTTTATTTGTTATCTTTCACTCAAGTGATTGGCTGTTGCTTGATATCTCCGGTGTGGCTGCGCTTGATGTGCATGTTGACAAGGTGCTTACCTGTCTATTACCCACTACCTCGTCCATACTGGCTCCAGGAGACAGTTGGTCGTTGCTGGAGGGGACGGGGTGCACGGTCCTTGTGGCCGTGTTAGGATCAAAGAGCGGTTCCATGCACTCAGTGTGGAGCGGACTACGGTCCAGCCACCGCCTTGTGTGCGCTTGATTCCCCAAGTACAGCGTGCTTGTGTTTGCCTGTGAAGGAGTGTGGGCCGGCTCCGTTGATGAAACGTGGCTCCCATCCACATGCCTCCCGGTCTTATTCCTTCGGGTTTACACTGGATATGGGGTGTGTGGATGGAGCTGTGGGTGGCTCAGCGTAATTCACTCATGGTCCCTCTGTAGGCGCAGGCTTCCTGTGGCTAGCCACAGTTACGGGCTAATCTGTAACCGGATGCCTCCAACCCGGTATATATATATATATATATATATATATATATATATATATATATATATATATAGCATTCCTACTTATCTTAATTGGGAATTATGCCTACCAGACGTACACAAGGCGGTGACTGGGTCGTAATCCGTTCCATATTGGTTGAAACCACTCTTTAAGCCTAGCACCGTCGCGAGGATCGTGCCCACACACCTTCAGCTACTACCAACTGTCTTCAGGAACCAGTATGGGCAAAATTGGTGGTTATACACAGGTAGGCACCTTGTCAATACTCGCATCAAGCGCAGCCATACTGGGGATATCAAGCAACAGCCAACACCTGAAACCCAACTCAGCATGTAGGCACATGTACAGACCAACTGCAACGACCATGCGACACACGTACCAAATCAGCCGCCTTATTGGCCTGGTTTAATAAACCAGATGGAAGCGGACGCAGTGTACTTACGAACGGTGCCCCGATGCTGATTAGCTAATCAGCTGATTCGTCTTCTCTGTGTTTGCCCAGCGTGACGACGCTGGTAGCTTACCAGGCTGTCTTGGCTCAAACACTCGACCGCATGTGCTACAGCAGCACGCGCTTGACGTCATTGGGGTAAACTCCATCGGAGCCTGTCGTTTCTGTACACGGCGTTTCTCTTCCGCCTTCTCCTGCACCTGGACAATCGCCCTCTTGATAAAGTCACGCCGTTCGCGACGATCAACTGTCTTTGATTCCCACCACTTGAAATCAACATTAGTTCGTGATAAACCCACATTGTTCATGTTATGGTAACGTAACTTAAGTTTTTCCACGTGTCGCTTCCCCGCACTCAATTGGTCATAAAGCAACTGTTTTAGTATCCGGCTCGAATCCATCCGACGAACATGTCCGAGCCACCTCAGGTACCTCAGCAGAAGTATGGAGTCCATTGCAAACATACGACTGCGGCGGAGCACCTCCGCGTCAACAACTCGGTCACCCTAACCCTTACGTAGAATATGATGCAGGCATTGTTGTTCAAATCGTTCAAATTATTGGACATTCTTCCGGTACGTCATTCAGATTTCGCTGCCGTATAGATGAACGGTCTGCACCATGGGCTTGTATACCAATAGCTTCGGCCCAATGATCAGCTGTTGGTTGTTCCACATCCGATTCCAGCATTCCAAATGCGGCAACCACCTTCGATACGCGGATGTGCAACGCTTATCATCTGTACTTCGACTTACAATACGCTTCCAATGTAGCGAAATCTTGAAGTGGTCTCCAAAACGCCGTTGCGCATGTGGATTTGTGGCAGACCCACGGACTTCGTTCCTGCTGAAGGCTGGAAAAGACAAACAGTCTTGCTTGTGTTGATGATGAGCCCGAATTTGGCCGTTGTTGAAGCTAGAGCCGAAGTCATGCTCTGCAACTCATTCGTGATGTTCAAACAACGCACAGTCGTCGGCAAACTGCAGCATACGGATAGCTGTCCCGCATGCTAGCGTTCTCGCCCCGAAACGACCGATGTGCAGCCGCCCACTACCTTAAGCACAAGAAGCATCAAAAGCACAAGACATCATAGCATGAAGGTAAATAGTAAACAGGGCCGGGGCCAAGACACAGCCTGCTTCACACCAGAGACGATGGCAAACTCATCCGAGTTCTGTCCACTCAGTTGCACCCTCGCTCGCATACCACTGTGCAGACATTCAATTATACTTAGAAACTTACTCGGACAGCCAAAATTACCCAAACCATCCACAATGCCTCCCGGTTCACGGTGTCAAATGCCTTGGTGAAGTCAACTAACTGCGAGCACCATGTTTTTTGTCCGACCCTGCAATTCTCTTGAAACTGATGAACCACGTACACCATATCACTGATGCTACGGCCCGAATGGAATCCGCGTTGCTCTTCCGCCACCTTCGGTTTAGCAGGATTTGGGCAGTCACCTTCCCCACACAACTCAGCAAGTTGATGCCACGATAGTTCGTGCAACATTGCTTGCTCCCTTTGCCCTTGTACAATGATAACATACAAGTATCCTTCAGGTCAGCCGGTATCTCCTAACCATATGCGCAGCACCAAGTGGTGCAGTGCATGTTGCAACGCGGGTCCGCCGTGTTTCAATACTTCAGGCAGTATCCCGTCGGTGCCGGTGCACTTGCCGTTTCGCAACTGAACAAGTGCTCGCGGTGTCTCATTCATGTGTCCGCAAGGCACATCTTCATCTATTGTTGGTTCAGGCCGTTCAATGTAGGGCAGTCAATCTCCAAACGTTTGTTCAAAAGAAAGTTAAAGTGTGCTTGCCAGATCTGCATTATTTCTGCGGTCTCTATGTAGACAGCGCCTGAAGTAGCATCCACCAGCGTTTTCAGTGGCTGCTAGACGGGTCCATACACCGCCTTCAAGAAGTCAAAGAATCCTCTATTTGCGGCGTTCGGCGTAGTATTTCATCTGCTTCGCCTTCTCCGTCCACCATGCGTTCTTGATGAAACGGAGTTCTAGCTAATCGCCGTGGATGTTTGCGAAAATGACTCCTCTGCATCCGCAGAGTCAACCACCTGTGCAGGGAACGCTGCATTCTTCTCCGACACCAATGCGCCATTGGTCACACAGTTGTCATCAAACCAATCAGACCGCTTACAGCTTGCGCGCCCAATCGTTTGCTCAGCAGCAGCCGTCACGTGTTCACGGATGTGGTTCCACAGGTTACTCACATCGCCAAGGTGGGTAGCCATCGAATTCTCCTGTTAGATCCTTTTTTCAATAGTACCTAGTGAAAGAACATTAAATGTGCGCCAGTTCACGGCAAGTGAGCAATACGTAGATTTACGAAAACATATGTACAATTTGTTCCGCACAACCTTGTGATCAGTGTCACACTCAGTTCCACGCAGTACATGTGTCATGCGCACTTCACACATGTCGCGTTGACCTACACTTACATAGTCGAGCAGGTGAGCGTGATCACTCCGTGGGTGTGTCCAATTTCTTATATCGCACCCAGTGCAACCCGAGTGTTTGTGATCGCCAGGCCGTGAGTTTCGCACAATGAGAGCAGCCGGTAACCGTTCCCATTGACTGTGCCAATACCATACAGTCCGAATACTTCTATCCACACCGCTGCATCACGTCGTACGCGCGCGTTGAAATCACTCAGTAGGAATAGCCGGTCATTCCTCGGCACAGATCGTATCACGGAGGACTGCTGCGCGTAAAACTGGTCCATCGTGTCATCAGGATAACACATATTGGGACCATACGTGATAACAAAAGTAGCAAACTTACCTTTCCCAACTCGCAGTCGATGCGTCATCAATCATGGGCTGATACCAGTTGGCTCCGTCACCAGCTGGTCATTTAAGCGGCCGGATAGCGCAAATCTAAACCCACGTTCACATGATGCTGTAGTGGCGTTCCCCACCCAGTAGTACGTGTAACCGGCTTCTGCCTCCTACAACTTGCCTCGGTTAGCGAGCCGAGTATTGCTGAGTGCAGCAATGTCGGCTCCGTAGCCCGAGAGTTCCATCACGATCAGTGCAGCGCGTCGCTCGGATCACTCACCTGTGTGCTGGTCGAGTGGTGTGCGCAAGTTCTAGTGGGATACCATTGTGGTGGCGAGCAATCGCTCGTATAGTGGCCTATGTTGGAGCAAGTATTGGGTTAGGTGAAACAGGGACGGTGTGAGTATGTGCAGGAGAAGAAGAAAGAAAGTTGGCGCCAGCGGTAGCATGTTTTCTCTTATCCATTCCGCTGTATGCAGCAGATAAGACGACCCTTTTCCTAGTGCCACTGCTCGACGGCCGATGCAGCATGGGATTACTATTATTGACCTGACTCATGGTTGGGATTAGACTAGGATACTTGCAGGGCGTTCACACCTGACAGGAGAACGACTCGGGTCCTCAGCCAACGCCTTCGATAAAATGTACACCCTAAGGGCAGCGGGCCGTCCACCATGGGTCAGTGAACTAACTCACGCGGAATTGTGTCCTGGATTTTAGCTAGAATAAGGGTGTAACCCAGCTCTTACCCAGCGGTCGCCATGAGGAGACGTCCAGCACATGAGTCCACGGCGCGACATAAGGAGCAGTGGATCGACGAGCTACCCGGGTCTCGTGTGCGTCTGACCCATAAGTCTGATCGTTTTTCATCCAAGGTGAACCTTCCTCTGGCTGGCTCGCCGAACAACTTCGTGGTGCCATCTGGGCAGTTCGGGTATTTCCCGTTCCGGCGAATGGTTCGGCGTCAGCGTTCCAGGACGTGGTGGGTATTCGCCTGGCAAGCGTTCTCCCTATAAAATGCCCCAAGTGTCTGTTTAACAACACTGCGACGTGGCACATGTGACTCGCCACTAAATAAAGTCACTGCCCCTTGTCTCCATTGGAGACATTGTACACCGGAAAGTAATCCGAGAATCGGATCTTGTCTCTAACTTCGGGAGTGTTGGGCACATGGCATGGCTTATCGTCATCCGAGAGGCGTATGAACTGACTGTCCAGTCACCGGCTCCCAACGGGTGCGAATCCTTCATCTCGCCCTGCTGCTTTGTGGGTTATGCTCTTTGGCCAAAAGCTCTGAGCAGTGGTCCCTTAAGACAACCTACCTACCTCGGCCTAGGCGACCGGGTAGTATCTCGCCTACTGACGAATCATGGACTTACATCCATGGTTCTGATGGCATAATTTCTGTTAATAGACATTATATGGATGTATATATATATATATATATATATATATATATACTTCTCGTATTTTATGTTTTTGTCGTTTTTTCGTCATGTTTCAATGTTCTCTAACTGAGGTTCTCTGCGGCAGTGTTTGAAAGTTACCCTTATTTGGTTCCCTCATCCCACCTTTGCAGTCAGGTTGGTGCGGTGCCCCCGAGAAGACAAACGTTATCGATCCAGATAACAGATCTCTCACCGGCATCACGGGCCGTGCACGTGATCAAACACTGCAACTTCTGATAAACGGTATGAAGGCTCACTTTCCGAACATGACAAATGATGTAATTGGCGCATGTGCTTCCGCCGAGATGGCACTATTTCGGGAATCAAAGGTGAGTGTGTCCACAGCTCTATGTTGAGATCGTCTGCCCCACACATTCCCCTCTATATGTCATGTGCGTACGTTGTATTTACGCTTCTCACCAGTGCTTGTTTAAACGTCACTTTTTCACGGTGTTTTTGGCCACACCGACCCAGATACTCCAAGAGGCTATTGCAATCCTTACCATATTGACACCAAACGAGAATTTTCCTCCGGTAATCCCAGTTAACGAACTCATATTATTACGGTCCTATGCCATGTGAACTTGTTGGATACTAAAATTCACCACTATATGTAGGTTAGTTCACTTATCTCTGGTGACCAACGCAAAAGTTCTATCCTATATCCAGTTCGAAAGTTATGTCTCTCTCTCTGCTTCGGTTATGCGCATCAGATAAAAATTTTACTTTAGATTTTAAATCATTCCGGTTTCCGTCGTGAAAAGGCGGTCTAGCAAACAAGCTCGTTTTCGGTGATTCATCATCAAACCGATTACAATACATTTAAATAGTTAAGTAGAATGGGACGGAGTAGCTAGAAAATGAAGATGTCAAAATGCCCATAATTGGTTCTTGGGTTCAATTATTCACCGAGCTTCGTAATTGGTATGCAGACGTTTCATCACCATGCGAGGTGACTTCCTCAGTGCGCCGCAGGGTCAAACGTAATCCGCTGGTTTGGTCGTTCACGCGGCAGATGTCCGTGCGACAGTTGGCCATGTTAAGGCCAAGAGGAGAGAGAGAGGGCATCAGCAGCACGCCTGTACGCAGTACTGACGCTTCGCTGCCGCGCAACCACCACCGGTCGCACGTGGGCTAAGGATGCTGCAAGGGTCGCCCCAGCCCTACGCAGCCTCTAACTCGAGCCGACGGATTCTAAGACAAGCTTGTTACCTTTAGGCCAGGGATGTCCAAAGTCCGGCCCGCAGACCAAATGCGGCCGGCGTTAACATTTCAACTGGCCCACAGCCTCATCATAAAATAATGAATTCAGGTTTAGACTATTTTCGTACACGTGTAATTTTTATTATTATCTTAGTGTCAGACTGCATATCGACCGACATCTTTTTACCTCACAAAATGTAGCCCTCTTTGCAAAAAGTTTGGACACTCCTGCTTTAGGGTAAGTGCTTTGACGCATGTTTTTGCACACACAACGGGGGATCGTTGAGACGCATTGCGATTGCATCCGCCATTGCAAGGATTCGGAATCTGACAAGCTTGGAATGGATACCCCTCACACGGTAGATGGGGAGAAAGGCTTTATTGAAAGCGACGGGGTGATTCGTTTGGACTAGGTGCGCGACTATTGCAGAGCTGCACGTTTGGTTCAACCCTCGGCTTAGCCATGCTGGAGGATGCTCGCGAACGCGTTCAGACAAACGTCTCGTAGATGGAACTATGCAACTTTTCCCACAGGAACTGGTAACTTGCTACACACAAAAGGAGGTGAGATCCACAGACAATCTATCCTTCAGCTGAAGGTGTAACATGGGCGTTAAAGTGAAGATAATGTGTGATTATGCAGCCCCGTAGGTGTTAATTACGGCGCTCTTAATCGTTTGCTAAGGTGTTCGGAACTATTGTCTCCTTTGAATGACAACGATAAGTAGACAGGTTTCTTTCCTATTGTGGGTGTTTTGGCGACCGCATAGTCCGTTCGCATATTCCTGTCATTGAAGGCCTCGGGATAGCCATTATTATGGAACACTTCCTACTACAGCCCGCTCTGCTCCAGTTGTGTCCTCGGAGCATATTTTCATCGCTCTCCCGACAAGACCCACCGGACTAGGTTCTGTTTCTGTGGATCTGGCACAGAGCTATCAAATTGTATATATCGACCAGTTCATTTCGCTTTCCTGTGGATTCTACGCTACAGCGATCCATCTGGTAGACGTGACGTTTGTACATCGAGGAAAGCCAGACCTTCGTTTGACTCGGATTGCATACTAAACTGAATATCCTTGTGGGCCCCTTTGAATTCCTGTAAACGTTCAACCTGGTCCACGGACCAGCCAACTGCGCACATCACGTCATCGACATAGCGTCTATAGAGTGGCATCCGCTCAATCATTTCATTCAGCGGACCGCTCTCTAGGTTAGTCATAAACACATAAGCGAACAAGGGACCCGATGGTGACACCTTAGCTGGCCCGTCTATTTGTCGATATAACTATCCGGCAAATCGAAATCGAACGTTGTGGATACACTGATGTAGCAGCGTTTTTAGTTTTTCCACTTGTAAGCCAATTCATTTGCCTGTGTGCTCGATGTATTCGGCAAGGTAATCAATTTTTTCTCTTTAACGGGGATATTAGTAAACAGCGACGTCACATCAAGCTACTTATTATCCACATTTTGTGTTTTTATGCTTTGCTTTGTTCTTATGCTTTGACATCTGCCGTATAAACGAATCGCACCCATTATGGACATTTTGACACCATTTCTAGCTACTCAATCCATCTCTTTTTATTTGGCTATTTAAATGTTGTTTTTGGCCTTCTGGTTATCGTCGTCCCGCGACGATGAAAATCATCGCTCTGTATAGGGTTTCATTGCCAATGACTACAGAATGAGAGTGTTGCAGCTAGAAGCTCGGCAAAAATAATTGTGTAGGATAGTTGGATGACGGGTAGCCGTCATTATTGGTAGTGTTACTACGGAGTTTATCACACTGCCATGTGTAATCGTGGCTGATTTCCGGCGGGAGTACTCCCCGCTCGAGTATAACTTGCTCACCGGCCGCAAAAATAATAAAAATGATGATAACACACTAAGCAGCGTAAAGAGTCTCAGTAGGACGCTGAACCTTGGAATCGATCAAGAAATTGTGTGAAAAGCTTCGGAGTAATAATAATAATAATAATGTGTCAGCTGTACGCCGTAACGGCGCTTCGCTGCCTTGCGATCACCACCAGTCGCACGCGGGCTGAGTATATCGCGAGGACGCCCACCCCTACGCGGATTCGAATCCGCGTCGCAAGATTACGAAACAAGCTCGTTGCCTCTAGGCTACGGGCCGACAGAAATTCGGAGTGCTTAGTGGATGCTTCCTGGGGGCTACATGGAGACCTCGTAAATTCACACATATGCCGCCAAATCTGAAACTCAGAGACAGTTCTTTGAAATTAAGTCAGCAACACAGTGGTCCAGGTTGCCGACAAACTTAATTCTCTGTCTGGGTCTGCCAACCCTGGAACACTTCTCCCCAGCTTAGCCATTTTCCAAAAATGCTTGCGTATCGTTCTCATTCCCCTACACTTTGTTATATGATCAGGTGCTTTGGCATGTGTTCCGCAGCTTTTTGCGATTCTAGTTCTCACTGACGAGTGAGCAGCCCAATTGTTCTTTACAGTGATTCATAACGCAATCTAATTCCCACAACTTTACTTCTAAAATGCCGTTCCTCCCGCTTCATTCATGCGCCACTTATTTTGTCCGCATGTAAAGTCCCTCCCTTGTTTGACCTTTGCTTTTACTTATTATGAGCGGTTATTCCACTGCCGCATTGCATGTAGACCTTCACTGCGATTCTTGACGCACTCAACAATCTGAGCAACTTTTTTCCACCTCCAAGCTGTTTCTTATACAACTCCACTTTCCGACACAGACATGTTTTTTCTCTGATCATTCCCGAGGTCCTGTAATCCCATGTGCTTGCCTTCCGTTGGGGCGCACTTCCCAGGATGTCTGGCACATCCCCTTCTTCAGTGAACCGCTTATGCTTCGTTGTTGCACGTAAATTACATTCATTAGACTACTGCGGTGGTCCCGGTGCCGGTTTCCATTTTTACGTCACTTTGCTGTTCATCATCGACAGGCCTTACCTACTTGGATACACACTATCCACTGGGGGATTTGGTCCCAAAGAGCTGTTGGATCTTTGTCCGTTGACCCTATCAATGCTATTACCACAGATATTTATCGTCCATTTGTGAAGCTGCGCACAAGCGTTTGAGGATTGTGGTCGGAGAGATCTCACTGAGAATGTGTTTGTTACTTAATCAGAGCCATTTTACACATGTTAATGCTAGAGTTCATTGGTTCATTGATATTATTTTGTATTCTAAGTAGATTGCATTCCTGCTTCGAACTCGACGGCCCATCACGACCATAGTTTGTACTTGAGTACTCGAACTTCAGGCGTCCGCTGTTGCGGTGTGAATCTCATCCCACACGAACCAGCTATTTCTTGATCCTGACAAGCTATTTCTTTGTTATCGGTATATTGAGTGAAACTCTTCGAGGGTGCAACTTATCTCGGAAATCACTTGTCAATGTCCGTGCGTGCAACCCGCCGCAGGTCGTCTTAGTCATGATACATCAACAACGGCACCATACATTAATTAGTCTAAACCTTCGAGCGCACGACAATTCCGCATAAGCCTGACTGAAACGCCTCTCCCGAACTTGATGGCTGCTCTCTTGGAGCGTGGGCGTCTGACAAATAAGCGAAAAGCTGAATGGAAGGGTGGTAAGCGTTTCAACTACCACCTATGTTTTGTATTCCCTAATCCGACAGTCTGCCAGTCGGTTCCTAAGCGTACCTAGAGCATCTTATTAGCACAGGTGTTACAGCGCATATTTCAGTGACTAGGATAATTTTGAGTCCATTTTAGACGATCGGCTTTCCCTGTCACTCCCCACGTGGTTTATCGATCTTGTGCTTCACTGAGCAGATTAAGGTTAGTGCTGATAAGCTGATCGCTCCCTCCGGGTAACACTGAACCTGTTCGTTTCAGTACACTTTGCTGCCATGTGATCCATTGGCTTTGATTATTACGTGTGATATTTTTCCGGAGGACTGAATCGAACTTGACAAAATACCAAAAGCCCATTTCCTATCTTGTTAAGCGTTAGTTTAACTTTTTTGATCATCTGTTTAACAGATCTTCTCGCACTCTCTCACATCTTTGTTGCTTGAAAAGCAACTGAGGTGTTACTATGGCTACGACGATTTAAGCGGACTGCAGCTTATCCCTTCGCATTCCAAAGCGCTAATGTGAGGTTTAGGTATCTTTTCAAAGTTCCAACGCCCCATGGAGGTAGCGAGATAGTTATCGCCCAAGAGTGCACAAAGCCGCCTCCAGTTTTACTGCATATATTAGGGGCTTAGGGACTGCACCGTGTAGACACGAGAATGTCCAGCATCTCGGTCCATCAGCGTCTTGGAATCATTGGCCACCTGGTGAACCACTGAGTGAACTCTACTGAAATCCAGCAGTTAGTGCTTTGCAGCAGACACTTGTTTCGCACCGTATGATCTGTTGGTCTTACAGGGCTTACGCCTGTCATGCAGCTTACTACCCGTGCAGTGAACTGTGGTTGGCCCTCACGTGTCAGGACTTCCCTACCAGTAGCCGCGAATCTGCCAGCGTTCCGAAGTCCGTGAAGGCTAATTTTGATTACTCATGAGTAGGGGGGTTTGCTTACAATTTATTTAGTCCCTCGCAGTCAGATTACAAGCCTGATACGCCAACTACCATCTAGGAAATGGTACAGTATGTGTATCGAGCTATGTAATCTAATCAGCGGTCTATCTCACCTCGGTTCTCGGCCCCCTTGACTAACATGTTATGTTTTCCGAATCTAGAACCGAACGGCATCTTATTGTCTGTGCTTTGAGTGCACAACACGAACGTCGTCGTACTAGGTGTAATGACAAATCGAACTCAAGACCGAGCGAAAATAAACCCACACTACTGCCACAGTCGTTCACAAGTGAAAGCACTTTTAGGTATATAGCGAAGCGGAAACCAACCTGTATTTTTACTTACATAGGCAACACGAACAATATTTCTTGTACCACGGAAGCACAGTTGGGTCAAATGGTAGAACTGTGCTGTTCTAACACATTCATCCGCCTTTGTAGTCAGAGTGCACACTTACTTTTTCGCAACACATTTTCCGTTTCGTGTGCACAATCACAGCCCACAGACAGTTTCCGCTTTACGGACACTTTGCTGCTCCCGATTAGGTTTGATATCAGCAGCAGCAGCTGTACATCAGACGTTTGAACTGCCGCTTCGTTGCCAAACAACGTTAACGACCTACTGAACAAAGAACTATATGAGCGAAGAGTGATTTACCCAAACTCCTCAATTCCGTAAACAATCACTCAGGGCGAGGATAACTGCATCTTTTCAACAACATACCGCTACAAACAGCTGGCTATATGCAAAGATAAGACGGCATCGATGAGACAGCTTACTTGCGGCTTTCACTGACTCGCGTCATAATCAGCCATTGCCCGCAGATAACTCAGCACGGAACACACTTTGAAGAGGCAGTCCGACTAAGAGATGACAGCATACGCGCCACTGGGGTCGACTGCGAGCCATTTCCTGTAACATCTCATGGACTCTAGCCCGGAAGGCGGATGGACCGGCAACACCTAGTTTGGTTGCCAGTTACTTCATTTCCCTCGATCAAGTTAATTTTTGCATACCTCGCGCTTTGCGCCACGCTACATCTGGCAAACAAATATGGTCCTCTTTGGTATTCGATGACCAGGCATACGTAGTACATGCCCAAGACAACGCAACTTGTTCAGTGCTATCTGTTGTTCTAATGTACTACTTTGCGAATCCACACCTGACACTCGCCAATGCAAATTATCGATGCGCACCCGACATCGAAAATTTTTTGCATGCAGCGATGATCAAAGACTTGAAGGCGCTTCAGATTCTCAGGTCGAAACAGTCAGTTCTCACTCCCATAGAATAGGACATCTCTCACAATGGCCTTGTGAACACGGCCTTTTATACCAAGGGGAACTGCTTTATTATGACGCTACAGACTTCGCAGATCCAATAAAGCAGTTCTCGCTTTTTCTGTACGTGACTTGACTTCAGTGCTTATGCGCTTATCGTTCCTAATGCAGCTGCCAAGGTAAGTGAATTGATCAACTACCTCGACTTCCTTGCAATCATGGTTCAAGGGGTTACAGTGGCTGGTGGTTCTGCGACACTGGCGGCACATTCTCATTGCGCCTGTCTGGCGATTATGCAGCTTCATATGCCGGTCAAGCTGGCGTCGGCATTGTTTTGAGTTCCCGGACTGAAGCTGCCCTGATCGATTGGATCCCAGTACACAGTAAGATGTGCGCCGTTAGATTAGCTGGCTCGTTCCACGCTACGAAGTCGCGCGGGGACAAACGGTGCCTGTTTGTCATTACGGCCTACGCCCCTACAAACTGTAGCACTGATTCTGTAAAAAATTATTTCTATCAGCAACTTCACGAGCTCCTTCGTTACAGAAGAAGCACGGGTACTGTGGTGTTGGCTGGTCATCTAAAAGCCCAAGCCGGAAAATTGTCCTCTGCTGAGCTTCATCTGAGAGGCCAACATGGCGTAGGCCCCTGTAATGATAACGGTGCGCGATTGCTACAGCTGTGTGAAGATGCTCGCCTCTTTCTCGCGAGCACTAACTTTCGACACAGCACCCGCAGAAGCGTGACTTGATGACCACCAGCCTCGGGTCAGCCATAGACGCAAATCAATCATATCGCGATTAATTACCGCTGGAGAGGCTGTGTCCAAAACTGTCACTCGATTTGGGGCACGAACGTAGAGTCTGACCACACACTTGTCTTTGCCGACCTCCGGGTGCGTTTCGGTGGACGTCCGCAACGTCGATCTGAACGGATTGACACCAGCCAGCTGGCGAAGCCAGATGTTCTGAATGTATACCATAGTGCGCTGACATCTGGGCTGTGTAAGCGCCCACTGAACACCGTTGAAGATCACTGGTTGCATATTCGTCAAACGGTACTATCAGCAGGCATGTCTTCATGTGGCAAATCAAGTTGCCAAACTGGATATTGGGTCTCTACCAGTCTCTGGAACTTATGTATACTCGCCGACGTATTTCGACTGGAAGCGAATACAATGTGGCTCGCAAAAATCTCAGAACAAAATTACCTGCTGGCCTGAAGAAAAACCGCGAAGCCTGGTAGTCTCATCGTGCCTTGGAGATAGAAACAGCCGCTACCGCTGGTAATCATCTGATACGGGAAACAGGTAGCAGGAGACCTGGTGTTAGCGATACCATACGCGACGAGAGTGGGCAGCCGATCCACAGCCTTCCAAAATGCTTGGAACATTGGGCCGAACGCTTTGCAAGACATTTTAACCAACCTGAGTTATGACATTCTTTTTCGGGCATTGAGCGCCCTTCCCCTGGGCCGTCTCCTTGGATCCGCCCTCACGCGCAGAAGTCGAAGATGAGATCAGGCTGTTGAAATTGCATAAGGCCGCAGGATCAGATGGAATTCCCCAGCCCTCTTCAAATTCGGGGACCTGCCCTAATAGATGATTTACACGAGTTGCTAATGAAACTTTGGGAGCAGGAGACAGTCCCGACAGACTGGAGCCACTCCGTCATTGTCCCAATTTTCAAGGGAATCTCCCGATCGGAATGCGGCAATCATAGAGGGATCAGTCTGATTTCGATTGCCTCTAAATTGCTTGCCTCTGTCATTCTCCACAGACAGACTGGCACTCGGGAAAGCCAGATTCCTGAAGAGCAAGCCGGGTTTCGTTGAGGTTAGGGCTGCTTCGACCACATCTTCACCTTGCGTCAATTGTTGGAGCACCGCCATCGTTGTTGGCGACCCACCGTTGTCGTGTTTCTTGACATAAAAGTGCCTTCGACTCAGTCGATCGACATGCCCTTTGGGACTGTCTGCTGAGAAATGGTGTGCTTGATAAATACATAAACATTATCAAAGCGCTATACGTGCATAGTTCGGGCAGAGTTATGGTTTATGGCAAACTGTCGCCACCCTTCAGTATCACCAGCGATGTGAGACAATGTTGCCCGCTGTCACCTTTCCTCTTTAACTTCGCTATTGATGAAGTCATGGAAACAGCACTGGCTGGACATGACCTAGAAGGTGTGGAGCTACTTCCTGGTGAGCGACTTCTTGACTTGGAGTACACGGACGATATTGTCCTAATCTGTGACAGCACCCAAACATGTCAAGCAGCACTGTACCGATTAGCACTGGCTGTCTATCGTTTTGGACTATGCTTTGCTCCGTCAAAATGCAAAGTACTTCACCAAGATTAGCAGGTACCCACCCCTGCGTTAACGCCTTGTGGTGATCAGCTAGAAGTCGTTCAGGAATTCAAGTACCTGGACAGCTATATTAGCCCCTGTGAGATCGAAGACGAAGTTACGAACCGTATAGAAAAAGCTCGAGGTGCATTGGCCAATCTTCGCCACCTGTAGCGCAGACGCGACATTACTCTCGCCCTGAAGGGTAGAGTTTATAACACAGCCGTCCGTTCGACCCTCCTGTACGGCTGTGAAACCTGGCGCATCAGGTCGACATACATAAACAAGCTCGTCACATTCGATCATCGCCTGCTTTGCAGCTTAGTTCATCTCTGGTGGGAGCACCGCCTGAGCAATGAGCGTGTTCGGCGTCGCGTATTTGGTGTGGGGAGAGCGAGAGAAACGCTCAGCACTGTTATATCACGCACCAGGCCCGAATGGCTGGGCCACATGTTGCGCGCGCCAGCACACCGACTCCCGCGTCATACGTTATTTGCTTGCCCGGGGGCTAGATGAAAGAGGAGGAAGAGAAGCCAAGTGATGAATTGGTCAATAGGAATGGGGGCCCCTGCTACGAAGTTGTCGTCGATTGGTGTGTCCCGACTGTTTGGTTGGGATCCCAAGGACGATAAGTTTGCTTGGATACACTAGTTGACATGGCAAGGAGCCGACAGCAATGGCGTTCGTGTTGGGGTTTTTTGTCTATCCCTTCCCTTTAGATTCCCCCTCTAACAACGATCTCACACCCGATGCATAATATGATGGCATTATGTTGCTTATTCTTTTAGTTCTTGTTGTCTGTATTGGTAACTAACATTTTTGTATTGCGGCACCATTAGCAGAATTGTGTTTCTCACTTTCAGCTAATGTGTACTGATGATCATGACCCAGTATAGTTCAGTGGGTCGAAGAGGTACGCAAACCGTCACACCACGTTAAGGTCCAGTCTCGTAGCGACGGTAGGTTTGATCCAACCATAATTCATCCTCCAGCAAAAGAGTTTATCATAGGAGCTGTGGTAAACGCGAATGTGCGATACCATTATGCGCATAGTACTCATCATACTGGAAAGAAGTGAATTACGAAGCACTATCCGTGATCAGGTTCCAATTTCTTATGCCGACCAAAGCTTTCACTTGATATCTTGATTGTTACACCACTAGTTGCATGCTCTATGCATAACACTGTGTTATAACGCTGTACCCGCAATCGACCGGTTGTTTCACGCCTGCTGGTAAATCTGCGCCTTTACGCCTGCGCTCCTTGACGCCTTGGCCAACTCGACAGAAAAGAAAGCAGAAGACAACTCAGCTGACCAGAGTTGTATTAGAACCGAGAACGCTCATATTTATAGGTCGGTCTCACCAATCCTCTAAACACTGCCTGGCAGATTTGGCTATCTGTCTTCCTCATACGCCCACTTTCCACACTTGACTGTCCGCTCGTCTGGCCAGTTCACCGTCTCGCTCGGGCACGCCAGTCTTCATCCGCCTACCCGGGGCATGGCAACTATATGATGTCTGCCGCGCGATTTCATCAGCTTCCAGTCAGTCCTTGGAAACACTCATGATATCTGATGTGCGATTTCATCAGCTTTCAGTTTGGCCGTGGCAACACGCTCGCGGAATCTGTTCCAAGCACGCTTTGTGGCGAACACGCGCTCGTTGGCAATCAGCTTTCTCGCCC
This sequence comes from Dicrocoelium dendriticum, assembly GCA_944474145.2. Classification (NCBI taxonomy): domain Eukaryota; kingdom Metazoa; phylum Platyhelminthes; class Trematoda; order Plagiorchiida; family Dicrocoeliidae; genus Dicrocoelium; species Dicrocoelium dendriticum. The sequence continues at coordinate 22,162,630 of OX104059.1, read as the reverse complement.
ACCTGTCATACTCCAGGCCACTGACTGAAGAATATCTACAGCTATGAGGTATTGCTGTTCAATGACGAGGATTCAAAAAACCGGCGTCTGTTCATTTTCAGGGCTTCCTCACTAATGGACAGGACGATAATTCTGCTTTCTGAGCGACTTACGGACGACTGCACATCTTAAACATCTCTTTACCAAGTATTCGAGTTTCGCGAAGATATTTGTGCATTAAACAAAACTCCGCAATCATTTTTACCTTATCGACACCATGATGACCTGGGCGAGGCTACTGTGGAATTCTCCAGCAGAATTCCGCAGAAATGACAACTTTTTCGGCCAAATGCAAACATCCGTTCACGACTGCTAACTCATCCTTCTTGTAAAATACTCCTGCCCAAGGTTAAGAATATTGGCCTGCACAAGCACAAAAGCGACCATAAATGCTTGTTTAACGCAAGATAGCTACAGAAAATGCTGATTTAATACTTGTTACTTCTGTTATTGTTATTAGTAACACCATCATTTCGTTCATTGTCGAAGCATCAAGTCACGATTTTCTGAATAACGTGGGTGAACCACTGCACAACCCAGTGTTATCGGTTTGTTTTTGCCGCGTTATCGACGAATGTGATGTCGGATCGTAAAGCTGTGTGCTCTCCTGTCTTCTCATTACATTTGATGCGATTGTTTCAGGTGGCTGCAATGTACCGTACACGCATGGCTCGCCTTATTACCCGAATTCGGCGTCCGGAAACCACACCGGATGAAGCCCTGTGTATCGTTCGGAATCGGGCTAGCGACGGAGGCTCCAATGAGACAAATATGACCGTTGCTTCGTCACTTCACTCTAGCAAGGTAAGTTTGGCATCGGTACGTTTTGCTTTCATTATTTGCCGTCTATAAACAGCCTGCTTGAGCATAATTGTTCTCGAGATAGGTGCTCACTATTCGTATCCAGTGCTTTCTACTTCATCCATTAGAACGCTCAACTTCTAGTGCAGGTATCAGGAATCACTGTCTTAACCGTACATTCTTTGGATTATTCGGTTCTTTTGGTTATTGACCGATCATCCATTGACTGCCTGCATGGACGACTACGTGTATTTTTTTCAACACACCTTCTTCCTACGCACATTTTACATTGCTTGCGGGTGATTTACTACGAGCCAAATCGATGTAACTCCATTCGTCCATTATTGATCATACCTAACCTGTGCAACCCAATGAAGTCGGTTAAAACTCCCACAGCCTACTCGCCTGCCATTCTTTTTCGACATTCTTGAGTCACTAGGTTAAATGTAAACTCTTCTTCTGAATAACCTCTGAGTCCATTTTCACAATTTATACAGACGATGTCATGTGCTCTGTGGATTTTATTCCTTAGGTCTCAACATTTACATCCCAAACTTGCATATACCCAGTCAACTTGACAGTACCATCTCCAATTCCATTACGATAGAATATTGGTCAAAACCTTCGATATTGTTACTCTTTACATCGTCTTATTCAGATCGAGCTACTTTTGTATATTTTCACTATCCATTTAACCTCGTCACCGGCCAGTGACCAATTAGTTCTAGCATTTGACTGGCAATACACCGGTGGCTGGTTCCACTCCATGTACTTGCAGATGATCTCCCAGTATCTTTAGGCGTCGGTACTACGTACCGGCGCGTTGTTATTGCGTCTGGCACAGTCAGCTCATGCTCCCCCTGGCTGTCTACGCACTTTCTTTTACACGGTTATTTGAACATTCCACGCTAATCCCTTCCACTCCAAGAGCCTCTTTAGTCAGGATGATTGCTCAGTACCTCATCCATTCTGCGCCTGACACTAATAGCGTTCGCCTTTTCTTTCAATGTTTTTATTGGTCCCATCGTCAATTGTTCTTGCCTCTTATTTTGTATTATTCCCTAATCGGCTCGTTAGCTGAGTGCCAATCAAACGCATTTCCACATTAAACCCATTTTTCTGGTTGCCATCATGACCCTGGTAAGAGTTTCAGCAGCGGTCACTAAAACCCTCCTCTTTCAGACAACGTGCCACTGTACCGCCTACTCCTTTTTGTCCGATCCACGTACTACTATCCGCAAGACACCGTTTCGCCGCTGTTGGTGCTCCGCCTATTATTGACATTGTAGAATTTTCTATTTTATGTTAGATTCTTGAGCCATTTACACCTACAAGTAGCGTCGTTTGTCATACATCTTCTGTTGACGCACATTTTTGCTCGTGCCTCGTTTAGCAAACTTCTAGTGGTCCGTAATTCGATAACTAGACTCATATTCGATAACCTGAACCAGCGAACCTTTTACAATTACCAAAACTGACGAACTTGTGACTTGACTACGATCATGTTACTCGTCACTACTTGACGCGCCCATCACCACCACACCAGTCCAACTTCAAGATGAACCATTTTGCGTTCATCCGTTCGTAGGTAGACATTCTCTGTGTTTGAATGGGCCTTCCCCAGCCCAGGTATCCACTGGCGTATGCCATCGTTCTTGTTATGGCTTTTGCATACTTGAAAGTGGCCACTGGTGCCTCTTGTTTGTTCACTTTCGTTTGCCTTTCTTATTCACACATTTGGTTCCAATTGCTCTTCAGGATAGCCGCCCACCATTCACCGTATCAAGGGATTCCGAATTTGGCGTCGAATCGAAGCCCAGAAATGAGCTGAAAACAGTACCGGCGGACGCTTGTTACGAGAAGTTAAAATCCTTCAACTCATGCCCAGACGATCATCTTTGCCCAATTACAACGCCTTCATCCATTTCTGGTGTTCTTGCAAACAGTGCTTCTGTAAGTCCAAATGTGTGGTTGTATTCACTCGGATAAAATCGAGGAGAAACTGCGGCAGAACATGCTCGCGCCCATGTATTTGATTACCGCTCATTTGTGCGTGTACGAAGCATGTAATTTCCCCTGATATCATTTCTAAAATCTGTCAGTAGCATTCATCTCTCCCCGCGATTAATGTAACTTTTATACCCATGCGTCCTGTTTCCGCAAAAATCTCCTTGAGCTCACCTCAAGTTTCCTCGGCTGATCTGTACCCCTACTTCGTTTTGTGCTGGCGTGTATTCATCTCCTTAACTTGCCACCCTGTTGCCCACTCATTACCAGATGTAATGAGCAATGTTCCATCTTTATTTTGGAATTACGACTACATACACTATTCTTTTCCTCCGCTCTTTCCCAAAGCTTCGAAACCTGTCCTCCACCAAGGTTTCCATCATTGATAACTGTCTTCTTGGCGTGGCAGCGGCATACTTGTGGTGACTAGATGAGATAGCTTTACCTCGAACCCGTCAGTACTTTTCTACTCGAAACTTCGTCACACCAGTTTGGACAACCTACATAACTCTTGCAGTCTGTTCACAAACCTCTACAAAGTTGTAGTGCGCTTGTGTTTATTCCTTCCGATTGTAACTTGAAGATTAGGTGAACCTGTAACTTGAAGGCTCTAGCACAAGTTTTGTCTTTATTCATTTCGTTGCAGCTTTTTCATTTAGTTGTGAATTCTCCGAATAGGTATGGTTCACTAATGGAATCAGAATTGTAGGAATATTGTCGACATTGTTCCTTCATTCTACCACGCCTTCATATGAACGTAATTGCCAAGTTTGTACAACGGATATGCCATAAATGTGAGTTATGCACTCTCCGTCGCCACTGAACTTTTGGTGCCTTCTTTCACCTTCTATCCCAACGGGTGTTACTGCTGAGCTGTGATTTTTGAGGGCTTATGCGTGCACTACGTGCCCCCTAAATGTGTGCACTTACTGAACACTTACCAGACTTAGAGACCACGCATCCCTACTTCAATGTGTTTGACCTGGTCGGCCAAAACGATTCACATTTTTATATCCTGCTATCACCTAGTATTAGTGTCTCCAGACTTTATGAACTTGATGTGTGGCCGTTACGCTCTCTCTAGAAAGATGACCCCTACTGATGCAGCCCTCATCTTATTTCTGAACAACATGCGTTCTTATCAGTAAGATCGTTGATGTAGTAACTGCTTTTGCGCTTACACATAAGCGAGCTTACAAGACCATTGCTACTGGTTTCGATCCGAGTTAATTGCGCAGGAGAATTTCATCTTACTCTGGTGCATCTGTCCTTCCCATTCTTAATTACCTATCCCTGGATTTGTTCAGTCGTTACTCCCGTGAGCCGATCCGACAAACGCGTTTGCAGTTACTGATACGCTCCTTATACTAGTACTTTTAATTTGGCTGACTATGGTGAGATCAATGCCACAGACGTCCTACCGAATAGCTCCTCCCTAACGCAAGGTAAATTGAATTCCGGTGCATTTTGAAAATGTATAAAAGTTATTGTCCCACGTGTACAGTTTTCACACCCACGCTCTATCCGTGCCCCTGGTTGAAATCAACCATCCAGATGAAAAGGTAGGTAGATCAAGTTGGGACTTCACCTGTTTGAATTTTGAGTTCTCACTGTTTTTGAGTCGAAGTGATTCGCTCCCTAAGTCGTACCTTTGGATTGGCTTTCAATCTCTGTTGTTGTTCATCATACTTCGTTTAATCTCTCTGCCAAACACTTTGAGACGGTTTTCAACTTACACCTTTTAGCCTGTTCCACATCCTTCCGGCTTTGACGTGTTCACCGACACGCAACTGCAACCTAGAAGGATTTCCAGTAATTCCGCAAACCCTGTAACCGCCGAAGTGCCCAGAAACGTCACTCCGAAGTGCGCAGCCTCGTCGATCAGCTCCACTCTGCCACATACTGTTCCCGCACTTGCTACTGGATCTTTCACGGACCCAAACTGGAAAAACAAGGTAAGCCCCGGATGTTTTCGATGTTGTGATCAACATCTGCCTTTTGATTCGCTCGATTTTTCCTACTATAATTATTAAACTCTCTGAGTGACCGAAATGGTAAGCTACCTTTGAGCACGTTCACATATGCTGCTTGGTAAGCACATCTCCGACGTGGAAACATGTTGCCGTATTTATCACTTATGCAATCGAAAGAAACCCACCTTTCACGAAGCAATTAGCACTATTTCCGGCCTTCGATGGTGAAGTGTTTACTTCATATCAAAGGTCCCGCCACCGCTTTATGCTGGAGATCCTGTCGTGATCAAAATTGTCGGTATCAAATCACATAGTCCAACACTGTATACACTTGTATTAGGTAGTCCGGCTGTGAGACAAGCAAATGCGCCGCTAGTGCCGATCGCTAACCATGTCTCGTAAGTCCCCGAGTCGAATGCATAAATAAATTTGTCCATTTCTTGTTAGATAATATACGATCCCCAAGTGGGAGTCCGTTGCGTGGACCTTAACCTTGAAGTTGAAGCGGCGTGAAAGCACCCTAGTCATTGACCAACGACATTTTCCTGCCACAAAATCAAGCGTTACTCCTCGATTCATGTGCTATTCTTCAATAGGCAAACAAGACAAGCGGTGATACGTAACTCGCGCCTCATCCAACGCAACTTGTTCTATCTTCTTTGGTTGTCACCGCAACCGGACTTTCCTTATCAGTTATGGGACGCCTATCGACCACGGGTCATTACTGTAGACTCCGTAAAAAGGTTGGAGATTCAGGCAAGGCGTATTTCGCCGGGAATGCAACAAGAAGGAAGCCAGAATTGAGATAACAATGATATTTAACAAATACACATGTTAAAAATGGGCAATTCCCTAGCGATTCTCAGGATCAACTGCACCAGCAGGTCCATCAATGCAAAAGCAAACTCTGGGTCAAATCCATAGGCCAATCCGCGAACCGGATTACAGTCAAACAATCTCAACAAAGCCACAGTAAAACGTATAACCGTGTACGAATAGGTCGTGCAGGCTGATCATTAGCAATTCATTATCATTCATCATTATACACAGCTAGAGGTGGGAAAACACCTCCGCTATTGTGCCGCAAATTAGCAATTGGTGTGCGCCCACCAATGAGGCTGGCCTGTAACCACATACAGACCCCATGGAACGTTTATGTAATGGCCCACTGAAATTCGACCAATGCAAACTCGCCTCGACCGTCGGGTAGCCAAAGCATAACATAAGAATGGACGTACGTGTAAGTCATTTGAAGTGAGACGTGACTGAACTGGAAGTAGGGGCACAGAGAAACGGGACACGGTAAAAAGTGATGTCGGGAAAGAACGCAGTTCAGACATGGGTTGATGCCGCTGACGGAAGTGAAGCGGCATTTGGACATAGTGGAAACAGGATAATAGTTAAACGCCATACTAGGCGGTGTCGGGGATCAGCATAGTCTAAACAGGGGATCGGCATGCGAAAATGTTTGGGCAGACACGAAACTCCGATTACACTATCCATCAAAATCCGATCCAGATTTTCCGGCGAATGGTTGTTATATGTTTCTGCTTTGGATCGCCCTACGCCACCTCCATCCACTATGGACCGTCACAGAACTTACATCGGTACGCCTGATCCCTCCCACTTCGGCTGTTGGCCTCACAGGGGTCTTCCGAAGGCGCGCCCTAGCCGCGGAGAGCCAACAGCCGGAACCACTATTACGATATCCCCGATATCTATTTCACCGCTGTCACGCGTAACCAGCAGACTCACGCTTTCAGGGTATTTGCGGTGCTCGACTGAAATCGACCGATGGTGTATACCGGAACAGCTTGGGGTGTTTCTGAGTTTAACAAGATCTGGCTGCACTCAGTGCGAGTGTTGGTAAGATGCGTGCTCATGCAGTGTCACTGTTTAATTGTTGACCGCAGGCTGTTTCTAATATTTGCTTGAGAACATGGTGTGCACAGTATTCGTGACCGATTTTGTCTCAAAGAGTGGTTTCATTGTGGGATGGACTATGGCCGGGCTACCACCCTGTGCCGGTATTGTACTCATGTATCCACAGACTACCTGACTGGTGCGTTTGTCGACGCCGAATCAACAGTTGCTCCCATCCGAATAATTCCCAGATTGTACCCTTCGGATTTATACCAAACATAAGATGTATCGACAGTTCAATTCCGTTATATTACTATGATCCGGGCACCGAAGTGCAGTGGATCCGGTTACGGTGATTCACGTCGCCAGCGTCATGATAAATAGTGATTAGGAAAACAGACTGGAACGCAAACAGGCTACAATTTGATTTAAGTTAAGAAGTGACTAAAATTGGGGTGGAACTTTAACTGCTTAGCGCAAGTAGTAAAATGCAGGAACGCCACTGTCTGTGCTCCTGCGCCTCATCCTTTATGGTTTCCAGCCACTGATGTGGCTTGTCGCGATGCCCCGTCTACGAAGATGGCATGCACCAGCCTCCTTCGATCGATTTCTTTATATCTTTGTGCCACGTCATCGACTGGCCAACTCACCGTTTCGTCCAACTCGGAGCGGCGATAGCGGTTCAAACTTAACACTCAAGTTAAGCACCAGAGGATTTCTTGCCAAACACCAACTGGCGAACCTCAGCGCTGCTCACTCGGCTTCTGCACCAACTGTGAATACCACTCAACATGCACCGGTGATAAAAGACAGTCAGTCCCTAACTTGTTTAATGCGAAGTTGTCAGGTCTCTGATCGACAAAGTGACACCGGCCCTATCGCAACTGTATACACTTCACTTTTCACTGATAAGCTTGTACTCCGCCACGTGTAGATGGAGTTACGCATGACTTATCTGTTACGCAAGTGTGAAACGTTTTCCGTCACATTAATTAGCAACCCTGGTACTGAGCGCTTGAATATAACTCACTTAGGTGCCGTGATGCCTATGGTATTATCTGCTCCGTCTCTGTTATCCGCAGTTTTTCGCCAGTCAGCATTCGTGACAGGTCCTTAGACTCACTGAGTTCTGTCACGGATGAAAACCTCGTTCGAGTTGACTCGTGACAACTTACATCGTTTATTTATGTATGGGTGACTGCGCATGCATGTACAAAACTGAGGAAAAATAGTCATGTCCGCCAAAACTGGTTTTTATTTCATCGTTGTTATTTTTGTACCTGCGATTCATTGCACTGGTCTTTAGCTATTACCTTAGTGTCCATAGAGTATCGTTTTTAACCAAGCCATCCATACAACTGCTCTACTCAGTGCGGTTGTGCTTTTTACTTGTTCTGTTGTATTTTTATCTGCTTGCCTACCCTCCTATTCAGGTTCTTTGGTACTGGATGAATCGCTGCCGTAATCTCATTCATAGGTCTTTCTATCATGAAATTTCCCCACTAACGTCGTCCCACCGAGGTCCATACGTAGCTTTCACGACCACCATCCAGACGCAACACACAGCATATGCATTCACTTATCCGATTGAGCCACAGCTTTCCACGGTATTTTGTTATCCTTCTACCGCCACTTTTTACAAGGCTACCCTTCAGTTTCAGTCGAAATTTTGCCTGTCTTTTGCTCTAGGATTCCCTAAGTGACGCTTTTGCAGGCGGGTCCAACTCTACTGATGCCCAGAAGACCAAGCCAGTTGTCTATTTCTGGGAGCGACGTGATGATGTGGCAAGGTGTCCACAGACAGCCTCAGTCCCATCAATCACCTCCACACCCACTCACTCAGACCTCATGGCTGGAGATAGCACTGTCAAGACCACTTTTCCTAGACTCGAGTGTCAACAGTCTATTGCCCCTATACCAGCCAGCCTGGAGCAGTGCGCCTCCAAGTTGAAGGTACGTCACTCGACATCGTGTTTGGGTTTCAGAACTGAAAAATCACTTCTAACTGATCTCCACGCTTTTTCGTTTCGTGTGATAATGCTCCGTGATGTGAGCAACGGTAAAGCGAATCAGCAGCGTATGATCAAGATAGTAGACCGGAGCACAGGAAACCATATGTGAATTGAAATTCTTTAGCACATTAGTTAGTTCAGTTGTGATTTGAAGACCAACTGAACCCTGTCATCTGTCAACGACTTAATGAATTTCATCTGCTAGCCACCCGGTTCGTCTAATGCTACTGCTGGGGTATGTGGCACCACCAGCACTACGCTACTGTATCCTTGTAACTGATGTTGACCAACCCGTCTCAAGTCATGGCCTAACGTTACAGTGCACAAACGTCAAAGGTGTTTTCACTAGCAGTGCGTTTTTCGACCCATCTCGTTCTGTCAATCACAATCGTGCTTTCCTTTCACCCTTGTTTCACGGTGCGATGATTACTGAACCAATCTTAGGAAACAGCACATATAATCCACTTATTCTAGCGTCGTAGGAAGCTTTCTGATATTTTTCGTAAATCAGCTGCCCTAAGCTTACATTTTTATATCGTAGCTGTACTTTGCTATGCAGCATATGACACGTTTGCATTATGATCCAGCTTCTTCCATGAGGACACTGGCTTTTCAAACAGTATTGGTGTCTTTGTGTGCAAAACGTTTATTCAGCAAACTGTTTCATTCGTACTCCCCCAACTATAATGTAATCCAATGTTTTGTCTCACGCTCTATATCCATCCTCCAAATTTTTAAGTAGGAAACCGAACAAACCGGATGTCTATGTTCTCAGTCTTTTTCACTTCTACGGTCTTGGTAGGTTTTACTCTCAAACTGGTAAGACTTGTTTGGACAGCACTTTGTATTTACACTTAAATGGTTACAATCGCTTGTTTTGCGTTAGTTTCCCCTTTCTTTGGCCTAATTTCCCTCGGTCTGGAATTCAAGATCAAATCATTGAGATCAATGATCTCATTCTTGGTAAGTCTTCTGTGTCTTATAGTTCCCACTCCACCGTGGGGCCAACAGCTCATTGCCTAAAGAGTCTCTCCACTATTGGCCTTTGGTTCGAAATGATGAATTCTCCAACCTCTGACTTGCTTATTATGAATCACGCGTGGATGGGATATCAGAATCCAGGTTGAGTATCTCCCGTCTGACCCATGCCGCATCGCCTCTCTTACGTATCCTTTTAGGTAAAGCCGGGCTCATCCGAACGGGCTACTGCATTGGCAAAGCGCGTTGTGGCCTCACTGTCTCGCCATTTTGCCAAAGGACGCTTTCAATCGAAGGTCAGTTACCGCCTACGTGTTCATATTTTCCTAATTGATCTTTCAGGGTTTATACCTGTCCGGTAACGGACAATTGCTAGCCATCACTCGTGGTAGCTTGTGCCTTGATAAAAACGCTCGAATCCTCATCTAATATAGGCAAAGCTCTCGCACACGCACACACGCGGCTGCGCTTATCAATTGCTAGCTTCGTAGTAACCATTGGTCATCCGCCGACTGGCCCATGTGCCATTACATGATCTCTACACATCTGCACGCATGAATGCTAACCTTTTTTCACTCTATATCTATCCTCCGCTTGGAGTTAAACACAGGCAGCAGCGTCTAACGGATCAAATGCCCGTACTTATTTGTTTGGACCATTCTTCACGAGATTGCTTGATTAAGTTGCGTGAAAGAAATTGCGAGGAATCCAAAAGCCTTGACTCATATTAAAACGATTAATAATAATAATAATAATAATAATAATAATTCCTTGTGGGTTCCTCGCAGTAGCTTCCAAGTCGTGACCTTTCACACATTCAGAAAATCGCTAGACACCATCTCATCCTATCGGGACTCTTCAGTGTTGCACATCACGGGACTGTATCAGGAACCGAACCTATTGCCTTTCGACACTAGTGTCTTGCACCGTTTGTTATCATTATCATCATTATACAAGGTGGATTACCTCAGCTGTTAGTCAGCGCCTTATGCCACGGGTGACGTCGGCGGATGGTGATGACTTCCAAACTAACTGCGATATAGCGGGACTCATCCTCTACTGTCATACAAGCTCCGGATGTTGCACAGACCATATTTGCATCTAGAATCACCAATTCCCTCAACAGCAGCTGTATGCTACATATGAAATGCTATCTGACTTAGAACCTACTGCGCATAATCCTCACTTAATTACGTCGAAGACCCTTTACTCACAAGTGATAATAACTCAAGAGTAGATAACCATTTAACGTCGTTTAGTGGGGCAATTCGATCATAAGTAACGAAACAGGTTCAAGACTGCCACTAACTTCTCTTCATCACTATGACGCACAGGGTGTCTAAAGTTCCAGTCGAACGGTCCACTTCAAAGGAGGCAACAAACATCAACCGCATCTAGACATCTTGTTGGGTTCCACATTATTTTCTCCCAACTAATCGACTGGACATTTCGCAATTTCTCTTAATCCGATTCGGCGTTGACAGGTGCTAAAACGAGGAACGTGACAGCCAGCATGGCGGTTCAGGTTCAGGAGACACTCCAGTGTGGCGACAGGATTAGTTCGATTTCTATATCACTCATTATATGCTTCCACCAATGCAGTGATATGCTACAATGTTACATCACGTTGTCCACTACTACTACGGATGGCCTAGACGACGTGTCCTTCCAAAACAACAGGTGCGGTAAGTGACTAATCGCAATTAGTTCAAGCTTTGATCTCCCTCGCCAAGTGTTACAGTCTAGCAGATGTGGAACTAGTACTCCGCAGCTAGCTATTGGTCGCAGTAGCGCAAAGCAAAGCACGTCAGGCAAACTGTCGCCAAACTGTTTTATAACCAGGATTTTATACAACGCATCGATCAGGTATTTTTCGTTAAGTTAATCGATAAGTGGCTGTGCAGAATACGAACACTCGCTTGCTATGGTAGATAGCCGATGGGAATCACACAGCAGTAGTGGTCACGAGGATGTCACAAACGGCCACCTGGATGGGTTGACCGCCAATGAGTTGGAAGCCTATGCTATTTCCACCATGGCTCGACCTCCTAGGCCCAATCGATCACCAATAGCTCTACTGCAGTGATAGATAACTATAAAACCGGTATGCATATCCAACGGTCTCGAATGGCGTGTGTGTTACACTCAATGCATCAGTTACAGAGATAAGAGATTACCCATCTTTACAGTGATTTAGTCGGTTCCCCTTTCGACGAGGCTAAAATTTCCCTCTCCTGAATGGATTTACTCTTCGTGATCGTCACCACTTCATTCACTCCTAATCACCTTAATTTAGGATCATTGTGCCCGACAGTCACGGGTAGAATGGACCGGAATTTCTACAAATGACGTAACAGTCACTGAGTCATCCATGCAATCTTCTACCTGCAGTTTTGATTAACAGCATTCGTGTCTAAATTCGTTTATCGACATTCTCTGTGATATTAACACTGGATTTGTGTCCACCAGGGGTCCTAGTTATCTCTTATTGCTCCAAACGCTCACCCCGTATCCAGTTTGGATCCAAAGGCATGAGGCCTATCTATGGCCTGTGATTTGGAACCACAGTCGTGTCGGGTTGTCCTCCTGTCCATCAGCACGACATTCTCCTCGCGATTCAGGTTGTGACTACGTCACAATTGTATGTGCGTATTTTGTGAGCTCCATGCTCATATTCGATCGTAACCTATTACTCATTGGATTTTACTTTACGGGATCACATATCCCGTGCTAGGTGAAGGTTACTGTACCATTGTCGCTTTCATCTAATCACTGTTAGGCCGGATGTGCACTGCATCCCACTGTGCAGTGAGTCGCAGTCAGTCTACTTAAAATAGTGATCAAAACCGGCGTACCCCACGGTTTGAAGTCACCTTGACAGCGTTTGCATCTAGCTAAGCTTAACGTTTCAGTCATGAATAGTCATCAAACAGGCGTCATCATCATAATCGTCATCAACAGCGGTAGATCAACCATTTGAACTGATGCTACGCCGCCATACAACCACAAATACCTACGGTGAGAAGAATAATAAGAGCGAAAGGAGGAGGATTTACCGGAAAATCTTAATTCCCTGAACAAACACTCAGGGCCAAGACCACTGCATCCTCTCATCAGCATACCGTTACAAACTGCTGGATATCGTGCGAAGATAAGGCGACATCGGTGAGACATCTCGCGGCTTTCACTGCCCCGCGTCATAGCCATTACTCGCAGCACCAAACAGGCAGTCCGACTAGGAGACGACGGCAGGCGCGCCACTGGTTTCAGCTGCGAGCCTAGCACAATGCGGGTCATCTGGACTCCAGCCTGGAAGGCAAGTAAGACCAACGGCACCCAGTTTGGTCCTCAGTGACTTCATTTCCCGCTACCAAGTCAACCTCTGTCCACCTCGAGCTTTGCGCCATCCTACTTCTCTCAGACTAAGCAAGGCTCTCCTAGGTAAGCGGTGACCAGTCATACATAGCACGTGCCCTAGCCAGCGCAACTTATTCAGTGCTGTCTGTTGTTCTAAGGAACTAACTTGGTTACCACTTCCTGGTACTCGCCTACGCATATCATCGTTGCGGACACTGGTGCCACCCGACACCAGCAAAGCTTCGCATACAGCGATGATCAAAGACTTGAAGCCGTATTGCATCCTCAGACCGAATGGGTCGTCTCACTCCCATAGAGTAGGACGACCCTCACTGTAGCCCTGTAAACACGTTCTTTGAGCCCGGGGGGAACTCCTTTCTGTCGCCAGTCAAGGCTTCAAGAAGGCTGTTTTGGTTTTTGTGATAGGTGAAGTGACTTCAGCTGCTTTGCGCCCAGCGTTGCTGAAGCAGCTATACAGGGTTGGATGCGCCTTCCCAACATCGTTAAACTGCAAGACGATATCGTCCATATACTTAAGATCAACAAGCATTTCACCAAACAACACAACACCTGCATCGTATGATTCCGAAGCGGAGCACTTCATAATACAGTCCACGACGAAGTCGAACAAAAATGGGAAATTGAGCAACCCTGACTAACACCACTTGTTATCGGAAAGTTATCCAACAGGTCGCCGTAGACCCTGATGCGGCCTGTTGTGTTTGAGTATAGAGCATGTAAAATATTCACAAATTTCATGGGAACATCTTTCCGCGCAAATATTTTGAACAGAATGCGTTGATCGACTGAATCGAACGACTTCTTGAAGTCGGGGAACACAGCTATTGTCTGTCTCCGGTTCGTGTGGCGCTTCTCTGGCACCTGCCGCAGAGTGAATATATGGTCTATAAAGCCCCGTTCTTTGCGGAAACCTGCCTGCTCTTCCCTAATGCGGGATTTCCGTTCCGCACTGAGGCGGCGAACGAGAATTGAGACCAGTACTTTTCTCACAACTGGCGTTAGGGTAAGGCCCCTTTGGTTAGCACAGTCAGTGCGACTACCCTTCCTGTATAATGCCACTCTACTCAATTCGCTCCAATTAGCCAGAACGATCTATTTCTTCCAGATATGTTCGAACAGGGAGATCAGTGCTTTGCTGAGGACCTCACTTCCATCCTTAAATAGTGTAGACACTAGGGAATCTGGGCTAGCAGCACGGACACGATGAAGGGCCTTGATGGCCTTTCGGACCTCAATCTCCGTTGCAACCTCTAAAATAACCGGTCATGGTTCATCCTGCATCACCTGAGTAGGAAGAAGCCCGGAAGCAGGGGGCCAGCTGAACTGATCTTGTACGTGCTCTGTGTAACAAGCTATAGGGCTCTCCTTATTGTGAATCAGTGCACCCGCGCTGTCTCTGATTGTCTCACTGACGCCTGGTTTCCTGAGACCAGTGGTGCGGATCAGCTGGAAGAGCTTGCGATAATTGCCTACTGCTCCTGCCTCCTCCATTTCTTGAGCCTGACTGGTCCACCAGGCTTCCTTGTCAGCACGCAGGCTCCGCTTTAGTTCGCGCCTAATAGTCCGTCTGCTCATATCGTGCTCGGAGCCAGCATTGTGATTCCTTCTGCATTCCAGCAATTCCATAGACCTCTCGAATATCCAGTGACTGGTGCGGTGACGATTGATAGTACCACAAGCAGATGCTCCTGCATCGTGCATGGCGGCCGAGATCCTATTCCACTGAAGCTCAGTGTCATTAGGACAAGGCAGCGAAAGTTCGGTACGCAGTGCATCCTGGTAGGCTTGCCTGACCGAGGAAGGAGATAATTTCTCAGTTGCCAATCGAGGGAGACGCTTGGTACACCCCCTGGTAAAGTTTATGGAAAACGACAGCGTACCAAAGCGTGATCAGAATCGACGCAAGTATTCCAGTAGGAGCGGCAATCCCTGATGGAATCACGTCACCGCTAAATTCTGGCGACGTAATCTATTTGGGTCCATCGCTGGCCAGCCACAGGAGGACGCCAAGTGACACTTCGGCGCCCACTGTGTTTAAAAGCAGTGTCATTAAGAAACAGCTGATCCTCTGCACACAGTTGCAACAGGCGCTTGCCGCTGTCCGTTCGTTCGGAGTTAAGCCCATAATTACCACCTAGCAGAGCCTGTGCGGAGCCCAGGCGACCTACTTGTGCACTCATATCCCCTGCAGTTACTATGATATCTAAACTGGTAAAACTGCATAGTAGCATGTTTCCGTCGTGGTATACTGTGTCCTTGGCAGCATCAGAACTGCAGTCGGTGGGAGCGTAGGCGAAAACCACAAACAAACACCACTACTCACTGCTTTGTGAATCAACCTTAGTTGGTGTCGTCAAACAAGCTGCACACAAACGGCTGTTCAAGGGAATCCAATCAACCAAGGATGACTCCGCCTTGGAGCTGCGAGCAATGCCCACTCCAGCTTGACCATTGATTTCCGCATCAGCGTCTCCGGATGCGTGCAACCAATAGCGAGAGAACAAGCCGAGCGGTTAACTCAACAACTCCGTTAGGGTCATTGATCCTAGTTTCAGACGCACAATACACATCAATGCCAAAAGTGTTCAACCTGCGTGCGTGTGGAGCCTGTTGACCTAGTTGTCTTAGAGTGCGAACCTTAACGCCGCCAGGGAAACCGAGCAGCGTGGCCTTATATGGGACTGTGGGTGATGCGGGTAGATAGCTACAGATGATATAACACCAGCAGGATTATGGCTGCTATCAATTAAACTTGGAGTTATAGAAGAAAGGTAAGTACAGTTGGTTGGGAGGGGTGAAGAGAAACAGGTGGAATGGAAAGAAGTGAGACGCCAGCAGTGGCATGTTTTCGTTTATCTGTCCTGCTGTATGCAGCACATAAGGCGACCCTTAATATTCTGCGCGACGGCCGGTACGGGATATGGTTGAACTTTGAAGAAATGATCATGGTTGTAGGTGGGCTGAAATACTGCCAGGGTGCCCAGACCTAGACAGGAGGACGATTGATATCCTCAACCGAAGCCTTTAGCTCAAAAGCCTGTCCGCAAGGCAGCGGATGTGGCAACTGTCCGGTTTTCAGAGAAATGGACGCCATCCCATACTAACCCCCCAATCTGAAGGACCATATATGAACCTGGTAGGAGTAGCTCTCAAGGGCCTGGGGGCACCACCCAGTATAGCTCAATGGGTCGACGAGGTAACCAATCCCTTCGCACCACGTTAAGGTCCAGTCTCATTGCGATGAAGGTGTCATCACACATGCACTAGTTTACTTGGACGTAACCCGATTACGGCGGCTGGCTGCTGTTGCTTCAGCCTTAGCACAGCGCCCGAACAGCGATGAGTACTATACTGCTTTTCCGTGATTCCGGTTCATAGGGCGTGTGTGATTAAAGACACAAACAAAAGTGATCAATACTCATTGACCACTGATGATTTTGTGAACTACGTCAGCGCTGTTTCCTGCACATTTCGGGAGTGCGCTCGGTCCTTTGAGCATGTGCCTGTGCTTTTGGGACCGGGGTTTTGTGCATTTCTACATGGACGTCTGTACCCACTATTTCCGTTAGTTATTCTGATAAATACAAGAGAGTGGTAGGCGGATTTGGATGATATAAGTGGTGTTTATTACAGCTAAATTCAAGATGCCATCGCATGTCTGGAGAGATGCTAGACGGGTGTTTCGTCTTTTCGGAATCGTCTGCAATGTACATTCCATCACTTCCCTGTGGGACTAGACCCCTGGACTCCACACTTCCACGGTTGAGACCACTGAGCCACTGGGAACTGCAGTGACCACAAGACCAAGTTGCACGAATCACTGCCCATTGGCTTGCGCGTTATTGCTGGGCGGTGTAGAGGGGAACCTCCCTACAACTGCTTCCTTACTAACTGCATTCTACGCCACAGTAACGTGCAGGTCAGTAAAATGTGGGCTACGCTATACCATAACTAACAACATAGATACTTCGTTATTGCGCCCCTCGTGACCCACTGATCTTAATCACAGACTCGCGAGGGTGCGATCACCGGTTATAGTCCCACATCGGTTAGACGCAATATGCCATACTAAGAATTCCCAAAAGAACGAAACGACCGCGGAGTGCTTTCTGGAGTCTGATGGTCATCTGACCGCGTCTAGTTTTGGTGAATTTAACTCCTTTCGGGTTAATCTTTTGATCCTTTTGTTTCCTCTATTCTCGTAGCAACGGAACTATATATACAGATGGATTATTTCTTAAACACGACAGCTGTCTATACTCGCGAAACAAACTTAACCAATCGCCGGGCATCTGCTGTGTCGCATCTCACCTTACTAACAGAGCGGTTCTCTTCAATCAGCTGTCAGTTGGTGCCTATGAAATTGTACCCATGGGTCATCACCCATGCTGACCAGAATTCCTGTTGTATGTGTTTTTCTCGTTCCACCATAGAAATCACTCCCCCGATCCTTTTTTCCTTTTTTCAGGACGTATTCAAGGCGGTTGCCAAAGAGTTTACTCACAGACTGCTTTTGCTCAAATCAAACGATTCCGAAGGTAGGTGTTACACGTGTACCACGCTGTGCCATGCATGTTTTCCTATTAGCACTCCTGCTTTAATAACACCTTATCATCACATTGGCACATTAATGTGTTGTAATGGGAGAAGTGCTTTTTACCCCACACAGTTACCCATTGTTTGCATTATTTGGTTTGTTCCACACGTTCACATTGATTTTCTTCCTTTCGTGTTATCATCTGTTGTGAAGGTACTATACACGGGCAGATTATTCGTAAAACCAGCGGCTACCACAACATACTTTATGGCGACTGTCAGCGGAAACCACAACAAATTTCTGGGGGCATCACAACCTATTTCTGGCGACAGGAGGTAAACTTACTCAAGATGGTTATCTCATTCGAAGACTTGAAAACTATTTTGCGACAACAGTAGCAGCAGTTCTAGGTCGTACAGCTGAAAATGATGGAGACACTCACACGAACAGTGTAACTCCAGTTTACAACCATCACTTCGGAGCAAATGCAGACGCTTTTTCAGGTCCAGAAGTCAATGTTTGAAGAATCACGGCGGCAATTGACAGACTTGCCGGGACAGTAGTTGAACATTCATATATATATATATATATATATATATATATATATATATATATATATATCAAGTCTTAAACAGACAAATGTGCCATCCGAACCATGGTGGTAGGGAAAGGAGAATATAATGTTCAGCGAGGAGAGAGTAAAACGTTAGAAAAATGTTTTTTTCAGTTTCACACACGCCAGTTTGAGTTTTTTGTTTTATTCTCTGTTCAACATTAAAAAGTACAGGATGGAGAGATGGTAGAACAGCATTGACGCCATTGTTTCCTATTGCGGGCCATATCCTCCAAGACTTCCAGCCATTGGGAATTTCGCTTCACTTGGTCCCCAGCCTGGGAGACGCACGGATCCAACTGACGCTAGACACGAATTTAGAATCTTCATACTCCTTTTCCAGGTCATCGGTTGTTCGCCGCGGCTCTTTTTCCATTCGCGTCCAGGAAGTGCAACTAATGCGCGAGGTGGAAGGTGGTGGGCCGGCATGCACAGTACGTGGCAGAGCCAACACAAGCCATGCTGGATGATTATGCTCTGGAGACCAGGACTGTTCGCTCCCATGATGCTGCTTCTAACTTCCGCGTTGCTCACATGGTGCTGCCACCATACGCGAGCAATCGAACGCAAGTAGCGGTTGTCGAAAATAGACAATCGTCTCAAATCTTCCGATCGAACAGGCCATGTCTCGCAGCCGTACAATAAGACAGCATGAACTGTGGCATTGTACACTCGGTCTTTGAGCTTGAGACTAACATCGCGACGACGCCACAAGTGTCTCAGGTTAGTAAATGCAAGGCGAGCTTTGGCAGTTCGTTGTGAAATTTCATCGCCAATACCGCTACCAGCCGTAATGCAACTCCCGAGGCAAGTAAAGCTGTTAACGACCTCCACGCTGACACCCGAAAATGTGAGCGTAGGCACAGGAGCTTTCCAATACTGGAGCAAATCCTTACACTTGGATGAAGCAATATACTGACCAAAATTAGATGTCTATCGCTAAGCGGTTCATAATGGTTTGAACAACCTACAAGTCGTCCCCTAGCAAAGCGATGTCGTCAGCATAGTCAAGGTTCACGACTGCTTCCGGGTAGAAGCTCAACGCCGCAGCTCTGGGCTCCTTCCAGTGCGCGATGTAGGACATCTTCGATGGCAAAGTTGAACAAGAACGGCGAGATAGGACAACCTTGGCGCACTCCACTGGTAATAGGAAACGAAGAAGAAAGCCTGCCATAAACTCTAACTTTGCCAGAGGTGTGACTATACAGCTCTTTCAAGAGTATGACAAACTTGTCGGGAACGTCGTTCCGTAGCAGACAGTTCCACAGTGACGACCTATCTACTGAATCAAAAGCGGCTCGGATATCCAAAAACATCACCATTGTTGGTCTTCGGTGGACATGACGATGTTCGAGAATTTGACGCAACGTGAAAATTTGGTCAATGCAACCACGGCCAGAACGAAAGCCAACCTGTTCCTCACGACACAAACTCTCGCGGGTAACTGAGAGCCTACGCAGCAGAATTGACCCAAACATCTTAGACGCGATAGAGATAAGTGAGATCCCTCGGTAGTTGGTGCATTCACTACGAGAGCCCTTCTTGTGGATCGGAACCACAACAGATTCTCTCCATGAGTTAGGAACTTTCTCATCGCTCCATACCTTTGTGAACAGTGATAGAATTTCGGTGACAACTAAGTTCCCCTATCTTTGAATAAGGCCGGAGGAAGACTGTCAAGGACAGAAGTTTTGTGGCGTTTCAGAGTCTGGATTCCTCTCCGTATTTCTGCTTCAGTGGGAGGATCTATGCAGACTGACCAAGGATCACATGATGGCAGTGGATGTGTAACCGGAGGTTGTGTTGGGCAATTAAACTGTAGAGCAAAGTGCTCTGCCCAGCGATCCAGACATCTGCGTAGATTGGTGATCTTTGTACCGTCTGACTCACAGATGGTCTGACTGATGGCCTGAACTTTGCGTCCGGTGAATCTAATGAGATAAAACAACCTGAGGCTATTACCAGCAGAGGCAATAACTTTCACTTCGTTGACCTGTTTAGATCACCAGGATTCACGGTCACGTCGAATACTCACTTTCAGTTGTCTGGAAATAGAACGGCGGAGTTCAGTGGGCTCAACACTGACGGGTATAGCTCGTCGATAGTCGAGAAGTTTCGCGGAGGTGGCCGAGATCCAACTTTTAGTTGTGCAACGTACAAGACCGCAACTGGATAAACCCGCTGAAAACATAATCTGTTGCAATCGCGACCAATGCTGATCAACGTCCCGAGAAGGCGGAGAAGTAAGGTTCTCTGAAGCTGCTTTTCATATTCCAATTGCACGGTGGGGTCTTCCAGTTTACCAGAGTTAAGTCGAGTTTGTCTAGTCCTAGGCGAGCCACCGAAACACATGAAAACCGACGCACGCACTGGCGCATGACCAGTTTCCATGCAGATTGATCAGTAGGATCTGCAGTCCCGAATACTGCCACACCAGCGATGACTTATGGCGACGTGGTCAATCTGTGACCAACGTTGAGGAGGTGATGGAACGTGCCAGGTAGCGTAGTGACGTCTAGGGTGGCGAAAATTCGTACTGGAGAGGTAAAGTTGGTGGATGGAACCCAAACTGAGTAGTCTTTTACCACTGTCTGAGCAAAAGTTGTCGTGTCCATGCGGTCTTCAAAGATGGCGTTCGCTTGATAACCAACGACCAACACGGGAGTTGAAATCCCCCGCCATAATAATGATGTCCATTTTGGGGGCCCTTAAGAGCGAATCATGAAGGTTCTGATAGAATTGGTCTTTGACAGTATCTGGGCTACATTCAGTGGGAGCATAGGCGGAGATTACAAAAAGAGCACGTTTGTCTTCTCGACACCTATTGACCTTGCACGAGCCATGGAGCCTGACAGCACAAAGCCAACTGTTGATCGGAATCCATTCGAAATGGGCGGCTTCCGTTCTGGCACTAAGGGGGACCCCAACACCAGCTTGCCCAGATGCGGTATCCTCGGCGTCTCCAGAAAGTCGAAGGTGGAAACGGGTATAAGGGTGAATTGGTGACGACAATGGGTAGACTGTGCTGGAATCCTGAAGTCGTGTTTCGGACAAACAACAGACATCAATTGCAAGGGTTTCTAGAGTGCGCGCGAGACCGGCTTGTTGCCCAATCTGTTTTAAGGTGCGCACATTGAACGCCGCCAAGTTGAACTGTGTCTTCGGTTGCAGAAGCGGAGAGGTGAGAATCCGGGACTGTTCAATCCCGGTTTGGCGCTGTGTGATTATGTCAGAGGATGGAGCGGCAACAGTGATATCGGAGGAAGCAATGCTGCTCATCGTTGATTGATCAGACAAAAACGGGGAAGAATGATACAGGGGAAGAGTAGATAAGCGAGTGGCGTGTGATGGAAGTGTTTGCAATAGTAGCATGAGAGCAAAGCATCAGTAGAGCGAAGAGTGCAGTTCAGTTCCATGGTTCATCAGTAGGCGAGATACTACCCGGTTGCCTAGGCCGAAGTAGGGGTTGTCTTAGGGGGCCGCCACCCCGAGCCTTTGGCTCAATAGCCTACCCGCAAGGCAGCGGGGCGAATTCAGGGAATCGCGCCCATTGGGAGCCGGTGACCGATTACTCGGTTCATACGCTGTTCGTTTGGTCAAGTACCAAGCAGGGGCCCAATCCTCCCCACCATAACAATATCTGGCACCTGGAATACGATACTCCACTGGAGTGCAACAATGGACAATGACTTTATTTAATGGCGAGTCACATTCAAGCAGAATGTGACCAAAAGCGAGAGCTGGTGTCAGAGGACATTGCAGATGTGGGATGCAAGCAGCCCAACTTGGGATTAGACACCAAAAAAGATGACAATTCAGGTCTCAGATGTGAACTGCAGATCCACCACACAGCTAATGAAGGACAGAACGTGAATCCAAACGTGCCGAATCAGAAGCCCCACTGCGATAATTGCCGCATTCTGTAGGCGTCAAAATGCATCAAAAGGCCCCTTGTCGCCAGACGGCGAAATCACCTGCAAACAAAAATGCAAGATTCTGCAACTCTGTGCAGTTGTCCATCAGTGGCGATTGAGCGCCTGCGAGAGGGGTATACAGCAACCTTTCGGGAAGGCCTTAATAAGTGCACGAAGGTACAAACTTCACTGTCCCTTAAGCCCGATGCCGTTCCCGTGTTTCGCACGAGGCACCTTATGCCTTACGCAACAACACCAATAGTTGACCAGGAACTTGATCGCTTACAGGGAACAGGTGTTCTCCATCCGGTGAATCACTCACCCTGGGACACAGTAGGGACCTAATGAGCGTTTAGCAGTGACCACAAAAAGGAACGAACTTGCAGCCGCGATGATGGAGTGATCGGGTGTGAAGACCCGTCATTAGAATGCACCTGGTCCCAAGACGGAAGCCCTACGTCAGTTTGCGCGAGGGAGGTGTTACAGAGAGAAAGCTCACAGTCAGTGATCAAGTGGAAAGCAGTGATGCAATAGTGGATCGATCTATACTTAGATATCGAATTCGAGTAGAGATCAAAACCTGAATCTGTGTGGGAACAGCGGCAGGTTGGACCATGAATTTGCACCGTTTGAGTTGTGTTAATTAATATTAATTGGCATCCCCAATATTGTTGTGTTAGTAGTTGCGTACAACCTATTTATTGTACGATGCTCTCATACATTACGAATCCGAATCCCTCGTGGCAATTTGGACTAGTTGGGGGCGACACAGTATATTCAGGCAGGTTATCCGTAAAATCAGCGGCCACCACAACCCGTCCATCGGTGCGTGCCGCCGGCATTAGAAAGAACCGGGCACCGTTCTAGTTCAACCGGAACACGCCTCCAGGGAGGTCTTTAGTTAGCGAGTTTATACCTAAGGAGGATAGGTAGTCGCCCCATTCTCAGCTGAAATTGCTTTAGACGTTAATGTCACGCTTTTCATTTTGTGATAAATTAGACGAACTCGCACTGTTGTAAGGAAACAAGTTATCTAGTCTCAACAGTCTTCATTTACTGAAAGACGGCTAAACTCACTGGTGGCTCCTTTAACCGTTCTATTTAACACCATATAGGCAATCAAGTGGTTAGTTCGAGCTGGCCATTGTTAACCTTCACCCCCCCCCCACTTTTAAATGGGTTGCATGACATGGTGTGAAAATCACTGAAGCGTTAACCTTATTGCCACTACCTCGAGACTGTTTACAATCACCGTGCCGCGTCGACTCATCAATCTTTATGATAGACAATTCAGTGGAACCCGAACCAGCTTTATTCGTGGTCGAGGACGCATTGCTCAAATGTTTTCACCTCATCAGATACTGTAACAGTGACACACTTACAAGCAACTGACTGATGGTTTCCTTTGTCTTGAAGCCCGCTTTTGACTCAGTTGATAGTGACAGTTTGTGACAGCTTATCCTTGAAAGGCGTACTAGCTACAGTCCCATCTGTTCCAGGCTCTCCCTACCGCGACTCTCAAAGCCGGATAAGTGTCTATGGGAAGCTGTCTCTCGAGTTCCCCAGTTCAAATAGAATTGTTATAAATCTCTTTTCTTTGTCGTTTGTGATCGAGATGAACATAGGTAACTGTCCTCTCAACCTACCCTAGAGTGGAGGTTTTGTCAGCTGACCAACTGACAAACCTTGAGTTTGCGAAGGACATAGCTCTCCTTAGGCCGGATCCAACAGCCGTGCAAGCGATACCGACTACATTTAGACATAGCGCTGCACTTTTCCGCATGTGTCACCAGCGTGCCACCGGTTCAAGCCATCACTAATAAGCCACTGAAAGTGGTCAACCGATTCGCCTACCTTGTTAGCTGTATCCCACGTGTTACGCATGCCAGCCCACCGACTCCCGCGACGTACTTTGTTTGCGCTTTGGGGGTGTGGATGGAACGAGAGGAGAGGTGGCCAAGCAGTGAGTTGGTCCAGAGGAATGAAGACGCTCACTTCGAAGTTGGTCTCAGTTAGAGCGTCTCGGCTCCCTGGTTGGAGTCCGAAAGACGGTGTATACGTTTGCCTAGATACACTTGTTGGTGTGGCTAAGAGCCGACCTTAGTAACGTTCGTGCTATGAGTTTCTTTGTCCAACCACATCCCTCTTAGCCTCTCCCTCCAAGCACGATCTCATTATTTAGCATTTTATATATTGCATAGTAAATGATTATTTTGCTGCTGCATGGTAGTCGACAGGTAGCTTACCGGAACGATGCCCATCCGTTACCGGTAGCTCAGCTGGCTTGCACCTGTTGCATTTTATTCCCTTTTTTCTTTTAGGTATTGCGGCACAGTATCTGAGGTGTTTCCCACCTCTAGCTAACGTGTATAGTGTGTGTGTGTGTGTGTGTTAGCTGTATCGGCACTGGTGATCACACCACTGAGGATGCTACTTTACGCATCGACAGAGACTTTTCGATGTCTCAGTCATCCATGGGACGTCAGGATATCGGCTTGTAATTTAAAGGTAGGATGTACAATGCAGTGGTATGGAAGGTCACTGATGTTGTATGAATCGAAGCCATGACACTTCACACTGAAGATATCAAGAGATTAGTCGTATTTAATCACCAGTGCTTACGGAATCTTGCTCATATCTGGTGGAAATACCGGGTCAGCAGTGCTGAGATTCCCCATTTGGTGTTTGAGAAGACCCTTTGCTGCTACACTGCTATTGCTATGAAATCTGGCTGAATCATATCCTCTGTATACTCCTGTGCATTACATACTGTCGCCGCATATAATTGAACCAGTGATGACTATTCTATGCAAATAGCGCATCACACTGCAGCCTGCGGGTCATCCTTTAGGAATTTGGCCACCAAACATCTCTGTCTTAGTAGACCGCAAAATTGAGCCACTTCGTAGCCTGATGCTGCGAGTGGTAACCCCACCCAAATGGCATCCGATTCAGGTGAGTGCTAGGCCTTACCTTTACCTCACGCGAGTATGAATCTCGTCAGTTTGATGTCCCATGCCGAAAACAATACATTTATGCATATACATGCATCCCATTTTCTTGTTCTCTCCCAACTTTCAGTGTTTGCTACTCTTGATCTCGCGGTGGATCGGCTACTTCGTTCCTCATCGTCTCTGCCGGTCTCTCACGTAAAAGACGTGCAATGGACGCAGTTTCGTGATTGGTTTCCCCCATCCGGCCTGGACCTGACGTAATTCTCCCCTGACCGATTCCTCTTCTCCCGTGCATTTTACACCATCTACTCTGTGCCACCATCCAGCGGTCTCCAGCCCACTAGATCGCTCGTCTTTCATCGCCAACGCTTTGGTCATGTATTCACTCGATTTTCTCAGAATATTTATACGATCCATTTTTGCCTTCCAATATTCCAGTTTGATAGTCTGTCATCACCTGATCTTACCGGATGTAATTTGTCTATGTGGTTCATGAGATACTGATGTGATCTTATGGTTCATCGATTCCAGCATGAAATAGGCTTGTCACCTCCCATTGATGACAGTGATTCCATTTCCGCCAGTGAAACGTGAGCTTAAGGTCTCGAAATTCCTCCGTAACCACTAGTTACAGATTTTCAGGGCAGCTGCTAGACACTCAAAAAAGTACGTTTATGCACTAGGAGATACCGGCTACTGAATTTGATGCCACAACCTGTACTTGATTCCTCCGCACCGACTGTTTTGGACACGACTCCTGGCCTCTACATCACTAGACGCAGCTCAGCCGAGTCCTTAATATATCGATGCTTGCTGCGATCGCTGCTGATAAACAAAAGCATCCACATCAGATTAGTGGTCTCTTTTCTGAACATTTCTCGATTTTTCTTTGGTCCTTTGCTATCGTTGTCATCTTGATTACCACGAAACCGCGCTATTTCATCTCCGAACCGAGGGGAGTGATTTTACGCGATTGACCTCATCAAGCTGCTTCGTGACATCATCTGTGAAGTAGTATTCGACCGTTCTTTTGCTTCTGCGACTTGTTATCAGTCTTCGTTATGTTAGCTCAGGATTAGATAGCTTTATGCTTCTCTGATGACCGTTCATACTGGCCTCATTTCATCACGAATCAGTGTGTCTGTTTGCAACTGCCTTATGTGCTTTAATACGTTGTTCTAATCTCCTCAGACCATGTGCTGGCATGTGTATGTGTGTATCGTCTAAACGCTTAGCATTGCGTTCCCCTGCACGCGAATGCATGTTGAACTGCTTATCCGCACCTCTGCTTTTTGTCGACATGCGCCATGTGATTAGGTGTTGCAATACTCATCACGTATCTCACACTTCCAACAAACATTGGAGATTTACTAGCAGTTTTTCTCTCACTACCGTAAACCGTGCTGTTTTGCTTTCTTTCGTTGACCTTCCGCAAATGGCTGCGACGACTATCTTCGCGAAACTTATCTACTACTCTCTCACGATCAGTAACCTCTCGGACCTGTGACACGGGAAGTCGTGGCTCTGGGGCAAACGTTGTTCTTTTCACGCCGGTAAGGTGCATGCCAGTTGCGCATGAATCGCACTGTTCCTAAGCTGGAGATCAGTCATGTCTGCAGTATGGCGGCCAGCCATACCAACGGTTCGCTGCCACGCATCTACCGACAGTTGTGTGCAGACCAGGGGTACTGTGAGGTCGCCCTACTTTACACAAGTTCGCACTGGCAGCCTATGGATTACGAGTCGGACGCCTGAACCCCACTGGTCCTCCGGCCAGGCGATTCACCGCCGTCACCCATGACTCAAACATTAGTTTCGCATTTTTTGATTCGAACCCTACATGCTTCGTGGGAGACTCACGATTCCGATTAATCTCCACATGGCAACTAAGCCGTCCGGCTCATTTCCAAATGCGTGACGAAGCTCTTCAAAGTACAAGTGACTCAGCTGCTTAATTTCAACCGGAACCAATTGCGCTCTGTATAAAGCATGTCCGGTAGGATACCATTCGTGCTCATAATAAGAGTAAGCGCTCAGCAACCGCCTGTTTCACAGTGTGGCATTTTCTAACTAGTATAAACCCCAATACATTCAAATACTCTCATACCGAAGGTGCACCAACCGATCGATAGAGAACTTGACCCACCTACTCATTGGACGTTTGATCAGTAGTTGGGTTGCTTGCACTTTTAACTCATTCCTTGGCAACTATAGATTCTGTCATTTTATCTTGCCATCTTTCACTCCTGCCGAGTGGAGTCATGATAGCTTGGCTCACCTCATCCTAGTGTTGGGACTATAGTTTCAACGTTTTTTTCTATGAAGCAGCATAATTTCTGCTCTAGTAAAATCCCTGTGCGTTCCCTACATGTAGGGTTTTCGTCTACCTGTTATATCACCAGTTCCCTATCACCTCTTGTTGTACACTTCTGAACGCTCGGCTGACGCATGAAAAATTGGCTTTTGGATTGGTTTTCAACTTAACCTCAGTGTGCTAATAGAATCAACGGGGGCGGTTAATGATTAGGTTCTCTTATTGCGATCGAACGCCTGCCCATTAACCCTCTCTTCGTACGGATTTTACCCAACACAATTTGCAAACGACAATATCCAGGTGACGTTCCTTAATCTTTCGACATGTGAAATAAGCAAAATGTGGTTCAAAACAATCCTGTTATGAGGTAATTGAAGAAGATTGCGGCTCCACATTTAACATTGTCCTATCCATTGAGCAGGCGAACAAGTCTCGGGTTGTTTAATCGTGGTCTGAAAGCCGGCTGCAGCATCGGATCTCTTGTCCGCATGTCGATCCTGTGGCACTCTCCAGCAGAGGGTGTTGAACCACCAATTGACACATGGGGCTCCCTCGAGGCCAATGTAAATCTGATGTGGTTGTGTTTGAACGAGTCTGGAACAGAATTTCAATGCGATTTCTAATCAGAGTTACATTTATCAACTGACAAATACAGTACATTTAGGCGATCGCCCTTTCTTATATATAGCATTACTACTGTCTATGGTGTTACTCACTTTGGACATCAACCGGTTCCATCTCCAGTCATACAGATACATTTCCTTTCTATAGCATCGGGTCATGACAGCTGGTTTCATCTTTGTTGCTATACGAAAACCTTGATTCACTCAAAGCTTCTAACTTTCCGTTTCTTGAGATTATGCCCAATTTTTGGGGATCCGTATGTGTGATCAACTAAATGAATCATGCTAATTACAGTTGGACCGACTCTGT
Organism: Dicrocoelium dendriticum; assembly: GCA_944474145.2. NCBI lineage: Eukaryota > Metazoa > Platyhelminthes > Trematoda > Plagiorchiida > Dicrocoeliidae > Dicrocoelium > Dicrocoelium dendriticum. Next base: position 22,134,314 of record OX104059.1, on the reverse strand, counting down.
CTCTTGGCTTCTGCAAAAAGTGCGATTTAGTTGTGCAAATCAGCTATCAGCCAAGTCAAGCAAGTGCTTTATGCACCCAAAACAGGTGAATACTTAGTCGTAACACACGCTATCAGTCATACAGTATGATATAAATGCAATCAAAAATGTGCACCAATGATTGAAGTAAAGCGATATCATCATAGCATAATCCGGTTTGTTAATTCTTGGGCAACTTTGTTTTAGTCTAGCAAAAACCGCGCTAGGTAAGGGATAACTGACGGACGGTACGCTCGTGTGCGGAAATATGTCAAGTAAAGAAAAGCTTTATGCACCCAGATGGATAAATTTTCAGCATTTTACAATATCTACCACAAATGTGATGAACCAGCATTAGTAAATATGAGAATTTTACAAACAGTACTGATAAAGATCGCACGGATGTCATTTAAGTAATCAGTCCCGCATCTTTGAGCAACAATCGCATATTGATAGGATGAGTTATGAGATTCTTCATCCGGTGGACGAGGTCAACTTATATTAAAACATTTATTGATAACTCGTTTCATTTGGATAGAAACATCAAACTTCGAGTTGTGCGCGGTGTTTCGGATACTTTTTCAAAGATCAGTAGAGTTGAGCGGCCTCGGTGATCTTGAAAATTTTCAGCCAAAGAATTCGTCAAAATATTTATGCAAAATTGATACGTTTGCAGTAGATAATGCAAAGAACGATAGTTTGGGGTAGAGCGGTAATGACCAATTCAAAGGCCCCGCCAATGTGGATTTGTATTTCTGTCATGTTGACGAAGTTGACACATTCCGACATGCACAATAAATGTATCGGCAAGTACTCTTGATAGTAGTCTCTTGGAAGAATCAACATGCGCAGGTACAAGTATGTCACCAAACATCAGCTTTGATACATCGCGACAAGTGTTTTAATGACCTGGAGCTTAATCTCAAGTCCTTGCCCAATAGACCGAGGAAAAGCACTTGTGAGCAGTACGTCCAGTGTGGAAGGACAAAAGTACTGACGAAGCGAAGTATCAAATCATGGGGGCAGAGGAAATTCGCAAACGTAAGGCGTAGAACGATAACCTCCGGACTTTTATGAACGTTTCTTTTGTATGTATACTATACTGTATTATGCGTGCAATTAGAAATTTCAATCTGTACAACTTCATCAAAATATGGTCAAGCGTTAAAAATGCAACTATGACTGGTCAATACGCTGATCGTTTTTTACCTTCTCACAGTATATCGTTAAAAAATCCTTCAACTCACAGTAGATTAGGACTCAAAAATGCGAGATGCCTGTGGGGAATCGTTCTCGGAATCTAATATTTGAGAAACTCACATCCAACGATCTTTTGAATAGCTTCAGTGAGTTCGCTTCCACTATATGTTCTGATAAACCGTTTCGGATATTTACCACTCACCGTTCCAAGCACATGAGGTGGGGAACTCACTTCATATCTGGAACCACAGGCTTGTATTGGTGTCCGCGTTTACCGCAAGTGGAGCAATGGTCTCAGCATGGGGAAGTCGCCTACACGCAGAATCCGGTAGGTCCTGATGAGGTCGACACGTAACCGAAGGTATGCCAGGGTGAACAGTCCCACTCTCTCGCACCTGTCCTCATACGCTAAGCCTCGCAAACTGGGGATGGGTCTATTAGCGACGTGTTGAACCCGTTCAATCTTCTGCACCTTGCCACGAGTTGTCGGGCAATAGGCGGGCGAGCCGTACTCTAGCATTGGTCAGATGATGGAGAAGAAACGAGTGGCAACCTCTTCAGGTTAGATGCAGAAACTACGTTTGAGTGCGCAGTCCGTAACGATATGGCCTGTTCGTGTTGTCAACGGACTTCAAGTCGCAATCTGAGAGTACTTCTATGTCCTTCACAGGTGTGGGGTGTATCAGTTGGCCGTCGAGAGTGTAAGTTCGGCCGTCACTACCCTCCCCCAGACTCATGAATACCGACTTGGATGAGTTGACTGGGAGGCGGACTTTTGCAGACTACACAGAAAGACGGCTTAGTTCTTGTTGTAGTAAGCCGCAGTCGTCGGGCGCGTTTATCATTCCATTTCTTCAGCTTGTCTGAAAACACGGCACATGGCGAACGAAGAAGCTAAGTCGTTGATATACATCAGGAATAATGTAGGCCCTAGCACCGTACATTGGGGTACGCCACTGGTCAAAGGATACCAATCGGTCAGGTGGCTATCGACTTGTACCCTCCAATTTCGTCCAACAAGAAAGTCTTGGATCCACTGGTGCAGAGATCCACCAACATCACACACTATCAGCTTTAGAAGGAGGACCTTATGGTTCACCAAGTCGAACGCTTTGCTGAAATTGATGTAGATCACGTTGACAGACTTCCATTGGTTCACTGCTTGCAACCGTTCATGCCTCGTCATGAGCAGGTTAGTGATGCATGTAGGACCTAGCGTGAAACCATGATGTGCGGGCGTCAGATCTTTTGACCGGAACGGCGGTAACAAATGTTCCTTCACAATGTTCTCTGAAACTTTGGCCAGAATAGTTGTCAAACAAATTGACTTGTAGTTGTCTACCTTACTTGGATCACCGCCTTTCGGAATCGGCCTTACCGCAGATCATTTCCAACCAATCGACAGTGTACTTTCGGACAGGGATCTGTTGAAAAGGTCAGTTACGACAGACGAGATGATATCTGCTGACGATTTGAGAATCATGGGATGGAGCCCGTCACGCCTAGCAGGCTTGCTGCGCTGAAGAGTGTCGAGTAGCTGACGCCTTTTCCACATCACAATCCCGTCTGTCGAGTTCGGTAAGGGTGATGCACGCCGAACTCGGTACAGACACCTAGTTACTTGCACACACAGGAGCAAAGTGCTCCGCCAATGCGGAGGCACGCTCAGTGCTATAGGTAAGGGGCTGTCCGTTCTCATCCTCCATCACTGGTAGGTTACTTGTCGACCTCAGGCGCAGATTTTCTTTGGGGCGGTTTTTGCTGCGGTTGCAAGCTGCTCTTCGAAATGCATGCGCTTGCTGGTTTTCACACCGTTGCCGATATTTAGCTGCTTTTTATACATCTCATAATCGTCGTCCGAGCCAGAGATAAGCATTGTGTCCTATAGCCTGCGCCGCTGCCTAGCCAGCTTGCCATACTCTTTGTCGAACCAATGTTATTTGACCGGTCCGATTTTCCGGCACTTGAGAGGCACAAATTGCTTACACAATGAATTTATTCCATTATTTATAACTGACCAATATGCTTCAGCAGATGCAGATTTCGGCAGAAACCAATCAACTTGGCGCGCGGCTCGAGTCAGACCGTCGAAATCCGTCTTCCAGTAGTTGTAATCTGGCTGCACTTTGTGGGATTGCTGCAGTGGCAGCTCTATGTTGACAATAAGAACTGAGTAGTCGCCTGCTGCCAGAGGCTCCAGAATCCGAATGTCATACACAGGTTGTTCACAGTTGGTCAAGTCTAAGCACGGTGGAGTTGCGCGTCGGTTTGCAGATGTGCTGCGCTGCCCCATTTTCAAGTACCATATCAGCGAACTTTGCTTCGACCTCACAATAACCGGTGATAAGTTCAACTTCAGGCCAGCGTATTCGAGGACAATTGAAATCGCCTATGAGTAGAAAATGACAGCGACTCATGTGGTCTCGGAGATGCGGCAGCCAATCCAAACAACGGCTCAGGGGACTGCGATAGAATGCACACACGAGCAGCTCTCCACGCCTGAGGGGGATCGAGCAGCACAACTGCTCACATAGGCCATCTTCGTTACGGTGGACGCTCACGAGTCTCCCACACAGAGAAGACAGCATGTAGAGCAAAACGCCACCATTGGCACTCGATAGCCTATCCCAGCGGAAGCACATGTAGCCACTAAGCTCAATTTCCTAGGTGAGTACCTCATCGTTCAACCACGTCTCTGCGAGTCTCATTACATCTGGTCGTTCGAAAGGGCACAGCTAATCGCGCTTGTTCATAAAACTGCAGACGTTGGTGAAAGCTACATGCAGGCTGTGGTAAAAACTACCGGGCGAGCCTGAAGTGTGAGCGATCGATTTATCCGAATTAGCGTTGGTGTTGTAATCACCCGAAAATCTACAATACGTAGGTTTGTTTCTCCCTCACCAGTTCGCCGCTTTTGCTCGATAGTGGCACACTGAGGCGTTCCAGATCAGCTGGATCGATATCCGGACGAATATGTATCATATCGCCCCTCAATCTACCCAACCTAGACAGTATTAACTTCGGGCTGACCTCGTCAGCTAAAGTTACTCGCATAAGTCGATCTTTCTCAGTAGTGCTTTTGCCGAGGCGGATGACTTGCTTCACTTTCACTCCGTCCTCCCCCACATCTAGAAGCCTATCAGTCAGGCTCTGTAGAAACTCTACGTCATGATCATAGCGTGCCTGAGGACTTGGATCATTGGACTCAGGTGCGTGAACAAGTACCAGATTTCATCGCCTCTTGTCATTCAAAGTGGTTCCTGCGGAAGAAGGGTGGATTTGAGCGTTGTTTGATCTAGTCTGTTGGTCGGTTGAATGAAGATTTCATTCATTTCGCGGCTTTTTCCATCGTTGAGTTTTCCACGGCTGCTCATGTATTGGATATTCATCTGCGTCATTAGAGTTAGCAGGGTGCAAAGTCAGTGGGTAATTAGTCTCAGTTGATGTCTTGTCTCCGGAAGCATCAGGATGGCAAGGCAATGACTTGTCAGTGGGCGTTGAGTGGTAGGAAGGTTGGATTGAACCTTGGATGGACTCCAGATCAATTTGCGGGACGGTAAGTCTAGAACTGCTCACATTTAAACGATTTTCGTCGCGACCTGCATCGGTTGACATGATACGTCTCTGTGACTTTAGACTGCGACGTTTGTTGCACACAATTTGGATGAAATCACGTTGAGTGGTATCCAGAAGACGACAAGAATCGAAAGGTAATCCAGCACACGAAATGTGAAATCTAGTACAACAAACAAAAATGTAAAAGCATTTTCCGTGGTTCCAACAATTTCCGTGCAGATACCACAAGGTGATTTCTTCGGCATTTTTTAAATATGATGCAAAAGTACCATAAAGTGAGAAAGTGAAATTTGCAAAACGGAACTAAGAAATCTGTGGGAAGATACCACGCATAATATGACCCAGAAATTACGTACTCAGAAATTAAATTTAATGCTTCCGAAATTTCCATAAAATGATTCCAATATGCGGGTACATACACAAGAGAGCACCCACGGAATATGCAACCGGAGATCGCTAATCGCAGTCAGATAACTTGTATGGTGTGGTCTATCTAGAAAAATCGTAGCTAAGCGCGATATCCAGGTACTTTACTGACATGGAAAAATGCAACCTCTAGGTATCTATGTTGAGTTCTGGGCATTGCTGGAGAATCTGTTGATATTGACCTCTGTGCACTGAAAAAGCGATAACATGGCATGTCAAGCTGCAGCTCGTTGACCTTCGATCAAAATGTGAGATCATTAAGGATATTTTGTAACTTGATGAAGAGGCGGAGGTCGTTTGATTGGCGCCCAGGACGATGTCATCTGCATACTTCAGCAGAGTTACTTCTCCTGGGACTGGTCTTGAGCTGACATAAGTGGGAAATAAAAACGGCTACAGAATAGCTCCCTGAAGAATGTTTGGGATTAGGGGCGAGGAGCTTCTGCCTCCAAATCGGATAACTTAAACACGATCGGTAAAAATACCCCTCAACACAAGAACGCTGGAAGTATGTATTCCAGCACCGAGTAGATCTTTCAACAACAATTCGCTTTTTGCGCAACTGAATGCGTTGCTGCAGTCCAGAAAACAGACTTGAACTTGATCCTATTGTCCAGTGATGACAAGACCGAGTGCACAAGGCAAGCTACTGCGTCTTGGACTGAGCTTGAACGGCGGTTAGATAGCTACCGGAGCTCCAATACCTCAATGAATTTCATTACTCTGTCGCTTAAATTGCTCTGAATGATATCGCTTCTTTCGTTGACACGTGTCACCTCATCTCACTATGTCTTCCACGGCATTACGCATGATAGAAAATACGATTTGCACCCGTGATCCACTAGGTTCGTGTTTCTTTATTTAGACCATACTACCTCTCACGGCAACTGCACCAGTTCTAGCAACTCCATCTTCAAGATGCTCAAAGCCACACGGTCCATATTCCTCCCAGCTGGCCATCGCAACGAGCGTTATTGTGTGTTCGACGGAGCTATGGTTATGCGCGCAGGCACTCGTCCTGTTTCTGTAGTCATATCAACGCACACAGCCGGCGTGAGTCTTCGCTTTAGTCGGGAAACTATTCAAAACTCTTGTAGCTCTGACAGCTTCATTCACCGCACCACGTCTCGTCTCACCCAACTTCAATTTCCTGAAAACATTCCTCATTCGCATCTTTCGTGTTCCTTTTTCCCTCTTGTGTACACCCGGAATACTACCTCGCCAAACGTTAACCCGGCGGTCACGATCGATCTTCCTGTTTGGGTCACACCGACCATCGTCCGGCACGTTAAGTAATGACTCATTTTGGATTCAGCATCCACGGTAGTATTCCAATATTTCTATCGTGCTTCCATAGGATACAACTATGATTGTCCCACTGATAACAAATGATAACAAGGAAGGTCTGATGTAACCAAAACTTTATGCAAACAATACTCATCAAATCACATATACCTGGCCAGCAGCACGCAGCCACAGACAGCTGACTTTGTCTCGATCGGCACTGGCTCACAGATAACATAACATAAAACAAAATTTGCGCACGTAGTCCGGTTTGGAGACGACAGCAAACTCACCACTGATAACATCTGCGAGCTATGCCCTATAATTTTTTTGCTAACCACCGTGCGAGTCACAAGTACTTTAATCTGGAGGTTTAGACGCATCGACTGCGACTGATTTAATGCTCAGTGGCTTCGTTCTCCTTTCCGCGTCAATAATCGTCCTCTTTGGGACATATAGTACCCACCACCTAGTTAGAAACAGCGGTCTTTTCGATGCTTCACATGGCCAAATCGGCACAAATCTACCATTTCTTGAGTTTTAATTGACATGAATATTGTTGCCTCGCGCTCGGCGCTCCACTCATCGACGGATACACGCTGATACCACAATACATGAGCCGTGCTCCGTGCGTAACTATGGCCAAGAGTGTGAATGTGTCGGTGCTCGTCGAGCCGAAGCGGTATCCTGACTACTGCATTGGATAGTGGTCTTCAGTTTAGTCCACTCTATACGGCCTATAAATTCAATAGAAATTCTCTTCTGGTGCCCTACATGTCTCGGGGTGAATGGTGTCGCTTCCTCAATGCCTAGATTTAATTCAGAGATCATAAGTCTATCGTTGCTAATGCAGCTGTTGAGATAAGGTAATTGACTTCTGCGTCGCTATAGAATGAGACAACTCCGGATAGCCTGTTGAGATTTAATTATATCACCTCACGATTATTACACGACAAAAGATGTCGTCAGCAAGCCCACATCAATCAGTTTTTTCCCCTGGTAGCTCCTCAGTGCTTCCATTGCGGAGTTCCCAAAAGAATCATTCCAGTGTAAAATTGCACAAAAATATGAAAATCACTTGTCGGCTAAACGTTCGGTAAGTCACCGTCGACAACCATGTCTTGAACGCCTGAGTAGATGATAGATAAAATGTTGGTGCGGTCTATCGGTAGCACATTTCCTGGTAGCAGTATTCAACAGAATGGCGGTCGACTGAGTTCAAAGCGCTACTAAAATCGGGAAACGCATCTGTATTCTGTCTGCGGTATGTGTGCTACTGGTTCAGCACATGCCACAGCATGAAAATGGGACCTGTGTGGCCTCATCCAGGTCGGAAACCTTGTTCTGCCTTCTACCGTGGGTAGTTTACTTGAATGTACCTCGTTATTATTCATTTCAAACTGCTACTTCCGTGGTTATCACAAACCCTGTACTGCTCCTTTTAAACATTTCCGCCACGGATTGTTTATCCCACCTGCCTAGAACATTAGACGTCCTCAAAATCAAACCGCCTCCCTTATCTGCTCGCGGACTCCGTTTTGCCCTTCACTCGACGGACCGTTTCGTCGTAGTGTAATCGGTGCCGGCGTATGGTTTATTCGAAATTCCAGCGGCTTCACCAACCTTTCTGATATCCGACGTCCGTTGCAGCGATTACGGATAGTGCCGTAGACAGAAACCTCGGCATTTACATTACCGTTGTGGATGTACAATCAGCAAAAAATAATCACGTGAGGAACAAAATGCAAAATGCAAACAAAAATGCCACTCCAACAACCCACTCGCGTAGCATGCTAACGACTCGCTGAGTCCACAAGCGAACATGACGAGTAGGCTAGCATAGTTTTACCGTACTATGAGATGAAGGAAAATAGTTAAAAATTTTAAACGCGTAAAAGAAAAGAGCATTTTTTGAAAAGATACTGTTCTGTGGATGAAATTTGTCAATTTAGATCTAGGAATAGAATTTGTTGCAGGCGTCAATACGTCCATAAGTGATCAGATAAATCAGACAAACTTTAAATAAAACGCAGCATCTAGGAACACGCTTATCGACCATACCAGGAATGTCTAGTCCTTCTGAAGCAGTCCAGAGGAGGGCAATATAACCAATGGGTGATAATGCATGAAGCTACGAACTTCAACACTATACTTTGGGTTATTGAAAGCATAAAAAGTTTTCTGGTTTTGTGAAACGTTTCACAATAGATGTTTTGGGATAGAAAGTTACCGAGATACTTAAAGCTGGATGACCTATGGTGATGTCACTGCAAATCAGGGACTACTGCTTATCAGCACGAAGAAAAGAACACATAACATAATTGGATGTGAAAACTTTAGGATTAAGGGAAATGGATGGAGACCACCCATCAAGTATCCTTATCCGTATTGTCGTATTGAAGAAGCGTGAACAATGTTGACTATTCACCGTGCAGCTTATACCCTTCTCTATCGATACTCAGTGCAATCGGATGCAAACTTAGTGCGCATGTCATCCTAATAAGCATACCCAATACTGAATCTAGGCTGCTTCCCATTCATTATGCAAGGAGACTACGTTTTCATACGAGTTTTAGCGAGAATTGGAGGTACACTGGGAGACTGTCAAGAGTGGAACCACACTACTCGAATCTTATGGCAACGTTGTTTTTCTGCACCAGTTACTTCTCTGTAGCCAGATGGCTCGCGGTTCTATTTTGAGCTTGAAAATGTTATGGTTCAAGAACGGCCAATTGTTGCTGCAATAAACGCAGGTTATTGTTTGTGTCCCAGACTGGGCCCAAGTGTGCACATTGACTTCTTTTCTGAGGAACTTTGACGACTCATTTACCCGTCAATATCCCCTGCAATTATTCATAAATGAGGCAACATTGTGTAGTAGGACTTAATAACTTCTTTGGTGGAAATCATTTTTCGCGCTACTGTGGCTGAGGTTCTTTAGAGGAAATGCATCAAGCACGAATCTACAACATATACCGCGGCCCTATACGCTACTCTTAGCCAGAGCTAAGTCCTCGCTTGTGGGTACAGCGTCTGTGTCCCCGGAACCCTATAATCAATAGCGGGGAATAGCCAGTCCGGCCAATACGCAAAAGTAATGCATGCTAAACTCGGTAACTTGCGTCATGTCGATACCTAGAATATCCAGCGTGCGTGCAAGTGCCAATTGTTGACTTCTGTTTGTTGAGCGCACTCGATGGCATCAGGCGACGTGACCTGATAAGGGACTTTTATATCAAACATTGTTGTGTGCTGTACTTACGCAGACATTGGTCGTAAAACTCCAAAACTACACCTTCCACCTCTTTGTTTACTACTGTAAGAAGCTTGCTACTGAGCCTTGAATGGAGTGTAAGGAAGTCGAGTAGGGCAGATCGTAAGGAGCAGCAGCAGCAGCTAGTTCTCGCTGCGGGATACGGGATGTTAGAGCACACTTTGGCCCCTTCGCAACTGTTGGTGCAAGATGATTCTGTGTTTTGGACTTCGATACTGCCAGAATGCATAAACCTGTGTAGGAGAGTGATTAGGGCTCTCACAAAGTGCCTTTGAGTCAGAAGGCCAGCCGAAAAACAGCAAAAATACACGACTGCCTATACCATCTGACCCTTTCATTTAAGTGGGTGTTAGCGCACCTCCAGCCCTTAGCTTGCGCACCAGGAGTCTTGATTTATTTGAGATCTAATCTTCGCTCGATTGATAGAGATAACTCTCGAGGCGCTCAAGTGTACCAACTAGACTGGTCTGGTCGATCAGAGGCATGCAAATGGCTATATTATGTTAACATCTGGTCTCGTCGCGACGATCTTTTGCATTCACCCATATCTTTTATTCAAAATACTTGAGATACACGAACTGCTTTCGACAAAACAGGAATCGAGTCACTACGCACTCCTACCACTGCACGGATCAACTCATCTTTCGGTCATTCGCTCTGCGACAGTTGTCCAGTTCATACTATTACAGGGGCCATCCTACCAGAACGCAGTTCTACATTTCCATAAAGCCGATAGCTACCTGAACTGCTGTAGTCAGACTACCACTGCTGGATCTTTGCCAAAAGTGCTGCCATCCAGCGAAGAAAACGAGTCACTTGTTACTTTCGTCGGTTTCTCTCACCACTGGATTGCTTCGAGTTTGACAATCCGAGCCACATAGTGCGGTGCAATGAGTCTAGCTACTTGCTGTTCCGTGTGATTGGTTTACCACCCGGTACAATCAGGGCGCGAATAGCTTCAATTGGTCTTCACAGCCAAACTCATTCCCCATACATTCGGACACACTAGTTACATGTCTCGTCTTCTTTGGGCAAGTTGTTTGCCACTTAAAATTGTCACAGGAAGTTGGAACCAAATTCCTCTTCAATGGGCTACGCAAGCGGTATGATTCAAGTTATCCATAGTTCACCCCAGTCTACTTTCCACTGCGGTGCACTCAGACTTTGTCCTTTGGCAGTGTGTTGTTAATCTGAATCGCTGTTACCCACATGATTAACGTATTCTGCTTGTTGTTGCACGCGTTAATGGCGGTTACGCAGTTCGTCTAACTTACCATATCGCTTGTCCGTCGGTAGATTCTAGCCACTCCGTCCATCCGGCTACATGGTATCGGCACGTATTAGATGCCTCATTGAATGTGTCAAAAGTTACTGCAACGATTTTCTCAACTCACCGTCATGTCTGTAGACGTTTCCTCCTCTTCCAGCATTTGGTGGTTTGTGAAATATCTTGCCTGGTCTATTGAGCGCTTCAACAGATGATCAATTCTTTCCACCATGTTGTTTAAAAAAGATTGATACCGGTTGAGGTGCTGGATCACATTGTCTGTTACCTATGTCCGCGCGATGTGGGTGGAAAAATTGGAAATATTTTCATTAGCATCGGACCATATCTTACTTCTCAAATTCCACGAATCTCGATGAAATTGTTAAGCCTACTAGATTTCGCGTATGTTCATTTCACAAGAGCCATATACTATTTGTTATCACTGCGAATCGATCGTTAATGGGTTTCACTGAAAACGTTCAAACTTGAGTGCGTTTCACTAGTATGCGATCATCCACTCATGTCGGGAAACACGTTATCTCGTTTTGGCATCGAATAGCTCCCGTTTATGGGCCAAATCCAGATGTCCGGTTATATTCACATGTTTTCTCTCCTCGAGGACAAGCTCAGGCACCAGCAAGATTTGTTGCTTTATTTAGCACCTATCAAAGAATGCTGTACAACCACCTAATAAGCACCGCCGAGTACAGCACGGAGCCCCAGGTCTACTTACTACAGAGCGCTTCGCCAACAGCTTACTCCGCACTTCCTAGAATGAATCGAAACCGCTCCCGCTCACACCACCCCCCAGGGTTAAGCCAGCTATCCCTTGCTGCACCGAATGCGATGAAGAGACTACTGTCTTCGCGCATGCACATCTCTCCTGGCGTGAACGACACAAAACCAAACACACTAAGGGCAGCCGCCATGAACATCATCGAACGGTTACTTGGGTTCGTTTAACGCTTCTTCGATGAAATGCCAGTTGTCACAACATTGAAACATGTGATAGTCGCTCCTTTTCACAGGAGTGACAATCGCGCAGGACTCTCGAACTACCGCTGTTTTACTACCATCCTGGCGCTACCCAAATTTATGGAAGGTATTACCGCATAGGTGCTCGGGGATATCTTGTGAGTAACAACATACTAGTGTCACATCAGCACGGATTCCGCCGAAATCGGTCTTGTACTACAAACTTGCTTCTAGCGCGGACAGGCTAGACAGAATCAGTAGATGCCAGAGTAGGACTGGACGTCATCTATTAGGATTTCTCCAAAATGTTCGATCGCCTGGACCATCGCATTCTCCTTCACAAGCTTCGAAGCTATGGAGTCGGTGACCCTTTGCCGGGTTGCATAAGCAAATTCCTCATTTAACGTCAGTTGAATGTGGGCGTTCGCAGTTCCGTTTCCGACCCAATCGAAGTATGGTGTGGTATAGCCCAAAGATTGGTACGGGGACCACCTTAATTGCTAGTCGTCATAAATATTCTTCCTAGCGTACTCCGGTTGGACTTTATACTATTTATGGACGATTCCAAGATCTGGTGTGACAATGAGACAGTGGATGCAGACACATCACTATAGAGGGATAGTGACAGAGCCCATATAATCTCAGCTGGCGGCCAGCTTCAGTTCAACGTGGCGAAGTGAGAAGTATTGTATCTACATCATCATAGTACTGACGAATACTGGGTTGCAGTGTGTGCAGCGTGCTTCTCGGGGAAACGCTCTTATAGCGTCTGTGCAGATGACCTTGGCTGCTCCAAACAGGTCGAAAAATCTTCGGAATGAGTCAGTTAACACTTTGGTCTCCTACGGAAGGCGTTCGGAAAATTTCGAGTCTTTTATGTTTCCGCAAATGCTGAACGCCTGCATGGGACCTATGTGAAATATACTATCTAGGCTTGGTGTCTCTGGAGGAAACACGATCTTAATACTCTAGAAATTCCTCATCCAACCCTACCAAATCAGCCTACGAATCTTTGTATTGTTCAGCCGGGAGTACCGGCGTCTTCCAAGCGATATCATCTGGGCTTATTTACTACTGAAGAACCTCAATCACGCCTGTCGCCATCTGTTTCAACTTGACTACAATACTGACCCGAGAAGCCATTTATTCACATCGGCCATGCATTTCGGTCGACTTGATTGCCGACAACATTATTCCCTTTTCGGGTGCTCTAGACAAAACGCTCTTCCACGTCATGTTATTTCTATCCCTACTTTTGCGCTTTCTGAACGAATATTTAACCGAGCGCCATACTGTTTGAATTACGCGATTTAGTCCGTTTCGACCGAAAAATGTAATCATACAATGTAAATAGTGTACTCACTTGCGCTCATTAATATAGCAGTGGGAAACCTGTATTTCTGTTCATCAGAATCGGCTGGTGAGTTGCCTAAAATCTGAATCTTTCCCCCACACTTTTCTTGTCGCAATACCAGCTATTGTCATCCTACGGGATTTTTTCGGCACTAGCATTTTTACCCGCCATAAATCAATGTTTTTGCCCCTTGCAATAAAAGATAACCGACATACAACTTGTATCCCAGGCATCTGACACCAAGATCTCTCTTCCAGAAACACGGATTAGCGATTTTCATCATAGTAAGAAGTTTTACCTACTTTTGGTACCGCCTAGGTACTTATAAATGGTAACTTATTTGCCCAGCCGACCGTGATAAACTCCCATGGCTACATGTATGCCTTCCATTCAGTTGTCTGCCTCTATCGTTTTGGGTACTTACTGAACATAGGATATAAGTTTATTACACCCGGCGATCCGGTGCCTCAAAAGTACAATGTAGTCCGACACACTTGACCCTGAACTTCACTCTCACCCAATGGTCTACTGCGGTTCATATGCCTCAGGCCGCCGTCTGTCTGACAAACCTTTATAGTCGGCTGTCTTGCCTGTTTCATGTGACTTGAGATCTGGTCAATACACTATCCGGTGCGGTGAAAAGCTTTGTTCTGACGGCTCAGCGTCCCCTTACCCGCAATTATAACAGTTTCCGTCAGCTACTGTGTACTCCTTGCCAAACCTGGAGCTGCGGGAATGCCTCCAGCTCTTAAATACGATTAGAGTTAGTCTAGAACTCACACTCTATTGCTTTAGGTTCGGAATGACTCTCCTTGGTTTAGTTAGTTAATCGGCTGATGAAGTAGGAATACGCATCACTTGTATATAGTTTTCATGGTGTAGATACATTCCTAAATGCGAGCACTGCTGCACCGCTTGCTGCGGTTCATTGCGCGCTTTTGTATGTGCTTTGTTTCTGGGGAAGGTTGGTTCCTGTTGCATGTTTAGGCTAAATTGCCATGCGTTTTTCCCAGGACCATGGAAGAATTACTCGAAAGGCTAACCTGACTCGCTGTCTACGTAGCTTATCGCCCTTGGCATGCAAATCGATGAAGTGTTTGCTGTGCGTGTCAAATGAGTTCGTTGACTTTTGAAAGCCTTAACCATCTCCAGGGACTATGAAATTTCAATTCAACATCCGAAAGCGGGTACACTTTCAAAAGTGCACCTCGTGCTATTGTATCAAACAGACACATTTCATTGCCCACTACAGAGACTGAATTCCTCTGCACTTTACCCCTATCGACCATGAAACCTCACTGATAGGTCGTGGGACCACTGGACGAACATCCTTATGATACCAGTTTGTCATTCAGTGAGACTACACTGAACAACTAGGCAGATGTGCAATATCTCTTCTTGTTGGGTCGCGTTTTTGACAAACCTGATAACATCTTACCTTGGTGTGGTGGGTTTGCTGAAATCAAATCCGCTTAGGCAAGTCCTCATGGTGATTAAGGTCGAAGGAGTTGAGAGATGTAGTACCAAACCTCAACAGTTTATTTGTGTACATGGATTACGAGATAACCCAAACCAGGCTTCTGATTTAATGTGATGCAGTGTGGTGAAGGAGACGACACATTTCTCATGTATTGATTCACTCTTGCCTAGTGACCTTCAAGTTTGAAGCATGCTGCTTTCCACAATCCATTCCGACCAACCTCGCTTCACTTTGTTGTGTCGACGGTGGAAATTCCTAACAAACTTTCGAAATGAACTAGGGGGTTTAGGTTCTTTATGCCTCAGTTCTCGGACCTTTGTCGATCGACGGCAACTGAATGGAAAACAGGCTAGAGAGACCTGTAGTTCATGTTTTGACTCCCTTCACATGTTACCCGACTAGCGCACAGAAAATTAAGGATTTTGATATTAAGACTATGTACCTTCACAAATGCGTGCAGTCTTAGTTATATATTGTCCATAACGTATTCTGTGATTCTAACGTGTCACTTCGGGTTTCATGATTAACAGTGTTGGACTTTATTTAAGCGACACTGCAGTGCAATTGAAAAGGAACAACATCCGGTTTAACTGTTGAGTGGAATGATTCAGTTCAGATCTGTAGATTGTAGGGGATAAAAATTCACCATCCTATTTATTTTCATACCTCGATTTTAGTTACTTCTACTTGAGCATACGAGTGATCACACCAAAAATGATTGAGCTCAGCTTACCTTCTTTCCTACGCTGTGTTCCGTCCGAATTAACGCTACTCAGTGCGGTGAATTCGTTGCTATCGGTGTAAAGTATTGGCTCCACAAACAGCTCTGTCACTTTATATGGATACTAAGGTGCAGTGGATGTAGCATTTTTCCCAACATGATCACACGATTTTCAATGTTCCACTTACACTTGTGCACTTGTAGTGCACCTGAAAACACACTTTCAGTATTTTTCAACATTCGGTTTTACTGTTGTTTTAACCTTCAAAACATCCACTTGTTTTACTGACGGCACTTCCGTTTTCACAAACTGTTTTGGTGTGTACCTTGCTGCACCGTTTCTCGCTCTGGTTGATTCGCTTCCTATTTTTGTAGCCTGCACAATATACGTTGGGTTCAGTCGCCTCCAACTTCTATACTGTCCCGTATTTGACACCTCTTACGTGCCATTGATTACCGACTAGCACCACAGGCGCCACCCAACAATTGTGACCCCGGACCAGAACACGCCGCCCACCATTTTGAATTTTCAATCTGGTGAGCTCGTTCCAGTGACTTTGTGATTCATTATTTATGATCATTTTGTTTTCTCACCTAACACATTTTTATTGCTTTTTGCAATGCATTATCTAATAAGCCATCTCCATACGCGGTTAGCACCGTAGAGCCTATCATGGTCAATACTGTTGCGTTAGCCCCACCTTTTTTGGGAGAATGATCCATCGTTATGGTTTTGGCACCTAGAATCCATTTTTTACATTCGTAGGATTTCTTCCGATTTCGCCATGTATAACCACCTAATATCTCGCCTTTCTCAGAGTATATCTTCGCAGGTGAGCGACATTATATTTTGCCCCCCTCTTGTAATGAAATACGAGATTCTTAAACAAGCTATTATTTAGCAAATCATGCCTTCTGACAAGGTTCATCGGCAGCAACTATTTAATGATCTGCATACAGGAGATAGGATACTTTCAGCTCTGTTGCGCGAAGTGCAACAGCTCATTGGCACTTCCAACATGAATGAACAATGATATATTACAGGTACAAAAGCGATGACTTTACAAGTCCCTTAGGATGGTTGAAGTGTAAGCAAACATAAGTGCAAATCGTCAATTTAAGCGCTAGCGATTCAGATACCCTTCTTCATATAAACATTTTAAAACGCGTATTTAATTGTTACTGTGGAGTAATATGAGAAGGTATGTCTTAAGAACAAAGGAAACGACAACGCTTACTCATGCACCGCTTTCTTGGACTGATGTAATTGATGAATACAGTTGTAGTATATCCGAACGATATTCCACAGCGGCAACATGTAAGTAGTAAAGCACAAAACCTGAGAATGAGCACCGTTTGTTCACGTTTGGTTGACGTAGACGTCTCTGATTATATAGCGTAATGTAAGTGGATAAGCGAATCATCCAGACTTCTTTTGAATACCGTTAGCGTGGGGAAAGAAACTACGTCTGTGGGAAGAGCGTTCCAGTGTTGGCACACACGAAGGGAAAAGAAATTCCGGCGGCATTCCAACCGGCTGTATTGTGTGGCCAGCTTTAGCTGGTGTCCTATGTGTTATTGTGATTCAGCTTTTTAGGTGACAGCAAGAATGATTTGGGTTCATCAGGATCATAAAAGTCATTAACAAGTCGCCACGCAGGCGTTGATTATGTCCACTTTAGACCCCGAGGGTTTTCAGCCTCAGTCGGTAAGGGAGATGAAACAAACCCCTTACGTTCTTGGTCGCCCTTCATTGTGGCAATTCAAGAGCGGTAAGGTCATGCTTTTGCCATGTCTGGCAGGCATGGATGGCGTACTCAGAATAAGGCCGAATGTAGCCGTTGAGCATTTGAGAAAAGATGGAAGGATGAAAGCGTCCGAATGCCCTCCGCAAAAGCCCAAGGTGTTGATTAGCTTTTCTGGAGGCTTTGTCGGCCTGACGGGAACAGCCCAGATCTTCCTACACTATCACGCCTAGATCGCATTCCGTTGAAGTGCGCTGTAATGTTTGATCCCCCAGTCTGTAATCGCAAGTGGCTTTATGGCGTATGTTCAACATCTTACACTTCTTAGCGTTGAACTGAAGCAGGTTCTGAGTTGACCATTCGTAGACCCTGTCAAGATCATCCTGAAGTGCTGCATTGTCGCTGGTTGTTCTAATGGCTCACCATATCTTGAGATAATCAGCGAACAGTAAGGAGTTGGAGGTGATTACTGTCGCGAGATCGTTTAGGTAAATCAGGAATAATCATGGACCAAGTACTGAGCCATTGCCTACTCCGCACTTAACGTCCATTGGGTCAGCGATGACGCCGCGAACTCTTACATTCGAATGTCGTTGAATCAAAAACTTTCCTATCCAACCGAGGATTAGGTCACCAATTCCACAACACTGCAGCTTGTGAAAGAGGATACAGTGGTTCAGACGGTCAAAGGCCTTTGAGAAGTCCACATATACTGCATCAACACCCACGCCGCTGTCGACGGTCTCAGTCTAACTGGATCTGGCAAGCAGCAAGTTTGAAGTGCAAGATCGGTTCTTGCGAAACCCATGTTGTTCTTGTTCTATGCTATTGCGCTCCTCCAAGTAGTTCATGAGCACTTCAGCAACAATCGCTTCCACGATTTTGGAGAGCACCGGAAGTAGTGTTATCGGGCGATAGTTGGCCGGTTCTGTACGACTTCCCCCCTAATGGATGGGAGTGACCATGTCCTGCTTTCCCATTATTGGTACCCACATCTTATCGGGCATCGTTGGAAGTAACTGCAGAATAGGTCCGCCAGGTTTAATGCAGCCAATTTCAGCGCCTTTGGACGAATATCATCAATTCCGGGAGAGGTATGCTCACGCAGGGCAATTAGCCTTTTCGTAACATCCGCAGTCGTAAACGTGATGTGACTAAGTCGTGGTGGTGATACAACGATCGGGAACAGTGTATGCGGTGATGTCGTGCTCTGGAAGTTCGGGGTGAATTGTTGACATAGGGCGTTGGCCGCCTCGGTTACGGTTTGTCCGAGTCCACATAAGGTGTGTAAGGCAAGAATTCCTCGCTACACTTTGCGGAGCTTGCTAACGTGTCTGTACATGAATTTGAGTTTTAAAAGGAATTCCTCAGCTAGATTTTGTCAGTGCTATGTTTTATCTTCGCGTACCAGGTTTACGCAGTGATTTCTTTGAATAGTGTAGGCTTCCCATGTTTCGGCACTCGGTGACTCCTTGTTAATCGAATTAGTCGAGACTCACCATAGTGTAAGGAGTTTGAGTGTCGTGCGATACGTCTCCACGCAGTGGGTTCAATGCGCATACTGATGGCACTACAGATGAAATCCCACTGACTACGATCGTCTATCAATTTACCCTTTATTGTGTTGGATTTGGATTCAGGAACGGTAGTGCACACAAGGCACCATGATTCCGCCTTATGGCTCATGATTTAAGAGCACTAGGTTCTTTTGTTTTGTTTTTTTGTAGATTTGCAGATCGCGCTGGTGATAGCGATCCATGTTGAGGCGAGATTTTGCCTTCTCCGGTAATTGGAGTCACAGGTGTCTTTGGCGGTGTTTTCTTAGAAGCAACCGCTGCGTAGGATGTCCAGTTATTCTATACCGTGGGATTGCAGGAGTGTTGTGTTTCCAATATGTCGACTGAATTACTAGTTATCACACCCTTGGAGAAAGTTGAAGCAAGTGGGTTGTAAATGACTTTTTTACTTAGTGGAGACATGTGGCTAGGGGCCGCTGCAGACTGAGTCGCAGTGGTGAGGTTGGGACGCCTGGCCCTCTTTTTCGGCCTAAACGGGGGGTTTGTAGATGTACGTTCAGATGCAAGTGTAGCATTGTTTACTTTCACAGATACTTTGCTGGCGTTCACCAGTAGCTCAACTGTTTCCGCCAACTTTTCACAAATTTTCATTAAGGAAAATTACACAACTAACAACAGGGATGGATTTGCACATCTGGCAGAACCAAAATGCTTCGGTTTTGCTGCTGTATTGTCTAGTTTCAAGTGCACTCATCCCCAAACACTTCGAATGGTACGCTTTCTGACGGTTAAAGCAAACTAGACCAGACTTAGCTGTTTTTAAACATGTCACAATTGATTTTCGAATGGATCATATCCACTTGGGGCGTGCAATTTGTTATTGTGACTTGCACCAATTCACATGGAAGTTGAGATACTCCGCCAGCAGTGGATGCAACGCCTGACTGGAAACACTCAGGCCATCCTTGAAATGGCAGGCGACTTGTCAATCACAGCAATTGCAGATCTAGCAGACCGCGTCGTCGAACGGCAACAGCCAGGGACTGAAACCAAGGCACGTAAGCAGCTTTGTGCTGGCGAAACCACAGTGACACCCACGACTAGCGAGCCGTGGGAAATAGATGCCTTATCATCGCAAACAGGATCGCTTCAACGCCAGATCAAGAAGCTCAGTTTAAACCATAAGCACCGCAGCCGTTCTGGACCATCGCCTCGTCGCACAAAGCCGAATACCCCACTCGCGTTTCGGTAATAAAGCCTGTAAGTCCGTACAGCCATATAACTACTCCGTTACAGGTGATCCACCAATCCGTCTCGTAGTGGCCACGAAGGATGTCGGTAAAACTCAATGCCGTCTCATCTACGTTAGGGGTATGATTTCGAGACCCAGTTCTTAGTTGATACTGGGGCAGAAGTCAGCGTCATCCCCCGTATGCCAGGTGAGCCTACCGCTTCTTTGCCGAACAGACTAAATGCCGCCAAAAGCCACCTACGGTCATCGGTCGCCTACCTTAAACCTAGGTCTTCGGCGCACCTTCTGCTAGTTATTCACCGTTGCTGCAGTCCCCTTTGCCATCATCGGCATTGACTTTCTCAGACATCTCGACTCCTTGGTCGATGCGAAACGCCAGATGCTAGTTGACACTGCAACGAAACGCAGTGTACGTGACATCACTGCCGATGTCTTATCTATCACCTCGGTCCACGTCTTTCTCCAGACATCGCCAGATTACGCGAACTATTTCACCCAGTACCCAAAGCTCCCTCAGCCAATAAACACAGCCCTGCTCGTGGCATCCTAAGTCACGCACCACATACGGACGAGGAACCACCCGTCTCATGCGTCCACTCCGACTATCACCCGAGAAACTTAAGGTAGCCAGGGCGGAGTTTGAGTACATGCTCGAACTTAGAATAATCCGCCATTCGGACATCATGTGGTCCTCTCTCCTGTAGATGCTCTCCAAGAAATTTGGTGACTGGCGTTCTTGCGGTGACTAACGCGCACTTCACAGGTTAACCATCCCAGATAGGTATCCTATCCCTTACTTGCAGGATCTTACCGCATGCCTCACAAGTAAGACGATCTTCAGCAAGATCGATCTGGTTCGCGTCTATCATCAGATACCTGGAGAAGAAAATGACATTTCTAAGACAGCTGTTATCACACTTTTCGGTTTGTTTGAATTACTAAGAATGCCATTTAGAATGTGCAACACCGCACAAATGTTCCCACGCTTTACACCTGCTGTCACTAGTGGCCTAGACTTCGCTTATTCCTACCACGATAATATTTTAGTAGCCAGTTCATCGGAAGAAGAGCACTTCGATCACCTTCGGGCTCTCTTCCAGCGCTTGACCGAACACGGTGTCACATTCAACCCGACTATGTGCTAACTCGGCAAATCAAAGGTAGAATTCCCAGGTCACCTCGTTCCCTCGTCTGGTATCGAAGTTCTTTCTGATTAGTTTAAGCCAATTAAAGACTTCCCAGCTCCGACTTCATTTAAACGCCTCCGTCGATTTTGTGATTTGGTCAAATACTATCGACGCTTTTTTCCGTGCTGCGCTGAGCTAATGCCGCCTCTGACTGACCTACTCAGAGGGAATGAACGTAACTTCACTTCCCTTGAGACAACACAGACAGTCTTCGCCGAGCTCAAGGATGCTTTCTCCAAAATAGCTTCCTTGCTCATCCCGAATCCACTGCATCTCTTTCTATCAAGGCTGATGTCTCAGACGTCGCAGTAGGAGCCATCCTCCAACAACACGTTGGTGGGCAATGGCAACCCCTTGGGTTCTTCTCCAAGCGCCTGTAACCAGCGGAATCGCGCTACAGCACGTCTGGCAGAGAACTGCTCGCCATATATCTAGGCAGTCATCAAAATTTAGTGGAATGCTTCCATAGAGCTAAAAGCCTTGCTCTGCGCCTCATCCGACGGCAGCTGGAGCGAAAACCTTTCGCTCGTACTCTTAGTTATTCGCAACAGCATCAAAGCTGATTTGCAATGGGTACCAGCAGAGCTGGTTTACGGCAAAACGCTCAATTTGCCAGGAGAATTCGTTTCGCTACCCGCATCGTCGGGTATGCCTCCGCCTAACTTTGCGTCCACCCTAGCTCAACCCATGCGTCCACTACGCCCGACTCCGCCCCGTGAGCATAGAAAAGATGTGCAAATGCACAGCGAACTCTCTACCTGCACTCACGTCTTCCTTCGCACCGACGCACTTCGGCGCCCTCTCCAGCCTCCCTACACTAACCCTTTCAGTCCTGCAACGGACTCCGAAACATTTCACCTTAGACCAGAATGTACCGAACCACGGTGTCCATCGATCACCACAAAGTGGCTTGTTTTGACGAACCACTTGCAACACATCCTGATGCTATCACATAAGCACCCGCACCTGCGGTGACTTCCCGAGCACTGGATATCCCGAAACCCTCCGTTTCTACTGACACTCAACCTACCCCGCATCAACCCCAAGCAACCGACCGACACGGTAGACAGGTCAAACGTCCGGTCCGTTTTACAGATTTTGTAAAAGTTTGCTATTTCCATTAACGCGCATTTTTCGTCTGTAGTGGTAATTGTGAGTCTCATCCGCAAATATTTTTAAAAATCGATAAAAACCCAAAACATTTTGAAGACTTAAAAAGCAGTTTTGCTTTTTATCATGTATGCCATTTTCCCTCTCCGGTCTCAAGCCACTTCCCCTCACCCTACTTCACCTCCTCTGAGTTCTGCCTTCCAGAAACTCAACCACCGGAACTGCTCAGGCAACCCCCGAGTGAGTCGCCATTTGGTTCCACGCAACCCCCGAGTGACTCGGCAGCCGTCTTAAGGCCCCTTCCTGTTCAAAGGAACAATCAGTCGCCCTCGACCGCGGACGGCCACGACCGGAGTGGTCCACAATCGTCTGGCTACGCGTTGCCGACGCGGAAGCCCGGATTTCTTCGTGGGACCAGGAACGTGCATGGGAGTGAGGGGGGGGAGAGTGACATCTCCCAAGCAAATCGTCGGATGTGCAGCGGAGAGAATGTCCTGTCAGCCTTTATTCTGGACTAGCCAGTATTGTTGCAGTCCGACCAGCCCGCCCCGACGGCCCACCGATGATGCACACTGGTCCACACGATCATCATAAATAATAGATAACAAAAGCCTGGACTCAGCGAATTCCGCTACACACTCCATCCTGGAAGTCCGTGTTCCAGCCCATGCTACTATTCGCACCCATCCTCACCTCCTGTTTTCCCCACTGACAGCTCCATCGAAGGTTTTAAGTTTTCTCGGGGGAAGCCCTTGTAGTTTATCCGAAAACAAACTTTCAGTATTTTTCAACATTGGATTTTACTGTTGTTTTAACCTTCTAAACATCCACTTGTTTTACTGACGGCACTTCTGTTGATACAAATTGTTTTGTGAGTATCTTGCTGCACCATTTCTAGTTCTGGTTGATTCGCTTCCTACTTTTGTAGCCTGCACAATACCCCTTGGATTCAGTCGCCTCCAACTTCTATACTGTCCCGTATTTGACACTTCTCTTGCGTGTTATTGATTACCGACCGTTATCCCAGACGTCACCAAACAAACTTCATCTTACATTTAATTCTTTCTCTCTACTTACATATTGATTTCGTTTTGGGGCTTTATGCTTGTGACTTCTGCGAATCGATCGGTTTCTTCGGCGTATAGCGACTGTGCCTTTCAGATTGCTGATGGAGGATACTTGCTTTAGACGGAATTTGTGACGGTCAGGAACTCTGCGCAGCCTTTCTCATATGCGAGTTTTTCTACTCCTGACCAAATAAATCTTATGCCCTAGTTCATGCAACCGGATTCGCACACGCACACAGAATAAGCTTTTGTGACTCGCACATCTCCACAAACGTCTCACCTTCTGTATCCCGTCCGCTTTGGGAATTGTGGTATACGGGCAACTGGAGGTTTCTGCCACATTACGCGCGTATGTCTCCATGACACAAGATAGTCGACCAGCTTCTTCCATTAGATTTTGAACGGGGGCTCTGAAGGAACTCAGTATTCTCTTGTGAAACTGAAAGTAAGGGGACACAATCAGTTGAAGACAGTTGTTGTCTAGTTCTCTAATCATTTTACTGCAATCGGGTAGCTTAACAATAAACACCATGAATTAGTTTCTCACGTTTTCCGCATTTATAGGGTCTAACCATTCAACGCTAAACACGATGCACTGAACACGAGCAAAATTAGACAAGTACTGTGGGTTGATTACCATCCAAATCCGTTTAACTACGCGATGACATAGATCATTCGGACACTGGGGTAAAGCCAACTTGGTACTGCATGCGAATCCATCGCCGGGTACCATTTTGAATTCGAGCTTGATTTGATGTTATCTCTCATGGTTGGCGGCATCCAGTTCCGGATATGCCTGTCAGTGCGGCCTCCATAGGACAGCCATAGGACACCTACGCCTACACCGAGACCATGCATGGCTTACGCCGCACTAATTACAGCTCCATTTATACACCCTATGTACAATTTAAATCATAAGGAATAAGACCAGTGTACATCAGAAGGACCGGGTGGCATGTTTGTGGGAGCCACGTTTTATCAATGGAATCGGCCCAGACTTCTTCAACATCCACAGCAGCAACATTCTTGTCTATCTAGTTTGGGAACCATGTGTGCGAGATGTACACAAAGCGGTAGTCCGTTCCACACTGGATGGAAACACTCATTGAGCCTATCACGGCCACGAGGACCGTGAACCTCGTCCCCCCAGCAAATATTAGCAGTTTCCTGGAGTTAGTAATCCTGTTTGATGATGTTAGACAGGAGGCACCTTGTCAGATCACTCAGATCAAGGGCAACCACACCAGGGATATCAAACAGCAAATATACAATATCAAAGAAACTAGACACGCACACTGGACATTAAGTGTGCGGCAGAATAAAAAACGGGGCAATTGACCAAATGTTATCAATTCTGACATAGTGTGAGGGTGAACTTTGGAAAGTTAACATATGAGTCATGGAACACAAGGGGTGTTCAAACAGAAACGGAACTTTTCCTATGACGTCTTTATTACTCACTGCACAACATCTTAAGCACTTCGCTCCTCAAAGTGCCCTCTCTACTGGCAATACACCGTTCCCAACGATGCTTCCATTTTTGGACTGCCTCCTGGAACGCACTTTCTGGGATGGCGCACAGCTCCCTTGTCGTATTGTCCTGAATCTCCTATTTTGTTTGCAAACGACCTCCTTTCAAAATGCTTTTAAGTTTGGGAAACAGGAAAATGTCTGCAGGAGCTAGATCCGGGGAGTAACGTGGATGGGGCACACTGGGTATGTGGTGTTTTGCTAGGTAGCTGCGCACAAGGAGCGATGCATAAGTCATGATGCGACATCCAAGTGTGGTTTTCCCACTGTTCAGGCTTCTTCCTGTGCACAACCTCCCTCAAACATATAATACTTTGATCGCATGATCCTACGCTGATGCCTACTTCGTCAGCAACTTCTCGAACGTTTAAACAACGACTTCCATGGATCACAACATGAACTATCTCAACATGTTCATCGCCTGCTGATGTGAAAGGTCGCCCAGGCTTGGGATCGTCACCGACTGACATTCTAAAGCGTTGCCCACCGTGACCCGGTAACCAAAGGGGTAGTGGTGTGGGCTACTATTCCAATGGTCGCGGGATCGAGGTCTGCTGTCTCCACCTGATGAGATGAAATTACATCGAAACGCGTCGTGGTTGTGCAGTGTTTTCGGGTGGGCAACACCTAATTTCCATCGACATTCTAAAGGGTTCAAAACAATAAACCACTGCGTGCAACTCATAAAGTCCTCCCCGTATGCTTGGATAAGCAAGTGAAATGTCGCTGTAAAAGTTTTGCCACGTTTGTGGATCAATTTCACACACGCTTTGTTCTTCAAGTTCTTTCATTGTCTCTTTGGCAGTGATCCGACGAACAGCTTGTGCACGTGCTCACTTCAGCGGCAGTAGCTCCCCAACCAATAGTCAGAGCGATATGCGTCAACTGGCAGTTTGTTGTCTAAGCAAGACACCACATGCGTTCAGCAGCCGCAGAGGGCTCCCTCTGCCGTGGCCCCGTTATTTCAAAGTTCGGTTTCTTTTGAACAACCCTCGCAGCAACCGAATAACACCAAAACAATAAAAGCGCGCAGACTAAACAGGGAACATTCGGAGGATGAACAGAACTGAGCATATAAACTGACATGGGTTCAGTCATATCTAGTGTATTACGGAATGAGCGTAAATGCACATGACTCTACTCAAACTGCGGTGAAGAAGCACACTAAATGTCGCGTTGTGCGATTACGCAATAGACATGACTACACGTATTTGCTTGAGCCACATGGATCGCAGGCCACCTCCCAACAACGGGACCTTGGTGTGCTCGTACAGAGGGACGTCAACTGTTCAAAACCGGCTGAGATAGTGGCGGAAAGAGGCAACCAGCAAGTCGGCGTGCTGCAAAGAGACATTCGGGAGATTTGACGTATCAATCTTCCCAACGATGCACAATTCCTATATGCGGTCTCACGTTGAATACGCTACCCAACCCCGCCAAATTTAGTTGAAGCGTGATCTAAAGGCACTAGAGGCACCACAACGAACAGCAACAAAGAATGTAGAGGACCTGCACTACCACTCTTACTACCGAAGACCGAAGTTGCTAGGATTTTTCATCGGACGTTACCAAAGGCTGCGCCGAGATCTCATATTAGCGTACCAAATATGCAGTGACCCCAACCACGTATGCCACCATTTGCTGAAACTTAGCAAAAACATGCAGTTCAGGGGGTAATTGTTTGAAATTGAGAAACAATGTAGCCGTCTAGAATTTAGACAGAATTACTTTTTCCTTTAGCTTTGCCGATGCTGGAACACTGTCCCAGACTCAGTTGCATCCTCAATCACTTTGGACACCTTCAACAAACGCTTAAGTGTTGCCCTTAGCTCCCAGCACTTTGTTACCTAAACTACGCCAATTTGGATTACCTTAATCAGGCCCTTCTACAGGATTTGTGTGTCACATAGACTCAAGCAGGCGGTGCATTAGTGAGCGACCATACTTTACATATCTCACGCTTTAAATCAACGATCACAGCACCCTGTGTACTTCTGTATGCTTACGCTCGATTTTCACTTTACACTAACGTTATTTATCAACGCATTTATTTCGCTAGACACTCGGTAGACGACGCATATGTATTTCGAATTCCTTGTACTCACCCCTACCATCCTACGGAAGGTGTCAAGTACTTACTTTATCCCGTGATAAATCACTATTCATTGTTCATCAACCTCAACATGGGGAAGTGTTCTCACCCATGGTTGGCGGCATCCGGTTTCGGATTTGCCTGTCACTGTGGCCAGTCACAGGAAGCCTACGCCTACAGAGGGACCATGCGTGGCTTGCGATGCACCACCCACAGCTGCCACCACACACCCGATATCCAGTGTAAACACGAAGGAATAAGACCGGGAAGCATGCGTATGGGAGCCACATTTCATCAACGGAGCTGGCCCACACTCCTTCACAGGCAGTTTGCAATCAAACTACTGAGCTCAGCGAACACTCAGGCCACCAAACACAAGCAAGCTGTATTTGGGAATCAAGCGCACACAAGGCGGTGGCTGGACCGTAGTCCGCTCCACACTGAGTGCATGGAAACACTCTTTGATCCTAACACGGCCACAAGAACTGTGCACCCTGTCCCCTCCAGCAACGATCAAGTGTCTCCTGGAGCCAGTATGGACGAGGTAGTGGGTAATAGACAGGTAGGCACCTTGTCAGCATGCACATCAAGCGCAGCCACACCGGGGATGTCAAGCAACAGCCAATTACTTGAAACGACAAGATGAAATAAAATAAATCGAATAATGCATAGAGATAGGGTGACTTAACTCTTCGCTAAATTAGTATATGAAGTAAGTTGGTTATCAACAAATGCTCCATAAGTAAACAATGTCCACAAGTTATTTAAAAATGCTCCAAACGCAATAAAGTTAACGAAGATAAGCGCAATTAGCGTAATAAACCTGTGCAAGTTAAAAGAAGATGATCAGGTAGGCAAAACAAAACAAAGAAATTGGAATGAAATTTATCCAGCCTAAAAAGGCCTAGTTTAAGTTGGTTTAGCCCAACTACGGTGAAGAAGCATCAAGAATGCATCCATTCAGCCAATGAATCATACAAACAGGATAGTAGTTGGGATAAAACGATTAACATAAATTTCACCGCCAACAGACACCTGCCGAATCTGTGTTTACCTGCTTCCAATTTTCTTCGGTACTCTTTAACAACAGTGGTCTCTTCAACTCAATGTGAAGGAAATTGCAGCCATACCCTGATAACACCTAGTGTCTTACCTCTTGGTTGCAGTGTATCGTGGTACGTCACAAGTTCATGCATGGCGTGGCCATGCATAGAGGTGGGTTGCCCCAAAATCTTTCATTGGCAAAACGAAGCGACCAGCCTGACCACACCAGTTATCCGCATTCATTGTGGCTATTAGCGACTAGTGTTTCTATTGCAAGATACTGCCCACCGCTTCGGCTCCTTGTCGCGGTGCTGATATGTAACTCCGACGAATCAAAGGAGAATGAGAAGGTGCTGTGTCTCCAAGCTGTTTGCTGGTAGCGATATTTGTGTGGCATGATTTTCTTTTAGATACCATTTGTCCACAAGTCACGTGCATACATCGCTACTCACATTTCATATCTGTGGCCGCATGTTACTGACTTCTACCTTCTGCCATCGTGATTTGTAAATGTAACGTGGAGGAGTTACGCAGATAGATTACACTTGGGTAGTCTCTGTGAACCCTAATCTAGAACCACGAACTACTGTCCCCGGGGAACTTTTAATAGCTCAACAGTTTTGATCTCTCCTAACAGTCCTTACCAATGGCCAATGTGCCACAGAATGCCACAATTTATGTCGATGGGTGAGCTATGCCAAAAGTTGTGCGAAACCACTACAAAGTTAGTTCCTTACATCGCACCGTTTAGATGTGCACGCCATCTTCCAACGGACTCCACCGAGGTGAAGCTGTTTCACAGAGCTTACCTAAACATGCTGGATAGTAAATTTCCTTGAGAAATAATTTCAACTTAAGATCGACACACACTAACACTCCGACAATGTCGCTCACATAGGTTGTTTTACCATTATGTCATCTTGTAAACAGTTTACCTGATGGTCCAGGAAACCCGTTTGCTAACGGCATTTGTAATTTGTTGTTCTTGTTGATGTTAAACAAATAAATAAATAAACTTTTTATTCTCGACAATGCGAGGCACTCCTTTATAGGAATGCTCCTGTTAACATAACGGTGTGTTGAAACTTACAAAAATACAAGTTTTATATAACACTGTATGTACGTGGATAGGAGTAAATACGTATCGGCTAAACCAACTTACACTTAAACTGGGTTTTTTAAGCTGGATGAATTTCATTCCACTTTATTTGGTTTGTTCTGTCTACCTGAATAATCCTCTATTAAGTAGGCACCTCGCTTACGCTAATTGTGGTTATCTGCGTTTGCAGTATTTTTGAACTAACTTGTGGACATTTTGTACTTATCGAGCATTTGTTGCCAACCAATTTGCTTCATATGCTAATTTAGCGGAGAGTTATGTCTGCATAGCCGTAAGCTTTAATAGATATATTTTATTTGTTAATGTCATTTCAAGTGATCGGCTGTTGTTTGGCATCCCCGGTGCGGCTGCGCTTGATGTGCACGTGGACAAGGTGCCTACCTGTCGATTACCCACTACCTCGTCCATACTGGCTCCAGGAAACACTTGATCGTTGCTGGAGGGGACAGGGTGTACGGTCTTTGTGGCCGTGTTAGGATCAGAGAGTGGTTCCATGCACTCAGAGTGGAGCGGACTACGGTCTAGCCACCGCCTTGTGTGCGCTCGATTCCCCAAGTACAGTGTGCTCGTGTTTGCCTGTGAAGGAGTGTGGGCCGGCTCCGTTGATGAAATGTGGCTCACATTCACATGCCTGCCGGTCTTATTCTTTCGTGTTTGCACTGGATATGGGGTGTGTGGTTGGAGCTGTGGGTGGTGCATCGCAAGCCACCCATGGTCCTTATGTAGGCGCAGGCTTCCTGTGACTGGCCACAGTGACAGGCAAATCCGAAACGAGATGCCGCCAACCAATTTTTATGTATGTAGCTGGGTAGCTTGTGCTTGTAAGTGTGTTGCTGTGTTTTTGACTGTTTGATATCGTCAGGAATGTGCGAATAAGCGAATGATGTCCGTGAGTTGGATAGCATTATCCGAATATCCACGGGGCAGTAACTTTAGTTTGTGGCGAGCCCCATCCGCCACGTCACAGAGTTGTTAAACGGACATATGTGGCTTTTATAGCTAGAACGCATGCTAGGCGAAGACCCACCACTTCCTGGAACACTCCTGCCGAACTATTTGCTGGAACGGGTTATACCCGAACCACCCAGCTGGCACCACCTTGTTGTTGTTGTTGTTGTTGTTGTTGTTGTTGTTGTTGTTGTTGTTGTTGTTGTTGTTGTTGTTGTAACATTGAAAGTGTTACTGTGTTAGTGTTGTTCGCACACTACTGCACAAATAGTTGCCCAGGTTTATCAGCCATTCCGAAAGTATTTGACAGCACACAATTGTCTCCTGGTGTCTTTTCCGGTAACCAATTACTTTAAATTTTGTGATGTCCAGAATACCAATCCGTAAGAATGTGATAACGGACCTGTGCGCCAACAAGCAAGTGTTTTTTAAGCATAGAAAGCGGTTTCACGAGAGAAGATATCGCCGACTAAGCCAAGAGGGACACATCAATCTACACAAGCTTCAATGCAGGTGCTATTTGTTATTCAGCAAGAAGCAAGTCATCAACAGGACAACGTGACAATACCAGCCACCAAGACCTTGAAGTGTGGAGGCGTCATTATCTATGTTAACCAACGTTATTGGACTTCGGTAACCCTACTATTCATGTTCTCAACAATCTCTGTGACCTACGGTCAAATGGAACGCAAGCCACAGTTTCTGAGTGGATTTCAATCGGTCATCGCAGGAAAGGTTCACATATCTCCTGACACACCTGCATCGGAGTTGAAACTTACTGAAGACCAAGTTTCCGCAAAGTTACTACTGAAACCGGAGCGCTCAATCTGCATAATTGTTGACAACTTGAACAAAAGGGATGCAACGTTTATAAAGACACGGCTTGGTGAGTGCCGTGAATTTCTCCACCAGAAAAGGCACGAATGGACGGTGTTTACGCAAACAAAGTGCGGCTGTGTTCTATACAAAACGGCCTTACTTAAGTAGTTTACATCACTGCGCTTTTTAAGTAAGCAATATAGGTGATTTTGTCGCATTAACTGGACGTAATTTGAAGATTATCAAAAGGCGAAACTGCTCGGTTGAAACTTTCATTGGGTTCTAGTCGATGCTTTTCTTAACGGTTTTTGCAATTTTCAACAACAGCGATCAATTTGGTCTGTGTTGTCCTGTTGAGAGGATTTTCCTAAGGACAGACAGTCTCATAATATCTACTGAGGTGAATTCACGGGACGAAAGAACTGGCTGACAATGCAACAGTCTACCCTCGGTAATTCCAATTGGGAAATGACGCTAAACTATATTAACTGCCGTAATGTATGGGGTTTTAAAGCAGCACTGGTAAATCGTCAGCGGTTACAGTGCGGCAGTGGATGTAGACAAACTAAGTGCTCAGTCCACTTTGGCCTCATCAAGCACCTCCTCGCCAAGCTGCTTCATCGGCTCAAAACCAGTTACCGCTTTGACCAACGCGACGTTGAAAAGGACCCTAAAAGGCTTATGTCAAACAAAGCTAGTAGTCCAGTTGCTCTCTCACCATTACTTTTAAAGGAGTGTATTGATTTTTACAACCCAGTTTTAACAGATATATCCCACAGTGTCTCACTACGGATGTGATCTCCAAAATTTGGTGACAAATTCCAGGGTTTGAAAAGCAATCTCATAAGCATTATTCGTACACATGTTCATTCGTCTTGCTGAACCGCGGGTTTTCACAGCCGCCGCTGCTAAAGGTAGCTATCAGTTTGCCCATAGACCTCAGCGTTCCACATTGGTGTTCAAAAAACTTGCTAAGATCGGAGTTCATCCAGGTGTAGGCCATTGTTGTTTGGAATTCTGCAAATCTAACCCTTCACAAGGGAGTTATAAGGCAATTTAATTGGTATACGTATAAATGCATCACATGTAGCCTCAATCACATAGTCATCGCACGCAAAAGAAAGAGAACTATACGATCGTTTCATATATCCAGGAGTCGTCAACAATACGCCTTCCATCGCGCTATATCTAGTAACAGTCAAGTAGATCGTTATCGTTCGCAGTACCCCAGTAGTCGTCACTACGGGTTGGAAACAGTCGGGTTGTTGGTTTTAGCTCCCCAGGGGTTAGATGGAATGTGCAATGCTGACGATACCCGACAAAATGAAATAGCTGTACGGTGCTTTCCGGGTATATGTTTCGCATTCTCCACTCCCAGTTAAGCGGTGAAAAACAAACTGCTCTTCATGTAGACTTTGGTGATCTACAAACAGCAATCATATTATATTTCCCATTTTCCTCAGATTTTAAACATCTACCTGCACCATCCATTTTTACTGCATGTAGTGTTGCCCACATTGTGCTAGGGTATGCTGCCTCTTGCATACATCAACCTGGATAAGGAGACATGGTAGAGGGGTGTTCATCCACATCCCTTAATGTTAAGGTTTTCCAATACAATTATTATCTGTTCATAAATGATTATCATTTAAGTCAGAAGTAGACAAATGCACGAAGAATATACTTTTCAACAATTCTCATTTAGCATATAAATACAATAACATGATATCGATGGGAATAAAGCTCATAGAGGCTTGTCTAGCTTGGATAAAATACTATAAAGACAGTCCTTGACGCTTTCAATAATTTTGTGTAGGTCAGCTAGCTGGAAGAGGAATGCAGATTAAAAATGCAACGAAATTGAAGTCCAAGATAAGGTGAACATGGGGAAATATACATAAATATGCGATGACCAAAAATGCGGAGTAGAACAATTTCAATAGGAAAACGCAAGGAACTCAAAAACAAACACAATGTCAAATGTGCATACTCATTCTGCATGAACAGTTAGCTATGAAGGTAGCATGTAGAAGTATCAGGGAAGGTTAGAAAACAACAACAATAGATAGAATGATATGGAGTAGGTAGAGAAGATATGCGCGACACACTGGCCTTGAGACCGCCGTGAAGTCCAGACAAATCTGTAGCAGAGAGTTTACCTGGACTGCGACATGTGCAGTCTTGATTAGAACCTATTATCGTCAAATTGAGTGGAGAGGATAAACCTTGCATATTTCCTTAAACGCACAAATATGCAGTAAATCTGAATATCTTAGACGCGCTTCCGTACTAGGCACGCCTCTTACGTGCCACCTCTTGTGATTGGCATCTGAGTAGCACGCCACAAGGTCATACGCTACGTTTGAATGCAATCAATCCGGCTGCTTACAAGATTAATAATGACGTGTCATAACCATTTTCACTATATAATATTGTATGAACTGAACTTAGTAAAATGTAATATCACCAAACTAAGTCACAGACAGAAGGTTAAGGGCAATATCCTCCTCGATGAAGCCTGAATAATCCAGCTTCTAAGTGATATCTCGGTAGATGGTAGATTTAGATTCTGGTTCGGAGATCTTTGCCAGCAGTCCCGTTAGCGGAGAACTCTGGACCTCTGTTATAATGTAGCTTCATCGAAGTCCACACCATGGGTACATTAAAATATCGAAATAAATGGGACTGAGTTATCAAATGCAAGTGGGCAACTTTACTAAAACTGGAGATGGTGGGGAAAGAAGTGTCAGTATTTGCAACTCACTTCATCTACTAAGTTTACCAATTTCAGTGCCTTTATGGTGTAAGCGACAAACCCGCTTGGGGGTTCGAGTGACGCGCAAAATCTCTAAGTCCAACCAAGGAAAAAACGCAAGACGGTAACTACGATAGTACTCAAATAGAAATTAAAAATACAATATGTGTATTCCTCGACAATACCCGCTCAGTTTCGATACAACCGGTCTTCACAATGTCCAAAACGAATGCGAACGGTACTTGTCACCCTACATAAAGGGTCACACAGTACGGCGTCCATGATCGGACTACGACCATTCTTTTACTATGTCCGGTAACCCTTGGATCATTGGCTCGTTATACAACACATGAAGGACAAAGCGTCTGTCTAGGCTCTTGGGGTGGCTTGGCTCATTCAAACAGAAAGTGGTGAGAGGAACCTGGGGATCTGTGTCCCTGGGGCGGGAGGATAATTCGATTCTGGGGTGTAGATGTCTGTGGGGAGGGTATGGACGGGTTGCACGGTGTGAGTGAACGGTTTTATTAGGCGACGGCAACGGATGAACGGCGCGACACGTTTTAGAGACAAGACTTGGGCCTACAACAGATCTCCCGGTCAGCTCTCACTCAGTCCATCATCGTCGCACGGGTTGCTATGGCTTCGGACGTGATCGTGTCTACAGCTAGACAATGGACGCCGCCACCAACTTTGAATCTCTTTGGACATGTGACATGAGTCACCCCGGTAACGGACAGTCGAAGTGCATGTGACCTATAAACTAACTATGCTCTATGTTACACTTGGGTGTGGCAGGCCTCGGGTATCTGTTTATTTCCCCGGCTGGGTTTGCCAAGCAGAGAGCGGAGGCCAGAAGAGCGTTACAACGGGTTTCCACAGTGAGAGATGAATTGAAGCCATGGCAACATGGCTAGAAGATCACCCGAGGGATAATAGGTAAGCCGGCGTTCATCAGAGGGGCAGGCGACTACTTTAGTCATCCTGACATGCTTATACTAATTACATAATGGGTACGTCGGTTGGCATGTAGCCAGGGGCACAATAGGTGATAGGACTCAAACGTTAAATTGCGGTACCTATCTTGCGAATCGCGCAGTAAATTTACCGCTAACACATGATGGTAACTATATTAAAATTATTACGATAGTTGGGCACGGTTCTTCCTGGCTGGTTTCCAATTGGAGCAGTTGCGAAAATATTTCAGTTTTTATTAGTTATTTGTCACTTATTGTATTGTTTTCACTCCATCATGAAGTCTCCTAGTAAATTTAAGTGACGCAGGTTCTTACCAAGGACAGAATCGGCGGCAGGGTATTTTGATTAGAGGGAGCATTTGCTGAACTTTAGTTGTATGACAAGACCTTAGATGTCTTCGCTCTTTGGCTCAAGGAACCTACCTCATGGAATAATACATTAAACATACCATAGGTATTCGTATGCTGGCTACCAGACTGGTTAACTTGAGAGTTACATTATGCCTGGATCTCTTGCCATCCTTAGTTACCTGAAAACACACTTTCAGTATTTTGCAACATTGCATTTCACCGTTGTTTTAATCTTCAAAACATCACTTGTTTTGCTGACGGCACTTCCGTTGACACAAATTGTTTTGATGAATATCTTGCTGCACCGTTTCTCGTTCTAGTTGATGCGCTTTCTACTTTCGTAGCCTGCACAATACGCGTTGGGTACAGTCGCGTCCAAAATCTATACTGTTTCGTATTTGACACGTCTCTTACGTGTCATTGATAAGCGACTAGTATCCCAGGTGCCAGCCAAAAATTGGTGACTTCGGTCCAGAACACGCCGCCCACCATTTTGAATTTTCAATCTGGTGAGCTCGTTTCAATGACTTTGTGCTTCATTACTTGTGGTCATTTGGTTTTCTCACCTAACACATTTTTTGTTCGCTTTTTGCAATGAAGTATCTAGAAGATAAGCCATCGCCATACGCGGTTAGCACTGCAGAGCCTGTCATGGTCAATACTGTTACGTTAGCCCCACTTTTTTGGGAGAATGGTCCTTCGTTATGGTTTTTGCAACTATAATCCATTTCTTTTTACATTCGTAGGATTTCTTCCGATGTTGCCATGTATAATTATCTACTAACTCGCTTTCGTCAAAGTATATCCTCGCAGGTGAGAGATGTCATATTTTACCCCCTATTATTCAGCGAACCTCGCCTTCTGATAAGGTTCGTCGGCAGCAACTATTTAGTGATCTGCAACTAGGAGATAGGATGTTCTCAGCCTTACTGCGCGAAATGCAACAGCTCATTGACACGTCCAACATGGACGTGGTGATTCTCCGGGAGCAGTGGATGCAACGCCTGCTTTGAAACACTCAAGCCATCCTTGCAGTGGCAGCTGGACTACCAATCACAGCAATTGCAGATCTAGCAGACCGCGTCATCGAAAGGTACCAACCAGAGACTGAAACCAAAACACCTAAGCAGCTTTGTGCTGGCGTAACCACAGTGACACCCGCGATTAGCCAGCGGTCTGCAATAGACGCATTATCATCACAGATAGCGTCGCTTCAGCGTCAGATCGAGGAGTTCACTTTAAATCGTAAGCACCACAGCCGCTGTGGATCATCGCCCTGTCGCACAAAACCTGGTGCGTAAGGTTGCTGCTTTTAACACTCGCGTTTCGGTAATAAAGCCCCTAAATGCGTACAGCCATGTAGCTGGCCCGTCACAGACAGTCAGCCACGCTGGCTTGTAGTGGCTACGAACGACGTCGGCAAAATTCATTAGGGACTATGATTCAGAGACCCAGGTGAGCCTACCACTTTTTTTCGACAAGCCTAAGTCACGCACCACATACGGACGAATGGACCACCCGTCTCAGGCAGACTATCGCCTGAGAAACTTAAGGTAGCTAGGGCGGAGTTTGCGCACATGCTCGTACTTGGAATAATCCGCCCTTCCGACAGCACTTGGTCCTCTCTACTGCAGATGGTCCCCAAGAAAGCTGGTGACTGGCGTCCTTGCGGTGACTACCGCGCACTCCACAGGCTAACCGTCCTAGATAGTTATCTCATCCCTTACTTGCAGGATTTTACCGCATGCCTCACAGGTAAGACGAGCTTCAGCAATATCGATCTGGTTCGCGCCTGCCATCAGATACCTGTAGAAGAAAATGACATTTCTAAAACAGCCGTTATTACTCCTTTCGGTTTGTTTGAATGCTTAAGTATGTTATTTGGACTATGCAACGCTGCACAAACCTTCCAACCCTTTATCAACTATGTCACTCTTGGCCTAGACATCCCTTAGCCTTATCTCGATGATAGTTTAGTAGCCAGTTCATCGGAAGGAGAGCATCTTGGCCACATTCGAGCTCTCTTCCAGCGCTTGACTGAACACGGTGTCACAGTCAACCTGACTAAGGGTGAACTCGGAAAATCAACGCTAGAATTCCTAGGTCACCTCTTTCCATCGTCTGGTATCAAAGTTCTTCCTGATTAGCTTCAGGCAATTAAGGACTTCCCAGCTCCGACTTCGTTCAAACACCTCCGTCGATTTTGTGGTTTGGTCAACTAACATCCCGCTTCTTTGCGCCCTGCGCTCAGCTCATGCCGCCTCTGACTGACCTACTCAGAGGGAATGAACGTAATATTGCTTTC
Source organism: Dicrocoelium dendriticum (assembly GCA_944474145.2). Taxonomy (NCBI): domain Eukaryota; kingdom Metazoa; phylum Platyhelminthes; class Trematoda; order Plagiorchiida; family Dicrocoeliidae; genus Dicrocoelium; species Dicrocoelium dendriticum. The sequence goes on along the minus strand of OX104059.1, from coordinate 22,096,923 downwards.
CCTGACACAGCACAGACAGCCTTCTCCGAGTTCAAGGATGCTTTCTCCAAATTGCTCTCCTCTCTCATCCCGAATCCACTGCATCTCTTTCTATCATGACTGATGCTTCAGACATTGCGGTAGGAGCCGTCCTCACACAACAACTTGGTGGGCAATGGAAACCCCTTGGGTTCTTCTCCAAGCGCCTGCAGCCAGCAGCATCCCGCTACCGCACGTTTAGCAGAGAACTGCTCGCCATTTACATAGCCATTCCTCAATTCCGGCACACACTCGAAGGCCGCGCTTTCAAGGTCCACGCTGACCACAAGCCCCTCATCTTCTTCTTCAACTCTGCTTGCCACAGATATTCACAACGGGAAACAAGACGCCTAGACTTTATCATGCAGCTCACTGCTAACATACGTGATGTCTCAGGCGTCGACAATCCCGTCGCCGAGGCTCTCGCATGCGTCAACCTCACTCTCCAGTCTTTGCCTACCGTCGACCTTGCCGCCATGGCATTGGCTTAGGTTCAGTATGAAGGCAAACAAAACGCACTCTACAGTCCATTTCATTGCAAGTGCAACCTGTTCCTCTCTAAACCACGGAAGGAACAATCCTCTGTGACACTTCCACAGGTTGTCCTAGACTCCTCGTGCTTGTCTCCTTCAGACGCAGTTTTTGGTGCACTCCATTCACTATGAAATCCCGGTATCTGTGCATCTTTGAAACTGAACATCGAAAGTTTCGTTTGGCCACGCGTAAACAAGGAGGTTCGTAGCTGGACGCGCATGCCTTCAACGCCAGCGCTCCAAAGTACATCGTCACACCCGCAGTCCTTTTGGTTTAGTTCCTGACCCCGACTCTCGGTTCTCGCTTGTACACTTAAACCGGTGGGCCCTTTGCCTCCTTTACTCGGATTCGTATACATTCCTACATGTATCCAACGCTTCACCAGATGGCTAGAAGCCATTCCCGTAACCAACTGCACAGCTGAAACCGTTATCCGGGCCTTCCTAGATCGGTGGGTCTCGCACTACAGATGCCGATCCACCATCACATCTGACCGTGGAATGCCCTTCGATTCCTAACGGTTCGATACGTTCTGCAACATTTTAGGCTACCGCCGCATTCATACCACAGAGTATCCCCCAGCAGCTAACTGTTTAGTTGAACGTTTCCATAGACAGCTGAAAGCCTCGTTCTGCGCCTCATCCGACCCTAGCTGAAGCGAAAACCTTTCGCTCGTACTCTTAGTTATTCGCAGCAGCCTCATAGCTAATTTGCAATGGGTACCAGCAGAGCTGGTTTACAGTGCAACGCTCAATTTGCCAGGAGAATTCGTTTCGCTACCCGCATCGTCGGGTATGCCTCCGCCTAACTTTGCGTCCACCCTAGCTCAACGCATGCGTCCATTACGCCCGACTCCGCCCCGTGAGCATACAAGAGATGTGCAAATGCACAGCGAACTCTCTACCTGCTTTCACGTCTTCCTTCCCACCCACGCAGTTCGGCGCCCTCTCCAGCCTCCCTACATTGACCCTTTCAGAGTCATGCAACGGACTCCGAAACATTTCATCTTAGACCAGAATGGTCACCGAACCACGGTGCCCATCGATCACCACAAAGTGGCTTGCTTTGACGAACCACTTGCAACACATCCTGATATTATCACACAAGCACCCGCACCTGCGGTGACTTCCCGAGCACTGGATATCCCGTTACCCTCCGTTCCCATTGATCCTCAGCCTACCCCTCCTCAATCCCAGGCAACCGACCGACACGGTAGACAGGTCAAACGTCCGGTCCGTTTTACAGAGTTCGCAAACGTTTGCTATTTCCATTAAAGCGCATTTTTCGTCTGTATTGGTAATTGTGAGTCTTATCGGCAAAATTTTTTAAAATCGACAAAAACCCAAAACATTTTGATGACTAAAAAATTAAATTTGCTTTTTATCATGTATGCCATGTTCCCTCTCCGGCCTCAAGCCACTTCCCCCGACCCTACTTCACCTCCTCTGAGTTCTGACTTCCAGAAACTCAACCACCGGAATTGCTCAGGCAACCCCCGATTGACTCCCCAGCAGGCTCAAGTTCCCTTCCTGACCCATGGAATAGTCATTCGCCCTCAACTGCGGACGGCCACGACGGGATTGGTTCCCAAACGTCTGGCTACGCGTTGCCGACGTGGAAGCCAGGATTTCTTCGTGGGATGAGACCGTGGGCTTGAGTGCGGTGTGGGGAAGAGTGACATCTCCCAAGCGCACCGTCGGATTTACAGCGGAGAGAATGTCCTGTCAGCCTTTATTCTGGACTAGTCAGTATTGTTGCAGTCCGACCAGCCCGCCCCGACGGCCCACCGATGATGCACTCTTGTCCACACAACCATCATAAATAATAGATAACAAGACCCTGGACTCAGCGAGTTCCACTACACACCCAATCTTGAAAGCCGTGTTCCAGCCCATGCTACTATTTGCACCCATCCTCCTCTCCCGTTTTCCCCCACTGACAGCTCCTTCGAAGGCTTTAAGTTTTCTGGGGGAAGCCCTTGTAGTGTACCTGAAAACACACTTTTAGTATTTTTCAACATTGGATTTTACTGTTGTTTTAACCTTCAAAACATCCACTTGTTTGACTGACGTCACTTCCGTTGACACAAATTGTTTTGTGAGTAAATTGCTACACCGTTTCTAGTTCTGGTTGATTCGCTTCCTACTTCTGTAGTCTGTACAATACACGTTGGGTTCAGTCGCGTCCAACTTCTATACTGTCCCGTATTTGACACGTCTCTTACGTGTCACTGATTACCGGCTATTATCCCAGGCACGACGAAACACATTTAGCGCTTGAGCATGACTGCATCGTTTTAGGTATTCGTGGCTTTTAAGTGTACTGGTTTTTCTATCCGTTACCACAGTGGGGATCTTATTGCTTACCAAGAAGTTCCCAATTCCCTCTGAACCTGGTCACCGCCGATTACTACGAAATCGGATACAACCACCTAATCGTATACGCCTATATTGTCATCTGGTATCTTTCGCGCATTGGAGAACAGCTGGAATGTCGATTTAACTAATGTGAAACTCTGGCAGCTACATTTGTATCACAGTAGTGGTTGGTAGCCGGCATAACCAAAGAAGCAACCTTGATAAGGTTTGCTAGGGCTTTTGATCCTGGGAACCCGATTCCCCAGGAAAATGGAATATAATGCCGTACAGTTCACTGCTACTCTGTTTGTAACGGTTTATGGTAACTCGTACCAAAAGAGGACGCTCGGTAGCGCACTTTCCCGAACTGCTGTACTTCACAAACAACCGTAAAACTCACTACAAAGAGCTGCCAATAAGGCATGCAGCCAACCGTTGTTCAGCGTCGTCTATGATGCTATACCTACCATTTTCGAGAATGTAGTGAGTGCAGGATGGAGAAGGATAAAACGTGTCAAGTCACACTTTTATTATGTTTGTTCTTTCTATGCAAACACATCTGCCGAGTCTATTTCTCACTGCTTTTTTAAGTAAAGCTATGCGAAAACATTTGCGGTGGGACGCAAAATGTTCGTTGTTAATTCGATTCGAACATCGACTGCCATTATTGTATCTTACTGCGAACGAAACTATGTCATATGCGTCGTGTGTATTCAGGCAACGAGGTTGGGTGCAGTCTGAGCTTCTCGCATCTCTCAAACCGGAACACTAATCGGACGGAGACACCAGGGCTGAGTCTCGCTATGCGGAAAGATATACAATGGCCTCGATGGGGAATCGAACCCCGGTCCCCGAATTTCCGGTCCGCTGCTCTACCACTGAGCTACCGAGGGCTGACGATTATGTGCGCAAATTTTAATACATGACTTCTGCTTGGTGCGCGACGTATCGCCAATGAGCTCACAGTACCTGTCCTGGTGTTGTAGATTGGCTCACTCACCCGTCACTTCCCAATGGACCGAACTACCTGTCCTTCGGATGTCCAATGGGCGATGGTAGATTAATTTTGGATGTTTGTGAGTAGTGTAAAGTTTGTAGAAAGTAGAAGTCGCAATTAAAATTCACACACAATAACGTGCCTCGACGGGGAATCGAACCTCGGTCCTCGAATTTGCGGTCCGCTGCTCTACCACTGAGCTACCGAGGGCTGACGATTAGGTGCGCAAATTTTAATACATGACTTCTGCTTGGTGCGCGACGTGACGGGTGAGTGAACCAATCTGCAACACCAGGACAGGTACTGTGAGCTCATTGGCAATACGTCGCGCACCAAGCAGAAGTCATGTATTAAAATTTGCGCACCTAATCGTCAGCCCTCGGTAGCTCAGTGGTAGAGCAGCAGACCGGAAATTCGGGGACCGGGGTTCGATTCCCCGTCGAGGCACGTTATTGTGCGTGAATTTTAATTGTGACTTCTACTTTCTATAAACTTTACACTACTCACAATCATCTAAAATTGATATACAATGGCGTTAATAAAAGTACTGTTCACCAGTCAAACGCGAAGATCACTGTGATGGCAGCTGGCCAGTAGTAGGAAAAGTTGATCAGTACCAGGACCACAAAGCGGCTACGTTTACTCGGTCGAGGGAACAAAGTGGAATCGGAGTGCAGGTGGTGAGCCAGGCACGATCTTTGTCGGTAGCATTCCACCAATCTGTGGCCCGAAGATCCGAAATAAATTAATGGACGAGAAAAGCTTAATGTCCCGTTGCTTGCAATAAACAATTATTTTATGTTAATACATTGTGTTTCTACCTTTATAACGGTTCAGTATGCACATTGATAGGAGGAGATAATTTCTTGTGTGGAATCAAATAAGTTCTCTATTTCGATGGGCGCAAAATAATAAAAGGCAACGTTTCTGATGAATGAACTGTTGTCAAAGTAAGAGACGTGTATGCATACGGCTGCACACTAATTAATAAACATATATGCTGTGCACCCACAACCAACAGTTAGAAAGTACGGCCGCAAACAGAAATGTATCTCATGTGTACAAAATTTCGGCAATTGTTTATTAAGGCAAAAACAAATTAACCGCGGTAATTCGAAGAAAAATTAGTGCAGTAAACCGTTCTAAATATTAAGTAAATATGTTTGTAAAAACTTCCTTCCTTATGTCCATCTAAAATACAGTCTGGTGTAACACTGCCCTCTTTGATCTGGTCAGATGCAAGTGAGTTGCTCGCGGTTGACACAGTTCGGAGCTAAGTGCCCATGGCATGATGGCACCTGATAGGACAAGCGACCGAACCAGACGGAGGAGGTAGATGGAAAAGCAACCAGCTTAAGCACCGAATGAACCGACTGGGATGAGTTTGGGGTGTGAACAAAGTGCGTCTTTGTTCCTGCCATGCGACGGGTGATCCAAATATCTGGGAACACATGATGGACTTTGTTAAGTGACACGGACACGATCAAAAAGTCACGATGGCGGCGGGCGGAAAACAGGCGTTTATTCAGTATAGTGTAGCCTATTTAAAGGAAATAAACACTGTTAATCTTCGAGCCTTCTCAGTGGGTCTCCTGTTTTTCGGCTCACCTCATTGGTTGCGTTCCCCTTTTATTTCATTGGGTTATGTTATTCCTCTTCGGTCGCTGTCTTCCTGTCTCGCGTAATGATCACGTCTTTCGTGCTTGGCATCTGATTGGCCATATTTCTTTGGACCACATATATCTGGCTTTGCACTCTGCAACTTGCCGTTAATAGCGATTCTCGAGTTGCCAGTGTGCCCTCTATGTTCTATTGTCCAATCCGGTTTGTCGGTTTCTGCATATGTGTGCCACTCGTGATTCGCTGTCCAGCCATCGCTGTGCCTCCCGGTGGGTTCACGCGTTCTCTCGATCGAACTGATCCGCTGACTCCGGTAACCTGCGCTTAGGTGGTAAGGTCGAGCATACTGGACTGGTTTCCTAAACCCCGTTACAGACTTCAGCCAATGAACTGAGGCATGTGGCCAAAAGCAAACGACCAGTTAAAACACGTCACAGTGAATAGTAATGTGCAGTATAAAATACCTCTATGTCCTCTAATAAGCGATTTGTGACCATCGCCCAGACTATTTTCTTGGTTCTCGGAGGTCTATACGAATATTACAAAGTCCCACACCACTCAAGTACCATAGTGACTAAGCAAAGTGGCTGTAGGTTACAATTTCCTTTTGTATCAATTATTGATTGAGAAGGGTAAGGATACAGTTCTTTCCGTTTTTTATTACTGCGAGTTTTTGCGTGGCGGCTATGCACATAATTAGTTACTGTCTTAGCCTGTGAATGACGTAGTCAGGATTGATCAAGTCCTGAGCACAGTTGTAGAAGTGTCATAAAAATCTCTTGTAAAGTTTGATACTGTCGATTGCATGGAGGTAGCACAAACTGCAAACTCCCATTTGTAGCCTCGGCAAGGCAAACACAAAACTCAGTGATACCGTATACCGGTCAATTTGACAAAAGAAACCCACCAATCGACGTCAGAAGAAATTTTGTAAGACCTCCCAACCTTGTGAACGTAAGCCGGCATCAGTTGTTTCTTCGGACCCATGCTACTCAAACTAACATTTTGCTCCCGAAAACAAGTGACTGCTGATCAAGCTGACTAGCCGAACAACTTCCCCTTGATGCCAGCTGGGTGGTTCAGGTTTAATCCGTTTCAGCAAATAGTTTGGCGGTGGTGTTCCAGGACGTGGTGGGTTTTCGCCTGGCAAGCGTTCACCCTATAAAAAGCCACCAATGTCTGTTTAACAACACTGTGACTTGGCAGTTGTGACTCGCTACCAACTAAAGTCACCCCCTTGCTTATCCGGAGAACTGCTTCAAGTTCACCATCATCAAGCATCATTTTACCACTAGCGACAAGATCAAAAGTGCAGCAAAACATTTAGAAATCGTATGAACACGACTACACATGCGTACATGCACACATACAAACATTCATACATCAACATATGTGGCAATCCTATTGTTCAATGGTGTATTATCTGATCACATTTTGTACTTTTAACATGATCATATTAGTGCTGGCGTGCCCTGCTTAGTCGAGAACAAACGTTTATTTATTTTGATTTACTCATGAGTAGGGGATTTTGATGTAATTAAGTGAGGTTTTCGTCCTGACAGTTTCTAAATGCTATGTCGTACATAGCTACTGTTAGTGGACGTCGCGCCTTTCGGGGCCAACCATGTCCTCTGCAACGTTTGTAACTTGCATGGCAGTGGAGGATAAGACACGCTACATCGCAGTTAGCTTGTAAATAATGACGGTCCGAAGCTTTTCTCCGTGGCCCGGTGGCACAAGCTGCTGACTGGCGGTTCAAGCCGCTGGTGTTCATGGGTTCGAATCCTGATGGATCCGATGGATGCGCACTACTTGTGATGCACAACAGCCTAAAACTGCAGTCTAGTGCTTTTCCGGGCATGTGAACGACTATCCGATTTGGAAACTGGCTGCGATGAACCTCACTTAATGTATTTATTTATTTGTCTACCATTTGTGATGGCTAACTCAGAACTTCTCAATGGAAACCGCGGTTTGCTACGTGAGGCATAGAGACAATTTACGCGTAACGAGAAGGGCTATCACCAACGATCCCCTCATTTCATAAGGTACAGTCGATTGCCGAAATGCGCTACATTTCCTCTAAAAGGTGCCAACGATGACTGTGTTAACAACACCCTTAGATTATCAAGTTAATCCTGTTTGTGCACTTTAAAGCAAACATCTTTTCACCTCTATTATGGCCGTGAACTTTTGCACTGATAAGCAAAACGCATCACAGCGTTGTCAATTGCTGCACTGTTCATCTCCATCAATCACTGGGATATGAGAATAGGTCCGCAGTCTCTATTTCGTCTACGATCAGTGACGGATGCGGTAGACTGGTAGCCAACTATACGCATATGACGATTCAGGATGTGTGGTACTGTGTCAGAGAGTAATTCAGGTTGACTGAAATAACCAACTGTCTTCTAAAATAGGCGAGGTCATCTGCCAGAAGGGCGATGCCCATTAAACTCAACACAGATATAGAGAGATAAACACCGTTGTCGGATCTCCAACAGGGCTGAACAACTGTCTCAAAGCTTGCAGAGAAATATAGTATAATGTATAGTTGGAACACAATGTGGATTGCGTAATGAGCAAACTTGGCGAACAGCAATGGCAAAAAGCAGTATACGGAAACACAGCCGATAAAACGCAATGAACACTAACAGGAAAACTATTCGAAAACTGCAAAGTAAACAGATTTAATAAACGAGTTTAAGGCAGGGTACCTGCAGTTGACAAAGTAACAGGTATACATTTACAAGTTTGCCAAACATGCATATAACAGACTTCATTGTGCAATGCTTGCTAACTATGCTGTTGAAGATTTTCTCGTGGTTCAATCTTTGAAGATGACATCCATACTGTAGTTAAGAAAGCATAAAGCCATGACACACAACTAATCTATATATTTCAGTTTTTGATCAAGACTTCATTTGCGTCCGAATTGATTAAATGAACTGAATTACCATTTATTGATGTGGTCTGTGGATTTTCAACAAAAATAGTTGTTCTATCAAATGGATTCGGTGGCCGGTTGACGCAACTAAATATATTTCCAATTGTGAAAACCGATAGCTACAACTCATCATTCTTGTGAGGCACTATTGGTGCATATCGACCCAGAGTATCAAAAAAGTACTGCAGATATATGGTGATGATGTTGCAAAAAACACGAATGGCATATCTGACACCCATTGGGATGAGCACAAACATTTACCAGAATCCAGTTAGATAGTGTCACCCGAGGTTGTATTCACGAAGCCAAGTAGTTTACCCCCCAGTGTAGGTGGCAGGAGTCTTTTATGTTCTCTGACTACTCGGAATCCATCAGCTTGAATCAATTTTACCCCCTTGCCTGGTCCAATCGGATCGATGGCTGGAATGAGGATAGACGACCTTATGGAAATCACACATTCCGACTGACTGACTAGTGGAAGCACCGTTGGCTGTCATGTTGCAAAGGTTATCTGCTAGTACGTTGAGCATTTACACTCCGGTTACACAAACCTTAGTTGTCTATGTGGCGCACAGTGAAGCACCGGAGGTGTTCAGATCACTGTGCTAGATAACGGCCCGGAGGTTGTCGCTCTGTGAGCAGAAGGTTTTTGACAGGTTTAAAATTGCATCCCAGTGTTTGATAACTTTCAGAACGTAGCAGTTTTTACCGGTTTACACACAATATCATGTTTTCGGTATCCACGGAGTGCGTCAGTGGTTCACAGGCAGATTTCAAAGGTACCACAGTTTAGGTAACCACATTCAAAGAATGAGATATGACCCCCGGTTGCTCTTTGTTGTTAATCAATACGATGGTAAAAATAACTGGAATCAGAGTAACGCATTTCCGCTTTTATATCTTCGGAAAAGAAGAGTAGTTGCGACGATATTGTCGGTGTTTATGGGACATTCTTACCTCTGGTTGGTAACCTCCAATGCTGGTACCGCGCTGAACCTTAGCCTTTAGTGGCGAATTCATATTGAATCATTTATTACTTGGCGCGTCATCATGAGATCACATAGCAAAACTCAAGTACTGGTTGCGACGATAACCAGTAAAAATTAATGAGGGATCCCAAATATTCAGAAGTGAGAACGTTGCCGGACCCAACGTGTATTGTACAGAGGTGCAATGAACTAGAAGCAAATTAGCAGGAGCAAAGTGCAAGCTAGCGCGCGACTAACAGGGTATCCGAAAGTGAACCGGATGTGCCGTCAGTGAAACTAATGGACGATCGGAAGATCCATACAAAAATAAAATAAATTGCAATAATTGTGAAATGAACTATGTGGGACAGACAGGAAGAAAACTATCCACAAGGATACAAGAACATCAGGGCTTGTAAAAAAACATTACGCATTGTCCCTTGTGTCAGCGCATGTAGATGAGGAGGGACATAGCTTCAATTATAGCAAAACAGAGATTCTAGCTCAAGCAGCAACACTTTTGTACTCAGAGCAGAACGATAATGCTTCCAGCTGTAGAGCGTCAAGCTGAATATGTGACACGTTCACTACGTACTTATTGGGGTCCCTAGTACCAACTCTATTTTCTTTGGTTTCCATCAACGATTTTTTGAACCGAGCTAGCTCACGCGCTCATTTTTCGTAGAAAGTAAAAGCCACGATTAAACTTTACACAATAATCTGCCTCGACGCGCTTTGTACGATCGATAATGGTTTCACAAAACTAGGTGTATACAATCCGATAGCAGAGGGATAAGCTCACAACTACAGGCAGCAGGTGCAAGATTGCTCGCAAACGTGTGGAAATTGACTTTCTATCGGAATGCATTCGCCTGAGTCGTTATTCTCGGTCGATCTTGGAGCTAATGCGTAGAAACAAACTCAAACTTTCCAGAGCTAAGTTTACACGCGTCACGAACGCTCAATTGGAGATTGTACATGTCATACATAATGGTTTACTAGAAACCCACGCACGCCTGCTGCCGGTAGTTGAGAGCATATCTCTGCTGTCGGATTGCATACACTTAATTTTGTGAAACCGTTATCGAGTGTACAAAAACGCGTGAGCTAGCTCGGCGCAAAAATGCGTTGATGGACACCAAAGAAAATAAAAATGGACCTCGTGATCTCAATAAGAACGTAGCGAACCAGTCAAATGTGCATCGTGATGCTCTACATTTGGAAGCATTATCGTTCGGGCCGGATTACAAAGTGCCCCCTAGACAAATTAACTATTTTTTGTTGAAGCTCAATTGGAGAACCTCTTTGATCAGGTGAAGGAGCTTCAACCAGCGAGTACGGACAAGCTTATATGGTCTAGAAACAAGCTAACGGACATTGCATACGTAATAAAAACTATGCCGACGAAAGAAAAGTGCGCGCTGACGAATCGGTATATGCAGGCGCTACGCGAGTTGCGTGTTAAAGATGTACTTGTAATGAGGCCTGATTAGGGGTCCGCAGTGATAGCTAGGAATAAAGAGGAGTACCTAAAGAATACGAAGGTTATACTGAGTTATCCAAGTAAATTTAAACGACGAGAAAGCTCAGGTGGTGACTGTTGTATCTACACGTACACTAGTCCCCTGCACGCAGGGTCTTGAACAAACACGACCAAAGCCCCGAACGAGGAAGCAGAACTCTACTGGTACGCAACACAAACTTCTATTCACGCCAACGGTACATGCACTCAGTATATCCAAAACAACCCTGGTATTCATCGCGAACGGACAGGCATCCAATCACAAGCTACGAAGTGCGGTCGTGGTAAGGCCCGCGCGTACGCGCTACCACACTACTCCCCCTCTTCAACGGTTGGTTCACTGCGGTGGCCCTCGTTTCAGGACATTGCTTCGGTTGAAGTGCTGAATATAGCTGTCTGGCGTTGACTCGTCGGCCGTCTGCTAACTCATAAGTTCCTGGCCCTAGCGCACGAGTAATTCTGATGGGTCTCGTCAGTGCCGGTTCTCCTTTACGTGTTTGCCTTTCCTTTAGCCTGACCAACGTTCCAGGACGCAGCGATGTGGCCCGTTTTTCGTAGGATGACTGATATCCCCGGCGACGTTCCAGTTGGTGGGTGTCGTTGTTTTCTGCAGCCGAAATAGCTGCGTTTAACTTCGTACGCAACTTCCTGCCAAACATCAGCTCACCTGGGGTGCGATCAGTCGCTCTGTGGTGCGATGTTCGGTGAGTAAACAGAGCCTCCTAAACGGCATCTTCCCACTGCCTGCCGGACAAACGTGCTATCTGTATAGTTTCCTTTAGCGTGCGATTAGTGCGCTCAACCATGCCGTTGGCAGCTGGGTTGTACGAGACAGTATGTACGTGCTTCACATCACGAATCTGTAAGAAACGTTTAAACTCATAGTTCGTGAATTGTGGTCCGTTGTCTGTCACAATTTCCTCAGGAAACCCAAATCTAGCAAACAGATGTTTCAGCCACCGTATAACGGTTGAAGTGGTCACATCGCCACACAAATGGATTTCCGGCCACTTACTGTAATAGCATGTTACAACTAAGCAGTTCCTCTGGTGCTGTGGCGCAGAATGAAACGGTCCCATGATGTCAATCGCCACCTTCGACCAAGGTTTCATTGGATAAGTAACAGGTTGGATGGGGGCATCGATCGGTTTGGAGCTCTTGTCGGCCTTCTGACATGCATCGCAAGACCGGACACACGCCTCTGCCATTTTATTCATTTTTGGCCACCAAAAGTATTCTTGAAGTCGGCGCTTCGTCCGTACGATACCCGGATGTCCCTCGTGTGCACATTGGATACTTTTTGATGTCAGTTTCTGTGGAGCTACGAATCGCGATCCTCGCATAAGGCAATCGTCAACGACCGCTAGCTCATGTCGTAAAACATAAAACGCCCGTAGTTCACCACTCAACTTCGCGTAGCGAGACCAGCCTTGAGAGAGATAGTGAATGACATCTTGCACATTTGAATCACTCCGGTTAGCTTCTTGAAGCTCTTGTTTAGTAACCGCGGAGAGCTCACTTGATTGTAAAGCAGAAATCATGACTTTTTCTTCGTCGTCTTCATTCTTGTCGGAATTATCCAATGGGAGACGTGATAAGCTATCTGCCATACGGTTCTCAGAGCTAGGGCGGAAGATGATTTGAAAATCATAGTTCAGTAACCGCGCATACCAGCGGTTAATCCGTAGTGGCCTGTGACCATTGGTTCCTCGGCTGAGGAGGGTAGTTGGAGCAGCATGATCCGTGCGCAATGTAAATCTCCGACCAAACAGAAACAGATGCCATTTTTCACAGGCCCATACACAGGCCAGGGCCTCCCTTTCACCTGCGGAATATGAAACTTCAGTAGGGGATAACTTTCTAGAAGCATATGCAATCACTTTTTCCTCACCGTTCTGAATTTGAGACAAGACCGCTCCTAAACCGATGTTTGACGCATCCGTTGAGACGAATGTTGGGCAGTTTTCGTCGAAAATGGCCAGCATTGGGGTGGAGACGAGGCGCCTTTTAATTTCTTCAAAGGCCGACTGCTGCGAAGAGCCCCAATCGAACGTAGCTTTTTCTTTTGTCAGCATTCTCAATGGCTCCGCTATAGTTGCAAAATCGGGCAAATAGCGCAAGTTGTACGAGCATAAACCAAGAAAGTGCTTAACCTCGGATGTATTCTTCGGTACAGGGGCTTCCGTGATAGCTCGAGTGTTAGCTGCGCATGGTCTAATTCCACCAGCTGATAAGACGTACCCAAGAAACTCGACATCCGTAGCACAAAATATACACTTTTCCAGGTTTAGCCGAAGATCTAGGCTCTCCAATCGCTGCAACACAGCGCGCAGCCTTGAGTCGTGCTCATCTCTTGATTTCCCGAAAACGCATATATCATCCATGTAAGCGATTTGTCCCGGTAGATCTGCTAGTGAGTGATTCATAAACTTCTGCCAAGCTGCTGGAGCGGAGCTAAGTCCCCTCGGCAAGACTTTGTACTGGAATAGACCACTCGATGTCAGAAAAGCCGTAAGTGGTCTGGATTCTGGTGTCAATGGCATGTGGAAAAAGGCCTTCCTCAGATCTAGTTTTGAGAAAAATTGCGCGCCAGTTATCTTGACCAACAACTCGTCAACTGTGGGAAGAGCGAATTTTTCGACGACGATCTAACTGTTCAACGCTTTAAAGTCGTTGCATATGCGCACAGTACCGTCCTTCTTTAACACCGTGACCATGGGATGCACCCATTCGGAACAGTTAACTGGCTCTATCAAATCGTTGGAAATCATCTCTTATATGGCCTTTTCTACCATCGTACGTTTGGCCAATGGAATAGGACGTGGCTGCGAAATCGAAAACGGTTTAGCGTCCTTTTTAAGGCATATTCGATGAGCAGCAGATGGAATCCGGCCAATCGACTCAGCAAATAATTTGGGATATAAGCTTTTAAGTACTGATGTTTTGATTGTCATGATGCGCATTCGCTCGATAGATGGTGTTATGTTGAGGGCAACCATAGCATTTCGCCCCAGCAAGGCTGGACTGTCTTCGGAGGCAACATACACAGCTACATCAGATGCGACTGAGAGTAAACTTATTTTCTTCATTATATATCCCCTAATTTGCACACGTGAATTTGTGTACGATTCGAATTTATACGACGTAGGATGTAATGGAATGTCTTTCAGGTAATTGTCGTAAATGCTGGACGGGATAATTGTTATCGGAGATGCCGAGTCTAGCTCCATAGTCACTGGTACAGAAGTGTTAAGCCCATGGAGTGTAACGGTACGTATGTCAGGAGCAGGGAGCTTGGGTTCCAGCGAAGCAATTCGTCGTGTTTCTGGTTGTAATCGTCTTCTGTTAGAAAAAAGATTCGGTGTAGTCGGTGAGGTGGAAACATCATTTTGTTGGTCAATTAACGCGACTCGACGCGAGCGGCAGCATCTGGCGAAGTGGCCCAGTTTACCACAGCTTTTACACTCAGCTGTACGAGCCGGACATGTTTGACAGTCAGCTTTGTGGCGAGAACTCCCACATCTATAGCACGAAACAGTCGAATTCTGAGGTTGACTGGAACCCTTGTGCTGAATCTTACTGACTTCTAGTATATCACTCGACTTGAATAGGCTGGAATGTTCAACGGCGGCTTTTATTAGTCTTGCGATCTCTATGGCTCTCTCCCAGGTAAGTTTTGACGGATCTTCGGAAAGTAGCTTTTCGCGTATACGATTATCCTTTATACCGGTTATCAACTGCTGCGTCAGCATAACACCCTCAAGTGTATTCTTCGGGATGCTAGTATAGTCACAGGTTTTTACAGACCGAATTAAACGAGCGACAAATTGTTCCAGTGGCTCTGCATCTTCTTGCCTCAAACAGCAGAACTTGTAGCGTTCAGCGAAAATGTTTGGCCGTGCACCCCATGACTGATCGAGTACATCCAATGCCTTTGTAAGTGTGTCGAATTTCTGCAGATCTAACGCATCGAAATAACGTTGACCTTCATTGCCCAACAGGTGACGAAGTAGTTTCAGTTTTCGCTTCTCATCGTAAGTAGTAGTTGCTGGGAGTAGGTCCAAGTAATTCGTGAAAGACGTTCTCCATTGGATCCAATCACTCTCCGTAGGTCTAGTAGCAGGATCGCACCAAAAGGCTTCTGGAGGTAGTAGGTGAAATGCCATTGTAATGGTCCACAGCCCAGACGCCACTGTTGTATCTACACGTACACTAGTCCCCTGCACGCAGGGTCTTGAACAAACACGACCAAAGCCCCGAACGAGGAAGCAGAACTCTACTGGTACGCAACACAAACTTCTATTCACGCCAACGGTACATGCACTCAGTATATCCAAAACAACCCTGGTATTCATCGCGAACGGACAGGCATCCAATCACAAGCTACGAAGTGCGGTCGTGGTAAGGCCCGCGCGTATGCGTTACCACAGTGACTGTGTCTGAAACTCGCATACTTCGCCATCTAGAAATGCTCTTGCAGTACCGTGTAGTCGACTGTGCAACTTACAACAATTTAAAGCCGAATGGCTCTCTTACACCGCAACTGTATGAACAATGATGTATCACGGAATATAAGCAAGTGCTTGACAAGTCCCATGGGATAATTGAGGTGAATATGATGAATTCAAAATATATCTGGGTCATCTACCGAACGTCTGCCGAGATGAATGCTTTGATAAATTACATCAGCGTAAAATTAAAAAAAATCGAGCGTAAGCGTTCAGAAATACACTGGGGTGCAGTGATCTTTGATATAAGGCTTGAGAAAAGTAAAATATGGTCGCTCACTTGGGTCCATTTGATACATAAATCCTGTAGGAAAGCAGGCTTGGCGTAATCCACAATAGAGGAGTTTAGGTCACGAAATGCTGGGAGCTAAGAGCAACATCTAATCGTTTTTTGAAAATGTCAAAGGTAGGAGAGGATACAATTGAATCCGGGAGTGTGTTCCAGGGTCGGCAAATCCGAAGGGAAAGGTTATTACGTCAACACTAGACTGCTATATTGTTCCTTCAATTGTAAGCAGTTACCCCTGAGCTGCGTGTTGTAGCTAAGTTTCAGCAAATGGCGGCATACGCGGTTAAGGTCACTCAAGATCTGATACGCCAAAATGAGATCGCCGCACAGCCTTCGATAACGTCCGCTGAAAATTCCCAGCAACTTCAGCCTTTGGTGGTAAGAGTGATAGCGCGGGCTCTTTACATTCTTTGTTGCTGTGCGTTGTGGTGCCTCTAACGCCTTTAAGTTGCGTTTCAACCAAGGTTGCCAAGCTTGGATAGCGTATTCAACATGCGAGCGCACGTAGGAATTGTGCATCATTGGGAAGATTGATGGGTCAAATCTCCCGAATGCCCTTCGCAGCATGCCGACGTGCTGGTTGCCTCTTTTCGCAGCTACCTCAGTCTGTTTTGAACAGTTGAGGTCGCTCTGTACGATCACACCAAGGTCACGTTCCTGGGAGCTGGTCTGCAATCCGTTTGTCCCAAGCAAATAGGTGTAGTTATGTCTACGTCTTGGTTGTACAACGTGACAGTTGTCTACGTTGAATGGTAGGGCGCTTTGAACTGACCAGTCCGACACTGTGTTAAGATCGCACTGGAGCTGTTCGTGGTCCTCCGGTCCTCTGATCCTTCGCCACAAATTGATATCATCAGCGAAAATAGGAAATCGGAAGCAACTGATCTCGCCAAATCGTTACTGAACACCAAGAATAGACGAGGTCCCAGCACCGAGCCTTGTGGTAATCCACACGCCACATCGATTGCATCAGACAATGATTCTCGGATTCTCACAGCTAGCCGTCATTCGTGTAGAAAATTGCTAATCCAACTCAGGATTTGGTCGCCAATGCCGTAGTTCCGAAGCTTCTGAAGGAGAATTCGATGGTCTAAGCGATCAAACGCTTTTGAAAACTCCAAGTAGATGACATCAACTCCGGCTCTATCATTAACAGCTTCAGTCCAGCTATTACGTGCAATTAATAGGTTAGTATTACACGAATGCTTTTGACGAAAGCGATGTTGCTCTGGGGCTATTAAGTTGTGGCTTTCCAGGTACTGTGTCAGCGCATCTGCGATGATTGATGCCATCACTTTGGATAGTACAGAAAGTAGTGTTATTGGACGGTAGTTGGTCGGGTCAGTGCGGCTACTTCCTTTATATATAGGCGTGATGACCCCTCGCTTCCATACTGGTGGAATACGGTTCTCTTTTAGACATCGCTGATAGAAAACAGCCAGTGGTGCTGCTAGATCACTAGCTACTGCCTGTAGAGCCTTTGGTCAGATGTTGTCAGCTCCTGGAGAACTGTAGATACGCAAGGACAACAACTTCTTCAACACAGCTTCCGCAGTGAAGGTGATGTTTTCTAAACCAGATGGTGGAGTATTAGAAATGAGGAGAATGTTTGTGCTCGTTACCTGCTGGAAAGTTTGGGAGTAATGAAGCCGTAGGAGGTCAGCTGCTTCCATTGCTGATCGCGTGCACCCATCAGCAGTGACTAGCGCTGGAACCCTCCCGCTTCACCTTTCGAAGGCCGTTAACGTGCCTGTAGAATAGTTTGCGGTTCGTGCAGAATCGCTTCATTAACTCCTGCTGATGCGTGACCTTGTCTTCGCGGATAAGTTTCACACAGAAGTTACGATGTGTCACTTATGCAGTCCAGGTTTCGGCATTCGAGCAGTGCTTATGATCTCGCCATGCCAAATCCCTCCGGGACATCCATTTACGTGTTCTGCTCATCAGAAATGACTTATGCTTGTTTTTGGGTTGCAAGGACTTCTGTTCCGATGCATGCGCAACGAGTGTGCTAAACGTCCTTGTAAAGGTTTCCCAGGCAACATCTGGGGGGAATTCGGTTAAGAAAATCCAAGATGTATGCTTAACAGGCGTAGATAACACATCATAGTATGTGACAGTATGCACTTTATCAACCTCCTTTTCAGGATATTCCGCATAGCATATATAGTCAAAGAGTAGAGTAACATGATCACTACGACCCAGTGGTGTGCTTGTAACTATCCCGCCAACCATGAGTTCTTCGTTAGTGAGCATAAGATCCAGTATCGACAGCTTGTTAGCAGTACGAAATCTGGTGGGAGAGGTTACGTGGTTGTACAGTGGGTGGCTAGCAATAAGCTCTTGCAAGCAGACTTTAAACTGCGTACGGTCGGTTGTTAGCGTTTCTATGTCGTGCACGTTAAAGTCTCCAGCGATAAGAATATGGGTGTAGGACTTGTTCAAAGCAAACTGAAAAACATGGTTCAGTTTGCAATCCATTTCCGACGTTGAGTTTGGTGGGCGGTAAACCACGGCTAGTAGACATGTGTTCTTGTTTCGCAACCATAAGCGACACCAAAGCGAATCAGGAGCTTGGATTTCGGGGTGATGGATGATTTCATATCGGAGATTTGCATTATAATAAAGAATCACACCACCCCCCCTTCAGGTTCTATGGTTCCGAAGCAGCGGCATACCGGGTAAATTGATCTCAGAATACGTTATATCAGGTCACTGTAATTATGACTAGGTCCCGAGGTTGTGAGGCTTGGAGTTCTCTAATTTCGGCCAACTTACTTAGGAGGCCATGGGCGTTTGTGTACATACAAGATAGAGCTTTTGTTGTTAGGGGTGCGTTGATGAATGTCAACTTTGAGTTAGTTTTTAAGCTGGCCGGCCATTAATGGATTTTTGGTTTATGAATTTCAGTCAAGTTGTATAGCATTATTGAGCGTTCCTGAATAGACGTTTCACTCGTGCTGCGCTGTGTCCTGTTGTGTGCCGTGGGCGCTGTTGTGTTGTTCTCTCCACAGGACAAGAATTTGCAGCGTTTGCAAGTTCCATCGAATTGCTTCTGACTTTTGGTCGTTCGCCTTCTGCCTTTAGCCGGATCTCTGTTGGCTACCTAGCTCGAAACTTTAACCAGCTATCCAACAGAACTTGCGTCATTCCCTCGGAGTGTAATAATACTTTCATTAGTCTTGGAGCGCAGCCCTTGTAGTTAGGTGATGACGGAACTTTTATCAGGGACTTGGCAATAAAATTATTAACAGAAAGTGCTTCGCGGATGTAGCACCACTGCTCTCGGTCACGTGTTTGTGCATCGTGATCAGAAGGATGCAGAAGCTCGGGAACACCAAGAAGAAATATTGCTTTCTTGCTATCCCTATTAGGAATGCCGCATTGCTCAACTGCTTTTTATGGGCGATCTTTCCAAGGTAGATCAGGTAATATGCGCACTCCACTCGGTGAGTTGCGAAGATGAACTGCTGAAAGCAGGACAGGCTCTGTCTCATCGGTTGAGTCCAGTGTTACTAGAAGAATCCGAGATTCACCAAAGTGCACTGAGATCGGGTGACGCGCTACGTGTTGCAGGCACAACCCGAATGTTAATTGCCTCGCAGATGGAACTCCACTGGTTGCGATCGTCTTGCAACTTGCCTTTTATTGTGCCAAATTTGGACTCAGAAACATTGGTGCACCCGAGAGTTAACGCAGCATGGTTTTATCTAGCGAGTGCTGGCTTTATAGTTTTGCCGGCAATTCGGGTTGTTTAGAAGGCACAACTGGAGTTGACGGTGAAAGCTACTTTGCGCCACGCGTGCTCGGTACTGAAGATAGACCTGTGTGTCGCTCCCGGTGTGTTTGTCGAGACAATCGATACGTACGTTACCTGCTTGTTATCTGCACCGGGCTATCGTTGTCATGGCTGTATCTCCAGGTGAAGCGTCTATGGTTGGAGGAGTGGAAGCAGGCATGTTTAAGGCTTGTCCACTTATGGGAGTGAGGTGACCCAGTGGATTTAGTCACAGACGCTGCAGTGCGGTTGGAGTGTCTAGCTCTCTTCTTCGGCTTAGATTCGGAGCTTACTTTGGATGAGTGAGGTATTCGCGTGGCCATATTTACCTCCGTGGGATCGATCATAGTAGTTACACAATGCGTGGTTATAGTCATCCTATCGCACTTTTTCATGAGCAAAGATAAACAGTTGACAACTGGAATGACTTGACATGTTGGGCAAAAGCAAATTGTATCAGCAACTTGGTTTGTCTGTCTCATGTCTTAGACGGAGTTACCTACACATTGTAGACAGTACGATCTAATCCAGCTAGAACAGGTTACACTGATCTTAAGGACTTTACTGCAATTGTCCGCGCAACAAAGGCGACGTTGAACCATTGGAATGCTAGTCGTCCTCTTATCGTTTACAGTGAGGTCTATCTAAGCGCTAACCTTGAGGAGTGTTCATTGCGCCAGGCGTGACGCACAAACACGCACACGAATTGAGAGTTGTTCAACCGCACCAAGGTCAGGCGGTAGAGGTAGATGGAGGTGGTAACGTGCAGACTGTCGGGTTCAGCGATCAATCGACTCGCGGTTGAATACACATGCAAAGCGGCAGCGTGTGCAAATCGGCCTGCCTTAAGCGACGATGCAGGTGGAGCGCTGATAAGCGTCCCGAGAGCTGCTCAGATGATGAGCGTAGCAAAAGGGCTGTAATTTTGTTATGTTGCAACTTGCAGGAATGGTTGCCGCGTAGTTGGGGAGCCCTCAGCTTCTTCTTCCGAATGAGACCAAAATCTTTTCCGAAAGACCGGTTTGATGTAGTTAGACAAGTGGAACTCCGCAAAGAATATGCCGAAAACTGGAGCAAGAGTATGATCCACACAGATTAGATCCAAGATTTGGGAAGCACTGAGTAGCGATCGTCGAATTGGTTCGAATGAGCGGACACACAATGTTGTGTGGGGAGAATTAGAGTGGCCACAGAGGGCAAAGCGAGAGCCGAGTTAAAGTGCGGCCGCACGGCGTTTACACAAACGGAGTGACACTCAGATCGATCCTCGCAATGGTAAATGCGTCACAAGATAAACTAGCTCGCTGGTTATTGAAAGTGCCGTCCCCGTTAAGAGAACGATTTAATCCCCACGGCTTCCGAGATGTGTTTGAACTGATAGAAGATCTCGACAAGATGGACCTGTCCAATAAAGTGGTGTTCTTTGGATGTAGAATCGTTGCTAAAATATGGAGAGTAGTTCGCTCAGCATCCGACCGTGTCTATCTTCAGAATGATCTGGCTCGGATTAACGAATAGGCAGAAGCGAACCAGGTCCCACGGAAGCCTGTAAAGTGCCACCTGCTGACGGTGCGCAGCAGCTTCGTCAACACATACCTTTTGGAGCAACACGTGACTAGTGAACGCGACTTAGGTATAATCGTGCAGAAGTCTTGGCAATTCGTTCCAATGTTCGAAAGCAACAAGTGTGGCGAACTTGATCTTTTGAGACGAGCTCTCGGTGACGGATACTACCAATGTGGATTAAACCCTACATTCACCCTCATGTTGAATATGCAATTCAAACCTCGTCTCCATGGTTAAAACGAGATATTCACCTGTTGGAACAACCCCAAAGAAGAGCCACAAAGGCAACGCGTGGACTATCCGGTCTAAGTTACGAACTGCGTGTTCGTGTACTTAGTGTGTTCTCATTAGAATACCGACGGCTTCGCGGAGATCTTACTCTCACATACCGGATATTAACCGAAAGCGAGCATCCATGTACATCACTGTTGACTCTAGCCCCATACGAACAAAACCGAGGCAACCACCTGAAACTAATGATGCAACACTCCCGTCTGAATTAAAAAAAGAATTTTTTCTCACTTAGAATCTGTTCTCACTGGAATGCATTACCAAACTATGTGGTGAACGCACCAGACATGACGACATTCGAAAGACGCTTAGATTTTCATCTTAGTGATAAACGTTACATAACAGTTTGATAAAGTGCAATGGTTTAACCACTGATACTTCACGTTCCACATTGGAACATGTTGATTTTAATTTCCTCTTGCGTATTCATTCTGTTGGTATTGTAGAGTTATGCTTTTTACCCTATCATACACTATTGAAAACTAATTGTCAGACTCGGCGAGCAGTCCTCCCGAACTGCCAGAGTTGCGGGTCATTTTGAGCATCAGCTCGTGCCGGATTTTGCCGACAGTAATGGGTTCAGGACAACCAAGTAACAATGCTGACACCCGGTCAGCAGAATTATTTTAGAGTGTACGGTTCAGTGTCTACGCTGACCTGAATGACAGTGAATTGGTTGTTCATATTTCTCAGCGAGGTTCCTTTCAGACCCGTGCGTCGCCTGAATTGGGCCAGTGATAGTGCAGCCCTACCCCTAGATGCTATCTGTCAACTCTAAAACGGCTGGTCGAGTGCAACCTCGGCGTTACCGATACACCAAATCTGACTGACCTATGGGGACCACCTTCAGTCATAATTATTGAAGCTAAGTAAATCCCACCAATATTTGGAGACCTAAGGCTGGGCGGACAAGTGGTTACATGGGATGTGTTTTGCTTGGAACACTGGAGGTCATTCCAATCAATAGTAGGTTCATCTACCGCGTTTGTTAGTGAAAGCTGACGATGGAATGCGGAATGATGTTAATACCTAACGGACTGTGAGCACCTTCGAAGATGGGAATCTTGTCGAAGTCGGAAGTATGGGCCCTAGGTGTGCGTGACCAGAATCAATGGAAGTGTTCCAGTGCAACCGATGAGTACCATATATGGTTGATGGTAATGTGGTCAATCTGGGTCCAGGACAGCCTTCGTTCTGTGGCCACAAGGTAACTGAATGTGAACGGTTGTGCAGAAAAGTTGACTAAGTTGTGTATGGTACGCACCTAAGGAAAGTGGCTATAATTACCTGTACGAAAAACATCAGCCAAAAAACGGCTAGCAGGATAGGGTAATAAGTTCGATGGCTGATCGAACCGAGCATTTATAGCCATCGCAGAGAACACGATATCCAGAAACTTAGCCATCCAGAGGAGCTTATTACAGAATTGATGTTCGGCGACTTCTTAGTTGCAGTCTATGCGAGAGCAGATGGAAAAATGAAGAGGACACTGCATATTCGACCACTGGTTAGGAAGTTCAAAGGACTTTCGTAATAGAATGATACACATGGTGACATTACGTATTTGCTGAAATTTCGACGGTGTACATATCCCTGGTTATTGGATCGATGTAACGAGAAAAGCGAGTTGCGCAAGCTGTCACTGGATCCCGAACCCAACAACCGAAAGTACATTAAAATGCCAACTCCTCCGGAAGTAGTGGGCTTGAAGCATCGGCGGATCAGAAACTGTGTGGGCACTGGAACGTCTTAGAACGGAACAGTACTCTATGATTGAAGAATCATGTGGTAGATGAATTCAAGGGTGTCATCCTCTCATACTGACCAGGCGCTAACATGAGGAGGGGAAGAAGGCGAGCAGGAAGGATTTCTAGTGATGTGCCTTTCGAAACGGACGGTTGTCTCTGGTGGCCAATTAGGAGAAAGGAGTTCTGTTCGAAAGTAGATATCTCCAGTTCAACTCGCAAGGCTGTGGACATAGCCAAATAGAAGTGACCTCTGAATCCTGTTTGCACAGGCCGACCGAATACGACTGTGAGGTTTTCGAAGGCGGCGCGGACAACCGTAGATGAGTTTTGGCTGGTTTGAGTCATAAGAAGCAGGTGCTATTTGATATACTAGTGAGTAATAGAGGCACAGCGACATTCGTGCACTTTTGAGTTTGTGCTAGGTTTACTATCCTAAACTGCTGTCAAGCGAGCAACGCGTGCAAGATTCAACCTCCGCAAAGGAGAACTTAATCAAATTGATTGACATTAGGAGACGCCCACCGCAGTCGAGGAATGAGCTCATATGGGAACACAAATTAAAAACGTTGAGAAGGGACGTCGCCGAACGGTTTCACCATAACTGTCGGCCGGTGGCCGCGTGATATGCGCACCTGGTTTGCAACCATAAGGTCACCGGTTCGAATCCTCGTAGGGGTGGGCGTCCTCACGGTATACACAGCCCACGCGCGACTGGTGGCGGTCGCGCGGTAGCGAAGCGCCATTGCGGCGTACAGCTGACACACTACACTTCACCGTAACTACCTATTCGACTGTGAGCATTATTTTGACCACTCATACAACTGCTTCCACCCGCCGCAGTCGATAAGCGAAGCCTGAACGTGAAGAAGTTGCCAAAAGAGCATGTTAAAGGCATCACCACCGATCATCAAAGTGAGATAAACTAAAGCGGTGTCATGAAATTAAACGGTTAGCACAAGGCAGACAAAACTGGCACTCACAAAGAAATATAACTGCATGTACAAAAAGAAGGCACAATAAGAAGTGGCAAAAAGCATCATCAATGTCGCGTCAAAGTGATGATCCGGGACCACTCAGTAAGTAATCAGATGATAAGTGAAAAGAGAACCCAATTAGAAATAAACTGAAAAATAATCGAACGTTCAATGACGTCACACCGACTAGAATTTCATCGTGGGGCATGGAGATCAACCAGAGCAACTACAGGTTTATTCCGGAGGGTTCGGAGAGTAGAATGAATCTATCAATTGAAACAAAGTGGCCACTGTTCCGCCGAGAAAAGCGCCCAAACCAATCGCGATGATGATCACGTGCTTTGCAAACACACGAAACCAAAAGCCCGGAATTTGAGCGCGCTGCTCCCACAAGTGAACTATCTCCAACACGGGAGGCAGAATAAGGGCCAACACAGAACTGGCGAATGCGCCGATCAAGGAGATCATCAACTCCAACTTTGGTATTGTAATAACGGCCAAACCTGTGAGTGTACACAATTGGACAATGACAGAGTGTCAGGAGGCGATATTTCGCGAAGTATATGTACAACGTTCGAAACCTAAAAGACAGCTAGCCAACGTGGCGACGCGTGAAGAATGCAAATCATATAAATGTCTATAAAGGATTATCTGATGGGCAGAATAAGCCATGATTCTCAAATCATCAATGAGGTACGCTGAAGATTCCAGAACTGTCATCATGCTCTCAGTAGTCAAGCAAGCACGATTATGAGGCGGTTGGTATGAAGGTGACAAACCTAGAAAAAGTGTTAATGGTTGACAGAGCCAACTCCCGAGATGTCACAGTGGATGCCGTAAACTGAGTGGTAGTTGGACAGTTGAGTGAAAAATATTCCGAAAGTGAATCTGAACAGTTGTCTATTGTAGGCGATAAGGTTAGGCTAAAAGTATAGTCCTAGATACCAGCAAAAAACTTGCTAAAGTCCTTTCGTTTTAATGTACGCAAAATTTGATGTGACCATGTAAATGGGGCAGTGATAGACGAATCGAATAACTTGATGGCTTAATCGTGGAAAATGGGAATGAGCAGTGTCCATACAGCACGCCCGCAAGCGAAGAAGGATGGAATCATCCGGAAAGGGAATGAGGCGACATCTTCGATGTAGCCTAAAGACAGCGTTCGGTATCGCGTGCGTTTTAACAAAGGCTTTCAGTAAAGTACACAATATATCAACTGAGGAGGATAATGGACCTAATGCCCTCGTAAGGGAAGCGTTGAAAGAGGGAGCAATGCATACTTATAAAAAGTGTCACAGCGGAACTGTGCCTGTCCCCATGTTGCTAGTACTCTTCGTGAGAGAACGACGCATGCGACTGCAATAATCGAAGGACCAGTTTTCTTCGTGGCATGTATCATCATAATCACAATCAACAACAGTACACTACCAGTTTGAACGAGGATAAGTTGAAGATAAACCAAAACACCATAAAGCAAGCAATCAGGATCAAGGTACCCCCACGTCTGTCAACACTACATGGTTACCGACTGGCTATTGTGCCTCAATAGAGACAACACTGAGAAACCTTGCCTACTGTTCTCACTACCCAAGGATATAATCAAACCCGTCCTATAGCTTAATCAGCACAGGACACAATATGAAGACGTAATCCGGCTAGATGAGGATAGACGCGTTAGGAACGCCTTCTTTCCGTTACATTTGCAACAACCGAGATCAAGGGCGACGTGAGCGGCGTGGACCTAAACCTCCTAGGCGATATGGACCAGAAGCAGGTAGTTGAGTCCCCAGCGGCTTCGTTCCCCGCCCCATCGATGTTATCAGACTGAGCAACATAATTAGTGTAAACCTCCAGAGAAATTCGCGTAGTCTGGTAATGAAATGTCTGTAGCCAAAACACCTTCATCCACACCCCGAATTACAAACATTCAATAATTGCCGCAAGGAGTTAAGGACTGGTGTTCAAGACCTTGTCTGTATCTTAACATTATCAACTAATTTCGTTTTACGTAAGTCAGTAGGTTCTAAACTGAACGATAGTGTGAATTTAAAAGATTTCCGTGATCAGTTAGAACAAAAAACTTCAAAAAATCAATGAGATCGCTTGACAACCTATGGAAGTGAACAAATCTGGACTTAGCCAGAGGGTTAGCAAAATACTGATAAATAAAAGTTCACCTGTTCAGGGTTATCTAGCAGGGCGTATAGGCTTGGCCCAGTGGAAAGTTGACCAATGTGACGGAATTTAATACGCAGTCGAATACAAACAACATCTTAAAGTACAAGTTTGAATTTGCACGAGTTCGAACAGAAGAGAAGCACGTGACATGGCGCAGACGGTGAAACATTTTCGAGAGGATACAACATGTTCTTGATGCTTGTGAGGAAGTATGTTTTCAGTATTTGACACATAATTGTAAATAAAGTTTCAAACGCAACAAAATGCAAGGGCAGATATCAAGTGATCGGGACGACGGGCCAGCTTGGCAGTGAGGCGGTTATTCGTGCAGAGAAACGCTATCAAGAGTATGCGAGACTGGATCAAATTCTCAAACATTTCGTGCTTAGAATTCAAAAGCCAGCGATCAGACAAAAGAACAGGCAAAATTATATTCGCTTCAGTAACGAGGACCTGTATCTTGGTTAACAAGGTAACGCAGGACCGACGTCAAATTATTTTCGATGAGCGGATGTGACTTATTTCGAGGTAATGAAAGTGTCAAATTGAGAAAAGCCATTTTTCTCGCATACTGAACCGAGAAAACATTTTTCACAGCGAATCGCAGTCCAAAATGAGACTGTGTTGCAGTCCAGTACACAATGAGTAGCTCAGACAAAATTAACAGTGAGACGCAGTATCTTAATGTACACCTGAAACCCATCGCCAACTCATGGTGGTGAACCATATTGAGCGGTCACCGAGACCAGAAAGTGTGTAGCAAGATACCGTTTTGGCCACAATTTTTGAACAGGGGTTGAAATGACAAACAGTGTATTGTTCAGTATTGGGGAGTACCGAAGGAGCGTTCGGATTGTGAGGCGTATTCGCGATTAAGACTAGTGTTTACCTTGAAGTAAAGTTGGACCACTTCGATCCTTGGCACAGCATCCGAAGTTGCGAGCCACGGTGTTGCCCACCACCAAAAATGCACTACACGAGCAGTTCCAACCTGGTACGGACTCTTCACATAGAAATGGCGGGAGCTGGGAGTGTCATCATGGACGTTGTGACTGAAGATTTACTAGGTCGCTTATGCTCCGCTAGTTGGTCCTCCGAACTCTAACCATAAATTTCTAAAAGCTGTGTCAAGCGTTGTTCATAAAGCTCAATCATTTAGTGATCAAGGTGTCAGGAGTCAATCACTTCATGCCGAACTCAACTTCCAGTTTCGACTGTCCCCATCTGAAGGGTCAAAACAAGGATGAAACGCTCAACCTTCAGTTTAAGTGGTTGATCGACTATTGTGCTACAGAAAACACATAATCAGTGCAGCAATAGCGTGAGGCGGTTACTTAGTCGGCGGACTTGTTTAAAGGCAGTGTTTTATGGTATTTACCACTAGAGAAGTGGCAATTTGTGCGCATGAGGTGGGGACAATTAGGTAGCAATAGAACACGAACCCGATTTTTTACTGGACCGAAGGTGTACATGTGCGAGTGTAGGCGTATACCATGTTGTTAGACAAGGGGAATCTAGGACAAATGACAAGTGGGACAAATATTTGAGATCAATGATGAGATCTGGTTACAAAACGAAGAAACGCTGGTATCTCGCGAGATAGTTTATTTACATAACGGAGCAGTAGCGGCTATGATCTAATACGCGCCAGTTCCAAAGCGTCTTGGGCATAACAGACACCCAGTTTCGAGTAGCAAGCAAGAGGTTAACAAGTACTACGTAACCAAATGATAATATGAACTAAAGATTGACGAAACAATCAGTACATACTCCAAAACTTCGCTGACCAGAAAGGCGAGAGAAAAGTCGAATTAAGTTAAATAGCTAGCACATAAGGAGGACAAGAGACTTAAGCGATCGGCATGCCTGATGGCAGAAAAAGAATTCGAAATCAACGCGTGTATCAACTCAGAGTCAACAATAAGCCAGGTGCCGGTTCGAATGAATCAGTGTGATCGATCTGGTATAAGTGCAATTATTTTAAAAATTGTGGGAAGAAGAGGAAGTATAACTGTGTAATACCCTAACAGAGAACAATGAAGCACCCTATGTAAGGTAGCTGTAATGATAAATGTAACGCAGACAAGCAAACAGAAGTAGAAATCCAATTCCACAGAGAGTGGAGAACGTCGAGCGCAAGTGACAAAATGCTCCGCTTTCGAGACACTGGCTGTCTAACAGAGTGCCGTAGAATATTCGAAATCACTGATGACTTCTAGAAAAGGAAACAACCAGGGCTGTGCATGCGAAGTAGCCCACAGAAAGGTAAGGCAGCGGAAGTAGCCTAGCGTGATGACGAAAGATTACCAGACCTATGACTCAAGCAGCACCAAGTATGCGGGTCGAATGAGATCAGTTATTATGGGTCTTTCACCTGCACATAGTGCTGTCGCAACGCAGTGGCTCAATGACGAACAGGGAAAGGACAAGTAGTCACGCCAAGTGCAGTAAACTGATGAAAAGAAAGGGTACAAACTTAAAAAAGTTCGATAGTGATAATTCCATCTCTATCCAAAGAAATAACAGGCAGAACAATAAAAAGAGACATGCCAGTACCAGTGTAAGAAAGGATCGAGGGTTGGACACGAAATAGAAGTTGGAAAGACTAAGTGATCGTCACGTTACGGAGTGTTTAGTTGGGACACCCAAAGGTCAATTCTGAGGGAGAATCTGTAACGAAGACTCAAAGAAGAAATAGGATATAAACACAAACGCTACCTACTTCCTAGCTGGGCGCAATTCGAACGTTGACATATACACCATCCAAAAATGGCTTCATTCGTTTCTACAGTGGGGGTTGCATTTCAGCTGCAACGTGTATGAGGTTCGGGAAGCTGAGGCAAAGCGAACAATAGACACGCAATGCAGCCGTGGGTCGATAGCTCATGTATTCAAAGCAGTTAAAGTGTCATATGGCAAACTATTAGTCCTAATTGTCCCTGGATCTGAAAATGGGTTTTCATTTATTTTTTGAGTCAAATAAACCATTCCAGATGACAGAAACGCGCGATTTTCGGATGATGCAAACTCTACCGAGCAGCTAAACAAAGCCACCAGGATAGGTCGAAGGAAGCAGCTTTGGGTGACGAGTTGAGAAGATGCTGGGTTGAGGCGATATCATGTGTGGCAGTACCAATCACAGTACCAATACCCCAATATATTTCGTACGTATAAAGGGGATGATAGGAAGTCATGAAAGTGACCGTGAACCGAAAACACAAAGTTAAAAGCATGTTTAACTTTTAAAGTTCAAGCAAAAAATCCCCGACACAAAGAAGCATCGAATTGTGGGTACGTATGTGCCAAATGAGTTCTCAGCAGAAAACACGAGGACGTAAGATTCTTAAGGACAGGAGATAAAAACGTGTCCACCATTGTAGACTGCTCACGAAGAAGCGTGCGCAAGACACTAGACTTTAGATAAAATTGTTATGTGACCCCCCATCGGGGACTTTGATATCAACTCTACAGCGCTGCACCGAGCAGTGAACAGTCTACGGATGGAGGGGTACTACATGCAATTGAGATGTGTGCTAGTGTCACTGAAACTGAGCTTTTTTACTAAACATTAGTTCGCATGTGCACAGATTTACAACCGGAAGCACCTTCGAATTGCAATCAAATGGGTTATTTCAAACTTAATGAGTTAGCCCTTCGGAGCATCCTGCCCAAAGCAGCGTGAGACCCCGAGCCTAACTAAGCTAATCTGACAAGTACAAACACGAGGAACACTGTCAGCATCAACGGAAATACACCGATAGGTAGTAGTGGTATTCTGCTGTCACATAACCACCGGACACGACAGATGAAACTAGAAGTGAAAATGAGAAGGACCCAAAGGAAGAATCGACGAATAATTAAACATCTCAGACAAGCATCCATGAACAAAACACCCACATCTTGCCAGTGACGCGTGGTCGCAAACCACTGGACATTGTGAACCCATAAGACAGCATTGGCTGAGTTTCAGTGGCATTCGCTGCCCTGTGTCAGTCTGATCAAACGTAACTCCGTACCATACACATTCTAACTAGGCAGTCTAGCTAGGAGATGACAAGAGTGGTAGCATAGACTCCAGCCTGAAGAGAGACAAGTTAATGGCACCCAATTTGGTTGTCGGGGACTTTGTTTTTAATCGCCAGGTCAACCTTGCGCTCATCGGGTATCACGCCTTCCTAGATAGGGTAAATTAAACAAGGCCCTCCTAGGTAAGCGATGAATGGCCAAATGTAGCGTGCACCTGGATCAACATGAGTTGTTCAAATTTACTCGTTGACGAACAAACCCGATAACTAAATGCTGTATATAATTGCGCACCTCGTCGTAACGATGTGGTGGCATCCGATAAGAGCAATACTCCACGGAAAATGGCACCTGGTATCCTCAGATATGAGTTCGGGTTTCAATAAGACGGAGAACGGACCCCACTGTGTTTTTAAGCGTTAGAAACACAACAACAACAATAAAACAACATAGTACATCAGCTGTTTGAACTAATGTTTCGTTGTCGTACAGCCACAATGACCAACGGAAAGGAGAACAATAAGAGGAAGACAAAGGGGGTTTACCGGAAAGCAATAAGCAACATTCAGGGTCAAGGCGCCTACGCCTTGTCAACAACATACCGTCACAAAAAACTGACCATCGTGCAAAGATAAGGCAGCATCAGCGAGACAGCTTTCTTGCGGTTTTCATTGTCCTGCGTCAAAACCATTACTTCGCGAATAACTCAGGATCAAACTTTAAACAAGCGGTCCGACAAGAAGACAAGAGCAGACGCACAACTCGTACCGAATGAAAGCCATGTTTTGTGACGTTTGAAGCAAAGCACAAGACAGGTCACCTGGACTCCAGCCTGGAAGGCGAGACAGACCGACGTCATCCAGTTTAGTCGTCAGTGATTTTATTTCCCGCTACCATGTTAACTTTCGCCCACCTCGAGCCTTGCGCCATCCTACCTCTGATAAACAAAACAAAGCCCTCCTCGGTAAGCGGTGACCGGGCATACGTAAAAGGTGCCCAAGTTAAGGTAGCTCGTTCAGTATTGTCTGTCATACTAAGGAACTAGCCTAGATCTCACTGTCTAGCACTCGCCTAAGCACAGCATCGTTGTAGACATGCCGGTGCCATCCGACACTGGCAATGCTTTTCTAACAGCGCTGATCAAAGGGGTCAAGTCACACTCCCATAGAGTAGGACGGCTCTCACCATGGTCTTGTAATCAAAACAATAATCAAAAGTTTACTGCAACAGCCTACAAAGGTTATTTAGTACATATGGTACAAGAAGTCGTGGCTCTAGGGGCCAACTCTGTCATTTGTAAAGTTTGCAACTTGCATGGTAGCGGAGGATGGTTTCACTATATTGCAGTTAGCTATCAGCTATGATGGTCTACTATCACAAACCATGCCAAAGGGCTTTAAGTCGAAGATATCAAGTGCTCATGGGCTAAGTACCTGATATGGCTCTCTAGAGGCTTTCCGGATGTGTGAGAGGATGTTTGATTGGAAGATGGCCTTGATGAACCAACACTAACTAATATCGAAAGACCGTGCTCAATTGCCAAACGTGTGGTGGATTGGTGAAGGCAGTAGTGGCTCTTGTAAATGCGCAATGATTTCAGAAATCGCTTGCCAGTCACGGCCAAAATAATCGTCAACATAGGAAGACTGGTCAATTAACCCTAGATCTTAAATGTCAAGCGGTCTTTCTCGCTTTGAAAGAGCACAGTAGACATTGAAGGATAGAATAACCCCGTAGGGCGAATTGGAATCTAAATGCGCCACAATAATATGATGCCGTCTACATAATCCGGATCAAGCCGTTTTCCTCAGTGCCTTTACCGCAAGACACCAGAGAGAAACAGTACCTGAAGGAAACCACGGTAGAAGTAAACAAGACTGGGAACATGGAGAAACCACGGAGAAAGTCGCTTGCCGTCGCCGCAGATCCGGATGCGACTTGTGGTGTTAAGATACAGGATAGGTACAATATATGCATATTTCATGGGAACATCTAGACAGGCATATCGAGGAGGGTGGAACGATCGACTGAGTCGAACACACTCTTGAAGTCGAAGTACACAACTGTACGTCCCCGTCCAGTATCAGTTTCTGCACGGGCTCGAGCATCACCAGCCAGTGTACGAGCATTTGCGATTGTATGAGAATGAAGCATCGAAATGAATCAGCGGTGCCCTGAAGTAAAAAGTCATCAGCAGTACGCTGGCACACCGTACCGCAGCTTCGCTGCCACGCGACCACCAGCCCCAGTCACGCGTGGGCTGAGTATATTGCGGACTGGAACCCGGGACCTAAGGATTGCAAGATAGGCGTGCAATCATTTCTGTCTTCGACCTACGGTGTACTGCCGACATCTTAGCACGCCTATCACAACAACAACATACAGTAATCAGGGTGCATTAAACCATTCGAGTTGAGCGCATAAATGGTAGGATCTGATGGACGGAGGAGTATGGCTGGTCATAAGCACAACGCAGAAATGATCCTGCTTGATTAGGTTCTACCTAGCTACCCGGACAGTAAAAACAAAATAATAAACAGCGCTTCTGGGCTTAAGGCAAACAACAAACCATTTGTTAAAGCTCAGAAATGCGTGTTGAAGCAACGGATTGCACTAGTAACACACAGACTAAATGCATGACGACATCCAAAACATTTTCCGCCCCATACATAGTAACCGCAAATAGATAAACACCGCTAACTAGAAATAATAAATGGGATTCAAATTAGATAGTTACCGTTCGTGAAGGACCAATAGGAGAAGATAAGGGGTCACGGAAGGGGAGGCGTTGGTGATGAAAAAACTTTGACGGACGTTCTATGCAAGTCAACTTAAACGGCGACGAAAGGTTTACGTATTTGGTAGGTAAATGTGGAACTCTTATCGGGGAATCACGGTATAGTGGAGAAAACCGACCGAATACAATGACACGTCACTACCATTATGTGATCCGGAAAACTGGGGTAGTTGGAGCGAACATGATGAACTCAAGTGTTCTGGGGTTTGTCGCTTAACCGCCATCTATATAATTTCCCGGCCAAGTTGTCCTCTTGGGCAACAGAAATCATCTGAGGGGGCATTCAACATGAGTCTACCCAATTAATTTGTTCCGTGCGTACGCCAGTCACTTGTGCAGGTGTGAGTGTATAGCCCGTCGCATTCAGCCAATTGGACCTCAGACGCACTAAGTCATAGGGGTGCAGATGGGACGCTTCAGCTCCTACGCACGGAACAAATTAATTGAGTAGACTCATGTTGAATGCCCCCTCAGATTATTTCTGTTGCCCAAGAGGACAACATGGCCGGGAAATGGTGTAGTAGTTCTATGGTGACCAGAATGAAGTTTGCAGTGGACAAAACTCGGTCATAGTACGTACCATATAAGGAATTAAAGTGATCAGAAGCTCTTGCCAGGAAACGCCAGAGAAATGAAATGTAGACAGCTTGGAAAAGAATGTGATGATGATGACAGTTTGGACACTGAAAGAAGCTTTATTTAAATATTGAGTATATTCGGCACTTGATTAAAAGAGCACCCTCTTTTAGCGATCAAAGCAAAAAGCAAGGTGCATCTGACGTTGTTTTGATGAAATAAGGAATGCCAAGCCGCAACGGAAAATCGCGGAAGTCTGTGTTTTCGTCTAGAATTCGATGTTCACGGAGGATGAGATGCCGAAACTCACAGGACAAAAGTACCAGCGCCACACGCATCAACTTCTCGTGAATGTATCTTCGTCTGTCGGAGGCGTCCCGATGACACTTAAGCTTTTCCATTAGCCGAGTGAAAATGGCTGCGGGAATGTAGAACTGCAACAGATAGCTGACCACGATAGCCAAGACGAATAGCGGTTTGACCGGACTGAACCAACTAAGTAGTGGGGAATAGAGGTAGAAAAGTATATTCATCTAGTAAGGGCAGAAAAAGTCATGATATGCAGGTTGAAAGTGGTGAATGGATGAAAAATGAACACGGAAGATGCTCCCGCGAAGTCTAGGTTGGCGGAAGAGTGGTTCAGGAGCAGAGGGATATGGCGATATAGAAGCCCCAGTAATTCGAGCCGGACAGAATGGTCCGATAAGTAGACGAAGCGGCCGTTAAACTGTCATGGTCATCAACAAAAACAGCAGCAGTTCGTACCGTTGCCACAATTTCATACAACTATTAATGGACCCATAGAGACGCGTGGTGAGATCAAAACGGACTCAGGTGCCTACGCCTGCTCAGCATCGTGCAGAACAAACACCGAGCTGTCGTGTAAAGGGCAAGTGACAGCAAGGTGACGACCAGCTTACATTCATTACCGTATGCCTAAATCGATTTTGCTTGACAGATAGCTCAACACCATACGCGCTTCAAACACGCAGTCCAGCTGAGGTCAAATGTCGGTAGCAACATATGTATGGAAGCCGAAATTGTAGGGATGCCAACCGACCTAATAGATGTAATCATGCACAGGTGACTGATAAGCGTAGAACAAGGAAATACGATTGGAACAGATGGAGGGTGAGTATGTAACACATACGTGATGTGGCCATCAGCAAAAGTAGTAACGGTGCAGACTGCCGTAGAAACAAGCTGTTAATAAACAAACGAATATGTCAGGATCGAGTTGTGTCGCTGAAGTAGCAGATGGAGACCGCCCGCAAGCCCTGGGCAATGCAAATCTGCTGAATTATGCCCAGCCCGGCGTCAACGGAGCATGAGGCATCAGGTGAGCGAATAATACTCAGAGATCCACTCAATATGCATGTAGGCCGGTAATGCAGTGGGGTTCAGACATCTGCCGTGTGATCTGCAGATCACCGGTTCGAGCCTGCGTAGGTGTGGGTGCGTTCGCAGTAGCTCCAACCTCAGGCAACTGATGGTGGCCAAATGGTAGCGAAGCGCCTGTATGAGGTACTGGCGTGCTGCCATGCGCAAGGATATTTTGTGCGGGACACTGGACCAGTAGTGCCCAAGCATCAAAGAGTCCACTGTGGATCGAATTGTGACCGATGGTGTCGTAACTTTTCGATACACGGAATCGCCAAGTCACTGTAAAATGATCGACGGGAATGGAGAAACTAGAAAGTAAGGCAAGCATCAGTAGACTGGTTTCAGACAGGCAAGTGATATGCGCAAGTGAAGAACCCGATCGGAAGTTCCAGTACTATGCGAAAACTGGAAAGCTGAATAAGCCAGTGGTAATAAGCGGACGTATTTTTACAAATGGAGAGTGGACATAGACTAAAATTCGGCTGCACCAAGAGATCCGACTATGTGGGAAAACGACTGCCCAGATTACAAACATTTGAGGATTCCGTTATAAAACGGCTTGAGATGGTCTTTGGTGGATCGACGATTTTTACGGGCAAAACTCACAGAATGCATAACAACGGAGCTCCAGTGAGGAAATGTAATTCTTTGCTAAAACCAATTATGGCTCCAGCTCCCGTGGTAGAAAGGAGACTTCAGAATTAAAGAAATATATGGAAAAGACCAGCAGCAAAAGTCGTGAGCCACGTACGAGATCATCAGCAAACTAGTTTCGGCAGAGATTTTCACCTTGTACTGGTCCACCATTCCAAGTGTAAATGGCAACTAATGAGGTCAGCTGAAGACCAAGTTGAGAGTGACGCATGCTGGGTCACTTTAGCGTTCACGTATGCCAGTTGTAAACAACCGAACAAGGTAAGCACGATCATAAGGTGAATTCATTCAATGTGATCGATGGTTGCAGTTACGTATCTTGGACATCTGATTGCAAACCTAGCTAGCGTCACAAAAGTACTTTCAGGAAGCGAAAGAAAGGAAAAGAAAAACAACCGATTTATTTTTAAACACACTGGCTTGAACGCTATGTGCAACAGTTTGACATGTAGCAAAGTAAGGTGGTGTCCCCCGTCTTCTAAGGCGCTTGAGTCAACCTGGAATGTGAACTCAACGCCTACCACCCGCGAATGGGTCTAATTCGAAGCGCAGTTACTGAAGCGTAACAAAAGCCCCGACCTTACGATTATTCAGCGCTGATGAAATACCATAGGCTCGCTACTTGTCGGCCCAGCTACTCTACTGAATATGATGAGTTGAGAGAGGAGCTTACAAAATGATGACTGACAATAACCACCCTCATTTTAAAAGTGTCGAACGTTATGCGAGAGGTAAGGAGGGAACAACCTTAATGTCGAAGTTCTTACCTGTATCATACTCCGGTGGCTCACTGGTCCTCGCAAAGTCAAACCAGTGAAAGCCAGCCAAGCGTTACATCCCGGTAGAGGAAGGAGTGACTGTTAGATCTTCACATTTTCTCGCTATTCCGAATTAACCACCCAAAAATTTTAGCCCAGCCGGAGAAAAATCAAAAGTCCAACGATCTTTACCACGAAAAACGTGTTAACAAAAACGCCGCCAACGTAGCCAAAAATGCCGCCAAACCGCTGTACTACTACGCCAAATAAACAGGGGGCTCAATGACCGGCTTCTAGAAAACGAAGGTCAACTGGTAAAATTAGTAGCCTCCCGGCCAATACTACGTATGCTGGCGATCACGTGAAGGGATAGAAGGTTCCGGAATTTTCGAAATCAATGCACGATCGGAGATAATCGATTAATTGCTGGAATAATGGTTTTCCTTTATGTTTTTACCTTTTCCCGGATAGTGACGACAATTACGCGATTCCTCGAGTGCTTACACTTCATCCATACAGGTCAATGAGACTCACCATAACTAGATATTGGATGCTTGGATCGTCTCTGTCTGCGGGGATATTGATTCGTGTTGTGCATACGAAAGATTCACTTCAATTCGGAGGTCGCTGTGCCGACAGTCTCGAAGCTAATTGGAGGGTTTACAGGAAACTATACCCTGAAATTAGCATGTCAAGCAGACCTGTTGGAGCCGCGCTATCTCAACTCACGTTTTCAACTAAATGATAGAAAGATGACTGGCAGACTGAATTCCACAAGATTAGCGGTTCGTTTAGAAGACAGACTGTGAAAGGAGTGTGCTATCAGAGTAGGCAGACAGATGCAAGGAAAGGGTCAGATGACCAAAGGAAGACAAACTTGGCGGATACAGCAGACCTAGTCATTAATCCGCACAGCTCCGCTGATTGGTGCCATATCGAAACCTTAACCTCATAGGCCTAGAAGCGTCGCGATTAGTGGAAGAGCACGAGCAGTATGCATCGAGGCATTCTACAGGCCAACTGCGTCGTAATTTTCGCTGACTTGTCCTTGATAAATAAACCACCTGTTCCTACAGTAACGACTTTAGTGTGGTCGGTTTCCGGAGTCAAATTAAGCTCACGGGATCGGACCGACTGCCGATAGAAGAACGTAAGCATAGATTACCTCTGAGCCTTGTACGCTTAGATATGAGCCTCATTGTTCGAAGCGTAAGGCGTTATTGCAAAACTAGACAGAAATGGGGCTTTTTTACACCGCCAACGAGCAGTTACTGGGTACTGTCTATTAGATCACATGTCGAGGCAATTATTCCACAAAGGGAATGCAAAACGTCAAAGTTGCTGCGCTCATCACTTAGGTCCACGGAACTTTCAAAATCATATACGAGATGGAACCGAATAATTCACACCATGTACTGGAACACATGACTCATGATATTCGTGGGTCCAAAAGATCACGGCATAGGCGTGAATAATAAAAAAGCAAAGCTCGCGACGTCCGTGTGATGTCTGAGAAGGAACTGCGGAGACAAAATGTACTTAAACAAGCCAAAGTTCATCCTGCGTGAAACGAAAAATCCGACATAAACAGGTGAAGAGACAAACCATTCTCTGGTGTCCAGCTATACAACTCAATGTTCAAGCGGAAAAAAACAAAAAGACAAAGAGGGAAATTCCGTCACGGAGAGGTGCGGCCTCGCTGCCGCATTGAGTACACCTGGTACGCACAGCTCCGCAAAAACGTGTGATTAAGTTATCAGTGGGAACAGATCTCGCAGGAGACGGAAGATAATTGAGGAAGGGCATGCACACAAAGCACAGGTGACCCCGAAGTAGTGTCACGGGAACTGATCTATCAATGAGTCATGCGTGCTGCATGAAGTTTCGTGAGCCTCGATAAAATTGTGTCTCTTAGTTGCAGAACTCCGGGCTTAAGTGTTTATGGAATGCATCGGATGTGATGTGTGGGTTTGCAATTGATAGGGTGGCGGTCGTGTCGTGTTGCAGCTGCATGTAAACGGTGGGAAAGATCAATACGAAGAGATTGATTATACTAAAAGCGGCCTAACACTAACAACAATGTTTACCAGTTTAAATAGGTTAGAACGGAAGTAATATAGTGGTTTATGCGGTGCCGGCCCTTGGGAAAGGGAATGGACATGAACATAGCGGACCCAACTATCTGTGTCCTCAAGCAATAAAAGCTGATTAACAGAAAGAGGTGATTATCAAGAAGTAAGTGGATAGAGAAACCAGTGGAAACCGATAATCAATCTTAATAAAACCAATCCTGCAGCATAGCAAGGCCCAACGAAAGTAATGGGTGCGGTCGAGACAGTCTGTCACCAACCTACTGGGAAAGACCGATAACAATGGTCAAACTCTAGTTATCACCACACAATGTGGAATGTAAGACATTAGAATTGCAGAAACTCAAGTGGCTTTGTTCGTTTTGCTAAGCTTGTAAATCATTATGAGTTGCATATTTACAAAAGAGGAAGTTAGATGTTTGTGAGTAGGGTAAAGATTGTAGAAAGTAGAAGTCACGATTAAAATTCACGCACAATAATGTGCCTCGACGGGGAATCGAACCCCGGTCCACGAATTTCCGGTCCGCTGCTCTACCACTGAGCTACCGAGGACTGACGATTAGGTGTGCAAATTTTAACACATGACTTCTGCTTAGTGCGCGACGTATTGCCAATGGGCTCACAGTACCTGTCCTGGTGTTGCAGATTGGCTCACTCACCCGTCACTTCCCAATGGGCTGAAGTATCTGTCCTTCGAATGTCCAATGGGCGATAGGACAGGTACTGTGAGCCCATTGGCAATACGTCGCGCACCAAGCAGAAGTCATGTGTTAAAATTTGCACATCTAATCGTCAGCCCTCGGTAGCTCAGTGGTAGAGCAGCGGACCGGAAATTCGTGGACCGGGGTTCGATTCCCCGTCGAGGCACATTATTGTGCGTGAATTTTAATCGTGACTTCTACTTTCTACAAAAGAGGAAGTGTGAACAAAACGTGGAAATGGTAAGCACAGAAAATACAAAGCGTAAAAAAACAACGAAGCTATTGAGAGTAATGGAACATGACCAAAGTAAAACCTAACGGTGATGATGATGTGTGAGCACATACTAGGGGTCCTCTGGAATGTTTAAAGTAATTGTTCCCTGGGCATCTTCACCGAACCTAAGGAATCCGAAAAATCCAAAAGCGACGTTCAAGCACACCACAACTGTCATACCCACATTGAGCACACCGAAGGGATGAGTGAAATTGGAAGGGTTGGCCATTTTGCTTTCGATTGGCAACACCTAGAAAACAAGATGGATCGGTAGATGAAAAGGCATGATCACGTTTAGAGAGCGGGAAGCAGTGATAGAGGAGCCGAAAATGCAAGTGCCGGGATACCGACGCAAAAGAGGTCTGCACCGGAGATATGCAACAGCAATGATCTAGTGTTGGGTTTGTTAGAAAAGTCACTCGGACATCGATGAATCCCGAGCAACATAATTTAGGTACTCGATCAATAGATCCGACAAGAATAACTAGGCCAATAAACGAATCCACTACCCCAATCGGTCCCAAGGTGGGTGTGGGAACGGTCACGAGTTGCCCTGAAGTCGGTTGAATACTTTAATGTCTGGGAACGAGGGAGGAGCCCGGTTTAGATGAAAGCAGCAATAAAACTACTAATCCCATCACACTTCGCGCTGGCATCTAACACTTAAGTGAAGACAGCTAAATAGAACAGTGAGCGCACGACAGGACTGCGAAGACTACTACCACACAAGTTCAACTGAACAAGTATGATCCAGGCATCAAAGTGCAGTGGATTCAATTGCCACAATTCACGTCGTCGGAATAGCAACGAATAACCGGTGAGAAAATGAGATTGAAAGCAAATAGAATATCAAGAAAGTGGAGTCGAGGAGGAAGAGCAAAAACGAATCGGAATGAAATGAAAGTTAACAGTTAGTTGTGAGAAACCTAATACATGAACGCGACTGACTGCATCATGGTGTGCATCATCCCGGCATGTATTTACCGGACCAAGCCTCTCAGCTTACTTCTTCATGGTTTTATGCTATGCATCGACTGGCCACCTCGCGGTTTCGCCCAACTTGGTGCAGCGACAGCCAAGTTGATACATGCCGAGGAAGCCGGTCAACGGGCATACGGTGTGAGGAGCTGCACGCTTCATGAACACTTCGAACGCATTGCCGAGAACAAACGTTTATGGATTTTTTACTTGTACTCCTCGAATGTTTGTACAAACGGAAACAAACAACCGCCAGACCACATCTCATTCTAGAGAAACATATAACATTTACTCATTATAGTTTCCATTCTATTCCATTATTTTTATTTTCTTTACATGGTTGGACACGACTGGGCCGATCTCCTGAGGTGAAGGATTGAAGCTTCCAATATAAACAATTGCACCTAGGCAAGAGGAATTGACACAGATCCACTGGCGAGAAAAAAGGTGATCGACTTAAAAACGAGTCTACATGTCAATGGCTTAGTACATGTTACGGCGGCCATAAAACAAGTAGCATCATTATGATGGCTTATTGGTTAGAACGCCAAAAAACCCAGTCAACATGATGACGGCTTACTTGCCTTTAATTCAACATCAGCACATGACCAGATGAGGCGCGGAAGTGCGGGTGAAACCTCTCGTGGGACTATCCTGCATGGAAGCAGGTCCCCAGGAGAGACGGTTCCACGTATGATCGTAGTACTTTACTTGAACTGTTGGCTATGACAACATTTATTCCTATGCGCTACTTTCAACATGTTTATTACTCTTAAATGATTGAATATCGCAAAACTTCTCTAGGATGCGCTACGTAAAATTCAAAAATATTTCACTACCACTTGACTATGTTGTGTATGATGATCAGACGACGCAGTTGGTCTCTGTCTCGCGCAGTCGAGAAATATGCCATTTATTAATTTATTACTTACTTAGTCAACGTAAGCGGTTGAGCACAAGCAAACACTCGAGTGGTACATCAGAAGGCTTTTTGCACAAAACCGACTGGCGGGACTCAACATTGTTCACCCGGCGTACCCAAAAGTGGACACGAAAAACTAACCACACGAGAAGCATAGAGGTGAAATGTGACAATGGTCAGTGGTATGTTGGGGAGAAAAAACGCCAACGCTTTAAATATCTAGTCGGGCAGTTGATTTCGAGTTGCGAACAGAAAAGAACAGCTAGTAACAGTGAGCTAGCCGACTAAACTTTGGTCCGACTGCATTGTTCACATAAAGCAGGATGCAATTAATAAGGCTGACACATTTGGCTTACTTAACAAAACAAGTGTGTTTGTTCGTTTTGGTTTCTGATGTTCATATGGGTCATACGAGTGTACGAGACGATGAGAGGAAGCAAGTTTACTGCCGACAAGGTCA
This sequence comes from Dicrocoelium dendriticum, assembly GCA_944474145.2. Classification (NCBI taxonomy): domain Eukaryota; kingdom Metazoa; phylum Platyhelminthes; class Trematoda; order Plagiorchiida; family Dicrocoeliidae; genus Dicrocoelium; species Dicrocoelium dendriticum. Next base: position 22,055,012 of record OX104059.1, on the reverse strand, counting down.
CTAAACACGGTTAATGTTGGGGCAAAAATAACAGATTCCGAGAGGACATCTCAGGTGCGGTAAAACTGCAGCAAGAGGAAGTCTCGACCGCGATGCAAGTGCCTAAACTGCCCTACTAATATTATGACCGAGCTTTAGGAGGTAATAACACACGTGTTTAGTCACTTAAAAGTTTGTAAACAATAATGTCACCAAGCAAAGATCCAAATCGTTCACTGAAAATCCCTAGCAATTACAGTCCCTACATGTAGGATAAATGTCACATTGTCAGAATCTCCAAAAGGTGTCATCCACTTGTAGTAATGGGCGAAAGCGTATGCATACAGAGAGCAGTTTGGGGAAATAGTTAAGGAGGTGGAATGCTCTCCGAAATAGTCCCACTTTTTGAATGCCCATTTTCTGACTCCCCCAACGATCATTACGAGCGGCGGACATATTTTTTCACAGATCTTAGTTACCCAGTTTATAAGGAGGGCCACACGGTGTAGAAAACAAAGCACTCTATATTTGAATTGCAGAAGATACTGGAGTGATGATTCATAAACTTTATCGAGATCGGCTTACAGTCACATGCGATCGTCTGGTGCTTTGATCGCACAAACGGTTCGAAGTGGTTAAAGCTGTTAGATCGTAAATAATGTATGTATGTATGTAATCTCAGCAGTCTAGTAACTAGACATAGAGCCAATAAAAAACCATGGAAATCAGTGGATAGGAGAGTCATTGCGTTATAATCATCGTGGCATGCTAGTTGAAGGTGGGCAACACACTTCAGCTAATATGCCGCAAGAAAATAGAATATTTTGGCAAAAATACAGAACAAAACATTTTTAGTTTGTTTGTCACACGCCGATTTTTCTCTTTTTTTGTCATTTTCAATATTAGTAAAATTAAACATGTGAATCAATACAACACTGTACACAATTCTTCCACTGATTCCGGTTGCGGGCCATGTCTTCAAGAGTCCTAAGCCATTGGCACTCCTCATCTTTGGGTCCCCATCCTGGAAGACGTACGGGTCCAACAGCAGCTAGACGCGACGTCAGCGATTTCATGTGCTGCCGCCAAGTGGAAGGCTGACCACCACGCGGTCGCTTCCAGCCAGGTCCTTGACGAGCGAATAGAGCGCGACGCGGTAGACGCTCAGGTGCCATGCGTAGGACATGACCGAGCCATCTTAACTGGCGCAACAAAACCAGTTTGTTGAAGGAAATACTTGCATTCCCCAAGATGCGACGTCGAACGTCATTACTGGAAACTCGATGTTGCCACCGGACACGAGCGATCCTCCTTAAACAACCGTTATCGAACGCAGAAAGACGACGCATGTCTTCCACGCGAATCGGCCAGGACTCGCTCCCATACAACAATACTGAGCGAACTGACGCGCTGTAAACTCGGCCCTTTAGTGAGAATGAGACGTCGCGACGACGCCACAAGTGCCTCAGATTGACAAATGCTGATCGAGCTTTAGCGATACGAAGCGAAACTTCTTTGCTGATAGTGCCGTCAGCGGAAACACAGCTCCCAAGGTAGACGAAACTATCTACCTGTTCAAGTTGTGCACCTTGGAGAGTGAGCACGGGTGCAGGTGAAAGCCAATCCTTGAGCAGTACTTTACACTTCGATGGGGCAAAGCTCATGCCATACTTAGATGCTTCAACCGCCAAACGATCCAGAATGAGTTGCATACCCTGAGGATCGTCACCAAGTAAGGCGATATCATCAGCATAATCTAAGTCGGTCGCGCGTTCACCCGGTAGAAGCTCTAGGCCAAAATGTTGGAAACCTTCTAGGGCATTCGACAGAACGTCTTCGATTGCGAAGTTGAAGAGGAATGGGGACATAGGGCAGCCCTGTCGCACACCGCTATTGACAGCGAATTGCGAGGAAAGCTTGCCATAGACCCTCACTCTGCCGCATGTATGAAAGTAAAGTGCTCGTAAGATGGCGGTATATTTCTCTGGCACCCCGTTCTTTAGTAAGCAACGCCATAAAGCAGGTCGATCAACGGAGTCAAAAGCGGCACGTATGTCTAAGAATGCAACGATAGTGGGCCTGTGATAAATGTGGCGATGTTCGAGGAGTTGGCGGAGCGTGAAGATTTGATCCACGCATCCGCGGCCAGGACGGAAACCAGCTTGTTCTTCACGGTAGTATGATTCACGTACTGGGGATAGTCTACGAAGTAGAATGGATGCCAACAACTTAGAGGCAACCGAAATAAGACTAATCCCGCGATGATTTGCACATGAAGTGCGAGCACCTTTCTTGAAAATTGGGACAATAATTGATTCGCCCCAAGAGGAAAGGCACTTTCTCTTCATGCCAAACTTTTGCGAACAGCGCGGTTAACTGGTTAATGACTGCCACACCGCCATACTTGAATAGCCCCGGAGGAAGTCCGTTTAAGCCGACAGCCTTGAAGCGCTTCAAGCGTCGAATCTCGAGGCAGACTTCTGCTTCGCTGGGTGGATTCAATGGGACGAGCCAGGGTGGACAGCAAGGTGTACTGCATGTACTGATGGATGGTGGAGGCCAGTTGAACTGCGAGTGAAAGTGCTCGGCCCAGCGGTCCATACGCCTCTGTTGGTTGGTGATCGGAGACTCATCCAGCTCACAAATGACCTCACTGACACCAGGCTTCCTGAGGCCAGTGGACCGGATGAGTTGGAAAAGCCTACGAGTGTTACCAGTGAGGGCAGCAGTCTCCATCTCTAAAGCACGCTCAGACCACCATGTTTCGCGATCCTTGCGTAGGCTTTGCTTAAGCAGCCGGTTGGTAGAACGGCGCCGCTCGTTGCAATCTGGTTCCGCGGGGATATCTTTGCGGCGTTCGAACAGCTCCAGAGAACGAGCAGAGATCCAAGACTTCAAAGGGCGTCGAGTTAGACCGCAGCATGACTGTCCGGAAATGGTCAGCGCTTTCCGTATACAAGTCCAGTGCTGTTCCACTTCTTGCGGTGGATTGCAACTGAGTGCATATGCCCCTGAAGACTGATAGCTCTCCTGGACAGAGGAATCAGTTAATCTGTTTACATCAATATTGCGGTGCTTCGTGTTTCGGGATCCTCCAAAACACATACAGATTTTCGCGCAGACCAGAGCATGATCTGAGTCAACGAAAGTAGACCAAAAGGACCTGCAGTCCAGTACGCTGCCGCGCCATCTGAAGCTAATCGCAATGTGATCAATTTGAAACCAAGGTTGTGTTGGCGAAGGGGGACGCCACGTTGCGGAACGCTTCTTCGTACGCCTGAAGCTAGTGCTCGAAAGAAACAGACGGTTGTCCTCGCACAATGTGAGAAGTCTCTCTCCGTTATCAGAGCGGTCCTCATCGAGCGCGTGATGACCACCAAGGTGGCGTTCGTATGGTAACAGGCGGCCAACCCGTGCATTAAAATCCCCAGCAAGTCGGATGGCTGAGACATCTCCGAAGCTTGAGAATAGAAACTAATCGGCAGTGAATCTTTCCCTTCTTCTGTTTCCTACTCTGGACGATATAGTAGTGCGACGATTTGCGTGCCTCTGTGGTGCACTGAGCTATACTGGGTGGTGCCCTTGCACTCTCAGACTCCCTCTATCTAGACTGATCAATAGCTAGAGGCCAGACAAACTCAGTCTCCCGATCATACGGGTAGGACTTGGAGTAAAAGTGGATCCTTATTTCTTAAATCAGACTCCTTGTAGCTCAATATTGGACTCCCGCTGTCCCATGCTCAGCATTTCAAACTAAAGGCTTTAGTTGGGAACCCTAATCCTTCTCCTGTCGAGGCCAGGGTAAGTTAACAATATCCTGCATGTGCAATACAATGAACTTTTCTGCAAACAAGTCCATGAAGCACTGGGCGTCGCAGACAAATTAACGGCGTCCTACCTAGTGCATCGAGCGAGGTAGATAGGGGAGATGACGCTGTTGCTAACGCCTTCCCATCTTCTTATCCATCTATTACGACTTTGCATTCTCATCGCCCGTTCCAACCTTATTTTTACTCCCCTATTTTAAAGCCTCAAATATTGGCTATTCCCAACTTGTTTTATGGTTAACTGCCTTGTAGGTTCAACTCATACACCAATGCGAAGTATCGGTGCTGCCTGTCGACAAGCCCGTAGCCAACTTCCGTTCATCCGATCCTCGCTACAACTGGTGTGTGTCAATGTGCCCACTTTGTTGCAGAATTCTCAATAAGCTGCATTTCCGATAGAAAACCGATCGATCGATAACCGCTGCTGATAAGAAACCCACGTGCAAGACCCGAACTCTGTGCGCCCTCTACGACTTCCTTCAAATGATGCTAGTGGCGTTTTTTTCACTGCGTTCGTCCGGATATGGTGCAATTTCGAATGCCGGTCAAACCATTATGGACAATGCTCCGAGTCTCCGTGATGAAGCGGCTCTGATCGATTGGAGCACAGCTAGTAGTCGTATGTGTACACTCAGGTTGGCCGGCTCGTTCAAAGTACCGAAGTTGCGTGGAAACAAACCGTGCCTGTTTGTCATTTCCGCGTATATTATCACAAAAAACAGCAGCGCTGACTCGTTGAAAGATGGCTTCCATCATTGACTGAACGAGCCCCTTCGTTACAAGAGAAGCACGGATACTGTGGTGTCTACTGGTGATTTGAAGGCTCAAGTTGAAAATTTGCCCACTGGAGAGCTGCAGCACAGCAGCCAACACCGTGTGGGCTCCTGTAATGATAACGGTGAGCGGTTACTACACCTGTCCGAAGATGTTTGTCTACACATCGCGAGCGCTAAATTCCGATATGGCACCAGCAGAAGAGTGACATTACGCTCATCAGCCTCAAATCTGCCATGAACACAAAGCGACCACATCATGATCACTTACAACCGGAAACACTGCATCCAAAGCTGTCACCCACTTTGGTACAAAAGCATGTAATCCGAATATGCACTAGTAGGTGCCGACCTACGGGTGTTTCGGTGGGCTTCCGCAACGGTGATGTGAGCGCAAAGGCATCCACCAATTGGCCAAGTTAGATATTCGGAATGAATAGCAAATCACACTGGCATTCCAGTTGAGTAAGGGTTCACTGAACGCAGTTAAAGATTACTGGTTGTATGTTCATAGGTTATTAGCAGCAGATATGCTTCACGTGGCAAATCTGATTACTAACCTTGACACTGGTTCGCTGTGTAGTCTCTAGAACGTCTGGATGCTGCCGAAGAATTCCGGTTGGCGGCGTCCACGAGACTAAAAAGAGCTGAGAGCAAAACCGCGTGCTAATCTGAAGAGACTGCGAAGCCTAATGGTCTCATCGTGCGCCGGAGATGGAAGTAGCCACTGATTTTGGTAACGATCAGAAATTATTCCGTCTGATATGGGAAACGCACAGCAGGAGAGCTGATATGAGTGAAACTATGCGTAACCAGAGTGGAGAATAGATTCGCAGCCTGTCAAAATGTTTGAAAGGTTGGGCTGAGCACTTAGAAAAACAATTTAACAGATTCGCTACCAGCCATCGACCGCTCTGTTCTTTTGGTCATCCCTTTGGATCCACCCTCTCGCTCAAAAGTTGAACGTGAGAGCGGACTGGTGGGGTTTAATAAGGTGAGAAACACACCTCAGCTAATGTGCCGCAAAACAAAAAGATAAGATTAGAAGAATTACACTATAAAGAAACCGAAAAAGGAAAAAAAGAATTGTTAAATAGTATACTATGCATTTCGTATGAGATCGAAATTGGAGGGGAATCTAAAGAAGAGGGAATGGATAAAGAAATTCACAACACAAACGCCGTTGGGGTCGACTCTTCGCCATATCAGCAAATGTGTCCAACCAAAAGTGTTAATCGTTCTTAGGACCCCAGCCAGGCAGCCGGGATGCACCAACCGACGCCAACTTCGAAGTAAGGGTTTTCATTTCTCCCGACTAAGTCATCGCTTGGCCCCGTCTACTTCTCTTCCAATCGCACCCCCGGCGCGCAAACAATGTACGTCGCGGAAGCCGGTGTGCTGGCTTGCGAAACATGTGGTTCAGCCATCGGAGCCTGGTGCGTGATATAATGGTGCTGAGCTGTTTACTTGCTTTTTATGTAACAAATACCTGATGCCAAACATAGTCATTGCTCACGCGGTACTCATACCAGACATGAACTAAGCTGCGAAGGTAGCCACGATCTAACGTAACTAGCCACTTTATGTCTGCCGACCTGATGGGTCAGGTTTCACAACCGTATAAGAGGACTGAACGAACGGCCCCATTATAAACTCTGCGTTTCACGGCTAGAATGAGGTCACATGAGCGTCATAGGTGGCGGAGATTGAAAAAAGCACCTCGAGCTTTTGCTATACGGTTCGTAACCTCATCTCCAATCCCACGGGTGCTAATATAGCTGCCCGGGTACTTGAATTCCTGAACGACTTCTAGCTGACCCCCACCAAGGATCAGCGCAGGGGTGAGTCCCTGCCAATCTTGGAGAAGTACTTTGCATTTCGATGGGGCAAAGCATAGCCCAAAACCATTGACAGCCTGTGTCAACCGGTCTAGCGCTGCTTGGCATGTTTTGGAGCTGTCACGGATTATGGCAATATCGTCCGCATACCCTAAGACAAGAAGTCGCTCACCAGGAAGTAGCTCCACACCTTCTAGATCGTGTCCAGTGAACGACGCTTCCATGACTTCATAAACAGCGAAGTTAAAGAGGAAAAGTGACAGCGGACAACCTTGTCTCACACCGCTGGTGATCCTAAATGGTGGCGACAGTTTGACATAAACCCTAACTCTGCCCGAACTATGTGCGTACAGCGCTTTGATAAGGTTTACGTATTCATCAGGCATACCTTTCCTCAGCAGACAGTCCCAAAGGGCACATCGATCAACAGAATCGAAGGCATGTCGAGAAACACGAAGACGGTGGGTCGCCAATAAACAAGACGGTGCTCCAACAATTGACGCAAAGTGAAGATGTGGTCGATGCAGCCTCAACCTTGACGAAACCCGGCTTGCTTCACATGAACCTGGCTTTCACGAGTGCCAGCCTGTCTGTGGAGGACGACAGGCGAAAGCAATTTGGAGGCAACTGAGATCAGACTGATATCTCTGTGATTGCCACACTAACAACGAGCCTCCCTTGAAAATTGGCACTATGACAGAGCGGTTCCAGTCTGTCGGTATAGCTTCATGCTCCCAAAGTTTCACTAGCAACTCGTGTAAATCATCTACTAGAGCAGGGCCCCCGAATTTGAAGAGGGCTGGAAAAGCCTATCTGACGCTGCTGCCTTACGCAATTTCGACAACCTGATCTCACGTTCGACTTCTGCGTGTGAGGGCAGATCCAAGGAGACGGCCCAGCGAGAAGGGCACTCAAGGCCCGAAAAAAGTGATAACTCAAATTGGTTAGTGTCTTGCAAAGTGCTTGGCCCAACGCTCCGAGTTTTGACAAGCTGTGGATCGGCTGTCCACTCTCGTCGCGTATAGTCTCGCTAAGACCAAGTCGCCAACTGCCTGTTTTTCGTATCAGAGGGAATAACTTACAATGATTACCAACTGCAGCGGCTATTCCTATCTCCGATGCACGAGGAGACCACTAGGCTTCGCAGTCTTTCTTCAGGCTAGCACGCAGTTTGACACTGAGGTTTTTGCGAGTCTCAATGAATTCGCTTCCCACTGGAATATCGGTAAGCATCCAAAAAGTTCCAGAGACTGCGTAGAGACCTAATGTTCAGGTTGGTAATTTGATTTGCCACATGAAGACATGCCTGCTGATAGTAACAGTTGACGAATATGCAATCAGTGATCTTCGACGGTGTTCAGTAGGCGCTTACTCAGCCCAGATGCCAGTGTACTTTGAAAGGCATTCAGAACCCCCCGGCTTCACCATTTGGTTGGTGTCTATGCGGTCACAGTGACGTTGCGGACGTCCGCCAAAGCGCACCCGAAGGTCGGCACACACAAGAGCGTGATCGGAGTCCACGCACGTGCTCCAAATCGAGCGACGGCTTTGGACGCAGCCTCTCCAGCGGTAACTGATCGCGATATGATCGATCTGCGTCCATGACTGGTGCGAAGCTGGTGGGCGCCAAGTCACTCTTCTGCGGGTGCTGTGTAAAAAGTTGGTGCGTGCGAGGAAGAGACAAGTATCTTAACACAGGTGTAGCAACCGTTCACCGTTATTATTAAGGGGGCCTACACCATGTTGACCGCTCAGATGAAGCTCAGCAGAGGACAATTTGCCGACTTAGGCATTTAGAGCACCATCAAGCACCCCAGTATCCGTGCTTCTTCTGTAACGAAGGAGCTCGTGAAGTTGCTGGTAGAAATCCTCAGTGCTGCAGTTTGTGGGGGCGTAGGCCGCAGTGACAAACAGGCACTGTTTGTGCACGCGCAACTTCGAAGAATGGAACGAGATAGCCAATTTAACAGCGCAAATCCGGCTGTTGACTGGGATCAAATCGATTAGAGCAGCTTCAGCTCAGGGATTCAAAAGAATGCCGAAACCAGATGGACTGGCATTTGAAGATGCCTCATCGCCAGACAGGCGCAATGAGAATGTGTAGCCAGTGTTTCATGTGGGGGATCGCACGGAGCTCGACTCTTGCTGGCGCGTTTACGACAAACAGCAAATATCGATCGATAACGTCTCCAGTGTTCGCGCAAGTGCTGCCTGTTGGCTAAACTGTAGCAAGGTGCTCACACTAAAGCCTACCAGTCTTAGTGAGACTCGAGAACTCTAAAGGGAAACGGATGAACTGACGTTGTCCGCTTGGTTGAACATGGATTTGTCGACTGGATTGGAGCGAGGCCCTAGAATTATGTGTGAGTTGAAACTAGAAGACAAGCGACTATTGAAGCAAGGTGGGGGAGGGCCAAGAATTGGGAGATTGAAAATGGAGGGATAAAAGTAAAGTTGGGACGGGATGATAAGGATGTAAAAGCGCAAGAAGGTTGATAAGAAGACGAGAAGGCTTGAGCAGTAGCATCCAAACCCCATCCGCCCTGCTCGATGCAGCCAATAGGGCGCCGTTGATTATCCGCTGCGACGGCCAGAGCATCAAGAGATTGTTAGAAGGTTCATTGCGTTGCGTGGGCAGAATACTGTCAGGTTGCTTAGGCCTAGACAAGAGAACGAGTAGGGTTCGCAACCAAAACCTTTGGTTCAAAAACCTTACCGCAAAGCAGCGGGTTTTGGTACTGGACTACAGGGAGCCCGTTTTATGGAGTAAGGAGCCAGTCTTACTCCAACCCCCAACGTGGAGGTAAAGGAGATTGAGTTTGTCTGGTCTCTAACAACTGACTAATCTGGTATGAGTGGCTCTGATGGTGCAAAAAGCACCATCCAGCATAGGTCAGTGGATCATTGTGGGACACAAACCACCGCACTTCGTTAAGGTCCAGTTTCGTCGCGATGGATTCTTAACCCAACCCTAATTTGGTCTTGATTTGATCACTCAAATGGGAATATATTTGCTTCGCTGAAGGTCAGTATGACCCATGATTCAATGGAGTCAAAAGGTTGGTTCGAGATCGACGAATATTGCATTGCGCACCAGCCACAATTTCTGTAGCTACAGCACAAGCGTTCTTCTCGAGTGATATCACGTTTAGGACAGGCAGTTGGGGCGATGTATATTGCTTTCCTAGTTGGATGCCTCCTGACAGACCTCAAAAGTGAGTAGAGGCTTTGTTGAATGTGGGGGGATCAAGTGGTCAGTGCCATTTCGGCAGTTGTCCACTTAGCTATCGGTAACTCATATGGTAGTGTTGACGGTGCTTGACCAACCGCGTGAACTAACTTCGTTCCCGTTTCCGGTCGGTGACCGACTGGTTCAAATGTCTGGCTTATAATTCACAAGTCACCAGTTCGAGCTGGTACAGGTATGGGGGACTTCGTAGTATCCCTAGCCCAAAGGCGACTGTCGGTGGTTGCGTGGCATCGAAGTGTTGGTACGATGTGCTGACGTACTGCCGACCCCTACTCCATGAAATTTCTAAGTCCATTCTAGTATGAGGTTGGTAACAGTAACTGAGGCAGACAGATTCACCATAGCGCACCATCGACTGAACTGAATCGCGGGAGAATCCATGCAGAGTATCGATTTCCGTTAAAATAGTTGAGCAGTCGTACAATGCATCATCCCTAATATCCAATATATAGACGCAAGGTATGGGAGTACGATGAACACTTCATAAACTAGTCAAGTATGGCTTGAATGTCAAGTCCCATCTAGACTATGTATTGTCGCCGACACCATCTTGTCCAACGTTCCACCGTTTCCGGTTATCCTTGTGTTTCAACGCAAGCTTGTTCACATAACTACCTAGCAGCCACAGCTAGGCTTCATCATCTTAAATTTTCACTTGGTCCTTTTATTGCATCTCACCCACGCACCCTGTGAAGAATGCGTCCGCTTACGCATCACATGCCCTAAACCTACTCCCGCCCCAACATCAGTCGTGCTCTGATTACTGGCCAAGTTCTGTTCCACATCTATCATCCCTTTGGAACCAGTTTCCAAACCCTCTAATTAGAATCGACCGACGAATCGTGAGCTGCCTACTACATAAAGCCGCGTCCCGTCGTCATGGTCATTAGGACCTGTCAGGAGTTGTTGCCCTGTTGCTTCAGTGATCTAGTTCCGTTTCATTTCGAAAAAGTATATTCTTTGGTATACCGAATCCATTGTACATTGACGCTTGAAAGTCACTGAGGTTTGTATGTTCTTTCTTACTCCAATTTGCTGAATCGTGCCGTAGATCAGTCCCGGCTTTGGTTTGTTGTTTTCCATGGTGGTATACGCGTCAGTCGACCTTCTTAAATGAACTGGCTTACCAAGGGCGCATAGAAGAATAGTAAAAGCGAATGCAAATTCTCATATGCATCAGATAAAAACAGCAAAATTAGGTCACAATGAGGTAGAGAAGATACTTAAGTATGGTCTGTCGATAATCTCGCGTCAGGTGCATATGCAATAGCGCGTAATCATACAAAAGAGGGAGGTGTAAAATATACGGTCGGTGAAGGAAGTTGACGGTCTGCACTATAACATTCAAAAATATAAGCCCATCAATAATAGCGTCTCGTGACTACAGCAAGTGGTGGAGTATATGATGATAAAAGTAAACCGCAAATGAGTCATCAAGCGCTCTGACCGTGAATCCTGGTGGTCTATGCATGCTGCCGAGATGGAGGCCGCTGCATCAGCCGGAAACTGTCAACAATCGCAACTTTATCGCTTAGTGCATCTGACGATCGACTATTGAGAGCTATGCACACCGTGCAAGAACAATTGGTCTCCACTGCCATCGCCAGTCGAAGGCAACTCTCGATCTAATCAACAGCGTAATCGGAGTGTTAGTCGTTGGCGTGGTCTGCAGAACAACCTCTTCGTGGTGCCAACTGGGTGGTCCGGATTTTTCCCGTTCCATCGAATGGGTCAGCGGCAGTGTTCCAGGACGTGGTGGGTTTTCGTCTGACAAGCGTTCTCCCTATAAAAAGTCACAAATGTCCGTTCAACAACACTGCGATGTAGCGGATGTGATCCACCAACGAATAAGGTCACTGCGCTTTGCCTCCCTCCGATGGAGCATTGTATTCCAGCAGCTTTCTGCTAAATTTGTGGGGAGAATTGGGTCCCTGTTTAGTACCTAACTAAACGAAAGGGGTACGAACCGAGAAAATGGTCACCGGCTCCCAGTAGACACGATTCCCTGAATTCGCTCCGCTGCCTTGTGGATAGGCTATTTAGTCAAAGAGTCGAGGTGGAGTCTCCTAAGACAACTCCCTACTTCGGCCTAGGCAACCCGGTAGTATGTCGCCCAATGACGAACCATGGAAACACAAGCACGCTCTCGCTCTCACAACGTTCTACGTTCCTGTTACTGCACCAGATTGTCAATCACACGTCACCCAATTAGCTATCTTTACCAAATTTACTACCTGATTCCTCGACCAGTGAATTAGTTCCATCAACATCTGCAAACTCAGCCACACAGTGCTTCATAGGGAATCACCAGCCACATGGTCTTCCATCATCGCTTCTGGAACTTGAAACTCGAATCAAGCTGGAAATACCAAATTTGCGCACTCTACTTCAGATCGGACAACAAGCGGAACTGGCGCGCACCTTGGAAACCCTTGCAACTAATGTCTGCTACCTGAATGAGACACGACTTCAGAATCCCAACAGTCTAGAAGCCATTGTCACCAATTCACCCCCACATACGTTTTCATCCCCGCCTTTCTGGTGACGCTGAGTCTGCCGCTTCTAGGCAACCTAGTGTTAGGATTGCGTTCAGTGTAGAGCCGAGGCCACCCTGCTTGAATGGATTCCAATCCACAGTCCTCTGTGTGCTATTAGGCTCGGTAGCTTCTGCAAGGTTAGCAGACATCGAGCCGAAAAGCGTGGTCTTTTTGTGATCTCCGCCTATGCCCCCACTGACTGCAGCTCGAATGCGGTCAAGAACCAGTCCTATCAAAGTCGTCATGACCTGCTCCTAAGGGTACCTAGAACGGATATCCTCATTATGGCAGATTTCAACTCATGCGTCGGTCGGCTGCTTCCATCTGAATGCCATCTCGGGGGACCACACGGATATGATGATGCTCATTCTGACAATGGAGTAAGATTACGCAGTCTGTGTGACGATCACGAACTTTTCCTCTCCAGTACGAGCTTTCGTCACCCCAGGCGACATTACGCCACCGGGCGTCCTCCATCATCAACCCAGCGTTGGTCGCAAAGTGACCACAGTCATAAATCGAAGGTGGAGTGGAAGCGTATGCAACTGCCGATCATACTGGTCCTCTTGTGTGGAAACCGACCATGTATTAGTGTGCAAGACAGTTTGCGTGCGCTTCGGTGGCTCTCCAAGGGCCAAACAAACCCACTGACCATTTGCGAATTGGAAGATCCCGCAGTACAAACTGGGTATCAAAAGAGGCTTCGTGAAAACCTTGCCCCTCCTCTTCTCAGGATGATGACCAGCACTCGTTAGGCTTGCAAAACGCCATGCCATCCGCATGTTTGTTCAGCTGCGCACTCGTGCGCTGCACAGCTAAAAACTGGATCTCGGCAACTTCCTCGGAGCTTATAAATCGTCGACGCGACGTGCCCGCTGGCACTGAACACAACGAAATGCATCGGTTCATTTCGCTACAAATGAAAGCAAGTCTTCGCTCTGACCATGAATCCTGGTGATATATGCATGCTGTTGAGGTGGAGGCCGCTGCATCGGTTGGAAACTGCCGCAGTTTGTTTCGCCTCATCAAGGCGACTCATACGCCATCAGTCGGACAATCTGTGAATTAGACGGCACAAAAATCACCAACCTGCAGAATCGATTTGAGCGCTGGGCAGAGCACTTCGCTCTTCAATTTAACTACCCAGCACATCCCTCTGTGACACCTCCATCTCCATCGGATAGCGCTTAGTCTGTCCCCACTGACCCTCCTAGCGAAGTACATCTGAAGCGCAATCCGATCTTCGAAACGGTATAAAGCTCCCGGTTCTGACAGCCTTCCTCCGGCTCTTTTCAAAGATGACAGGGATGTACTGGCCGACGAAGTGCTCCCGCATTTCACAAAGGTTTTGACCGATGAGAAAGTCCCCAACTCATGAGGAGACTCAATCGTTGTCCCGCATCACAAGAAAGGCCCCCGAGAAGATTGCGTTAATTACCGCGGAATCTCGCTGATCTCAGTTGTTTCCGAGATTTTTGTGTCCATTTTACTTCGCAGATTTTCCTCAACCAGAGAGATTTTTCCCCGAGAAGAAATAGCCGGTTTTCGCCAAGGCCAAAGTTGAATTGATCAAATCTTCACGCTCCGACAAATTCTCGAGCTCCGCTACGTCCACCGTCGACCATCATTCATTCACTTCTTATACACGTTAACTAGAGGTATAAAAACATCTCAACTACTGTGCCGTAATATATTTAAAAAAATACAACAGTTGCATGCCAGCTGAGCTACCGATAACGGATAGGCATCGTTCCGGAAAACTGGCAGCCGGCTATTAGGCAACAAGAAAAATCATGATGTAAAATTATATTATGCTACGGAATGAGATCGTGGTTGCAGGAGGAGGCTAAAACGGATCGCGATGGACAAAGAAACTCCCAGCAGGAACGTCACTAAGGTCGGCTCTTTGCCATATCAGCAAGTGAATCCAGCCAAACGTGATCATCGTCTTTCGGACCCCAAACAAAGAGCCGTAAAGTTCCAACCGAAGCCAGCTCCGAAGAGAAGGCTTTTATTCCTCTCGACCAAGTCATCGCTTGGCCACCCCTCCACTTCTTCCATCCACATCCCGGTGAGCAAACAACGCACGTCGAGGGAGTCGGTGGGCTGGCATGCGCAACACGTGGCCCAGCCATCGGAGCCTGGTGCGGGAAATAACGGTGCTGAGCGGTTCATTTGCTTTTCCTGGGCCGTAAACAAGGTGTCGAACACGCTCGTTGCTCATGTGGTGTTCCCACCAGATGTGAGCCAAATTGCGAAGGCACCGATGGTCGAATGTAACTAGCCTCTTTATGTCTCCTGATCTAAGGGGTCAGGTTTCACAACCGTACAGTAAGGTCGAAAGTGGCGCTGCATTGTATACTCTACCCTTCAGGGTGAGTGATGTCGCGCCGGCGCCATAAATGGTGAAGACTAGCAAAAATACTTCGAGCTTTTGATATACGGTTCGTGATCTCATCTTCGATCCCAAGTGCGCTGATACAACGTCCCAGGCAGTTGAATTGCTGAACGACTTCTAGCTGATCCCCACCCAGTGTCAGCGAAGGAAGCGATCCCTGCCAATCTTGGAGGAAAGCTTTGCACTTCGATGGTGCAAAGAAAAACCCGAAGGGACGGACAGCCAGTGCCAATCTGTCCAGTGACGTTTGGCACGTCTGGGAGCTATCACAGTTGAGGGCAATATTGTCTGCATACTCCTAGTAAAGAAGTCGTTCTCCTGGGAGCAGATACACTCTTTCAAAGTCACGTCCTGTAAATGCAACCTCCATGACTTCGTCAATAGCGAAGCTAAAGAGGAAAGGTGACAACGGGCATCCTTCTCTCACAACGCTGGAGATATTGAAGGGTTTCGACAGCTTGCCGTAAGCCCTCACTCTGCCCGTGCTACGCGCGTATAATGCTCGAATAATATTCACATATATCTCGGGTACACCTTTCCTGAGTAGACATTTCCAAAGTGCACGTCGGTCGACAGACTCGAGGGCACTTTTGATGTCGAGGAACACGACTACAGTGGGCTGTCAATATGTGTAACGGTGCTCCAACAACTGACGCAAGGTGAAGATGTGGTCAATGCAGCCACGAACTCGACGAAACCCAGTTTGCTCCTCACGAATCTGGCTTTCACGAGTGCCAGTCAGTCTGTGAAGGATGACAGAGGCAAGCAATTTGGAGGCGATGGAGATCAGACTGATTCCCCTATGGTTGCCGCATGCCGAACTCGACCCTCCTTTGAATATGGGAACAATAACGGAGCGGCTCCAGTCGGTTGGGTCAGTCTCCTGCTCCCACAGTTTCACTAGTAACTCGTGTAAATCATCAACAAGAGCAGGTCCGCCGAATTTGAAGAGGGCTGGATGAAGATCATCTGGTCCCGCGGCTTTGTTCAACCTCAACAGTCCGATCTCACGTTCGACTTCTGAGCGAGAGGGTGGATCAAAAGGGACAGCCCAGGGAGTGGGGCGATCAGTGGCCAGCGAGAAATCTAACCATTCCGACCAATTAAATTGCCTTTTAAAGTGCTCAGCCCAACGCTCTAAGCGTTTTGACAAGTTGTGGATAGGCTGTCCACTCTCGTCACGCACAGTTTCACTAACACCAGGTCTCTTGCTGCCCGTTTCCCGTATCAGACGGAATAACTTACGATGGTTACAAAAGGCAGCGGCCATTTCCATCTCTGATGCACAATGAAACCACCAGGATTCGCGGTCTCTCTCCAGGCTAGCACGAAGTTTTGCCCGGAGCTCTTTGCGAGGTTCATTGTGTTCGATTCCAGCCGGAATATGCTGGCGAGCATCTATAAGTTCCAGAGACTGTGAAGAGTCCCAATGTCCATGATGGTGATTAGACATACCACATGAGGATTTTCCTGCTGCTAGTCAAGTCTGATGAATATGAGACTAGTGACCTTCAACTGCATCCAGTGAATGCTTACTCAACTCGCATGACAGCGTACTTTGATAGGCATTCAGAACAGCTAGTTTCGCCAGTTGGCTGGTATCAATGGGCTCCTAACGTCGTCTTGGTCGTCCGCCAAAACGCATGCGCAGGTCAGTACATACAAGTGCATGGTCGGTGTTTACACCTGTGCTCCAAATCGAGCGACGGTTCTGGACGAAGCCTCTCCATTGGTAATTTATCGCAATGTGATCGATTTGCGTCCATAGCTGGTTCGAGGCTGGTGAGCGCCAAGTCATACTCCGGCGGGTGCTGTGTCAGAAGTTAGTGCTCGCAAGAAATAACCGGGCATCTTCACACAAATGAAGTAACCGCTCACCGTTATCATTACGGAAGTCTACACTGTGCTGACCGCTCAGATGCATTGCATCAGTGGACAACTTCCCAACTTGTGCATTCAGATCCCCCGCCAGCACATCATCATCATCATCATCAACAGCAGTACATCAGCCATTTGAACTGATGCTTCTCTGCCATACAATCATGAGGACCTATGAAATAAAGAATAAGAAGAGGGAGAGAAGGGGGACTTACCCGAAAACCTTAATGCCCTAAGCAAACATTCAGGGTCAAGGCGCCTACACATTGTGTAGACAACATTCCGTCACAAACAGCTGGCTATCGTGCGAAGATAAGGCGGCATCGGCGAGACAGCTTCCTTGCGGCTTTCACTGCCCCGCGTCATAATTTGCCATTACCCCGCAGATAACTCAGCACCAAACACACTTTAAACAGACAATCCGATTAGGAGACGGCAGCAGACGCGCCACTGGTGTCTACTGCGAGCCATGTCCTGCAAAGTCTCGAGCCAAGCATAAGATCAGTCACGTGGACTCCAACCCGGAAGGCGAGATGGACCAACGGCACCCAGTTTGGTCGTCAGTGACTTCATTTCCCACTGCCAAGTCAACTTCTGTCCACTTAGAACTTTGCGCCATCCTACACCTGGCAGACTGAACAAGGCTCTCCTAGGTAAGCGGTGACCAGGCATACGTAGCACGTGCCCGAGCCAACGCAACTTATTCAGTGCTATCTGTTGTTCTAGGGAGCTAGCATGATTATCACCACCTAGTACTCGCCTACGCACATCATCGTTGCGGACACGCTGGTGCCATCCGACACCAGCAATGCTTCGCAAACAACAATGATCAAAGACTTGAAGGCGCCTCAGATCTTCAGACCGAAGGGGCCAAGTCTCATTGCCATAGAGCAGAACAGCCCTAACTGTGGCCTTGTATACACGGCCTTTCAGACGGAGGGAAACTCCCTTCTGTCGCCAAAGATGACGCAGGTTCAAGAAGGCAGCTCTGGCCTTTGCAATGCGTGAGCTAACGTCAGTTTCTATGCGCCGATCATTGCTGATGCAGCTGCCAAGATAAGTGAATTGATCAACCACCTCGAGTTCCTCGTTAGCAAGCGTCAAGCGGTCATCAAGTGGCTGGTGGTCCTGCAGCAACACCTTGCACTTTGAAGGTGTGAAGTGCATACCAAATGATGGAACCACTCTGGATAGGCTATTCAGGGTTGACTGTGCCGCCTTAACATTGTCGAAAAGCAAGACGATATCGTTCGCATAATCTAGATCAACTAACCTTTCACCAGGCAGCACTTCAACGCCTACATCATGAGATTCCGCAAGGGAACACTCCATGATAGAATCCACAACGAAATTGAACAAAAATGGGGAAATCGGACGACCCTGACGAACGCCACTTGTAGTCGAAAAGTTATCCGATAGGGCACCATAGACCCTGACGCGGCCTGTAGTGTTCGAGTATAGAGCACGAAGGATGTTCACATATTTCGTGGGAACACCTTTTCGCGCAAGTAATCCGAAGAGAATCGATCGATCGACTGAATCGAACGCACTCTTGAAATCGAGGAACACAGCTATTGTCGGTCTGCGGTATGCGTGGCGCTGCTCTAGCACCTGCCGCAAAGTAAATATATGGTCTACACAGCTACGTCCTTGGCGAAAACCAGCCTGCTCTTCCCTAATCCGAGATTCCCGTTCTGCAGTGAGGCGACGAACGATAATCGAGGCCATTAATTTTGTCACAACTGGCGTTAGGCTAATACCCCTGTGGTTCGCACAGTCTATGCAACTGCCTTTCTTGTGTATTGCCACTATAATCGATTCGCTCCAATTAGCCGGCACACTCTCTTCGTTCCAGATACGTTCGAATAGGGAGGTCAATGCCCTGCAGAGGACCTCACCTCCATCCTTAAATAGTGCAGGTGGTAGGGAATCCGCGCCAGCGGCACGAAAACGATTGAGGGCTGTGATCAAGTTTCGGACCTCGGCCTCCGACGGAGGTTCTAAACTAACCGTCCATGGCACGTTCTGCATCACCTGAGTAGGAAGAGGTCCGGGAGCAGGGGGCCAGCTAAACTGATGTTCAAAGTGCTCAGCCCAATGAGCCATACGGCGCTCCTTATTGTGTATCAGCGCACCCGCGCTGTCCCTGATTGTCTCACTGACGCCTGGTTTTCTCGGACCAGTGGTGCGGATTAGCTGGAAGAGCTTCCGGTAATTGCCTACTACTCCTGCCTCCTCCATTTCTTGAGCCCGACTGGTCCATTAGGCTTCCTTGTCAGCACGTAGGCTCCGCTTTAGTTCACGCCTAATAGCCCGTCTGGTCACATTGTGTTCAGAACCAGCCGGGAGGTGTCTTCTAGCTTCCAACAGGTTTATGGACCTCTCGGATATCCAGTGACTGGTGCGGTGACGACTGATAGTGCCACAAACAGATGCT
Organism: Dicrocoelium dendriticum; assembly: GCA_944474145.2. Classification (NCBI taxonomy): domain Eukaryota; kingdom Metazoa; phylum Platyhelminthes; class Trematoda; order Plagiorchiida; family Dicrocoeliidae; genus Dicrocoelium; species Dicrocoelium dendriticum. The sequence goes on along the minus strand of OX104059.1, from coordinate 22,036,095 downwards.
CCTGCGTCGTGCATAGCGGCCGAGATTCTATTCCACTGAAGTTCAGTGTCATTGGGACAAGACAGCGAGAGTCCGCTATGCAGTGCTTCTTGATAGGCTTGCCTGACAGAGGGCTGGGACCATTTCTCCGTTGCCAATTGGAGGAGACGCTTTGTGCGCCTTCCGGTAAAGTTCATGGAGAAACGACAGCGCACCAAGGCATGATCAGAGTCGACACAGGTACTCCAGTACGAGCGGCAATCCAGAATGGAACCGCGCCATCTGTAAATTACGGCTATGTGGTCAATTTGGGCCCATCGCTGACCAGCTACAGGTGGACGCCAAGTGGCACTTCGGCGCCCACTGTGTCTAAAAGCAGTGCTGCTAAGAAACAACTGGTGCTCCGCACACAGTTGCAGCAGACGCTCACCGTTGTCAGTCCGTTCGGCGTTAAGTCCATACTTACCACCCAGCTGAGCTTCTGAAGAGCTCAGACGCCCTACTTGTGCGTTCATATCCCCTGCAAGTACTATAATATCTGAACTAGTAGTACTGCGTAGCAGCGTGTTCAGTTGGTGATAGAAAGTGTCCTTGACTGCATTAGAACTGCAGTCGGTGGGAGCATAAGCAGAAATCACAAACAAACAGCGTTTTGTTTTACTTCGCGAATCCACCTTAGCTGATGTCGTCAAACGGGCTGCACATAAACGGCTGTTCACCGGAATCCAATCAACCATCGATGACTCAGCCTTGCAGCTGAGAATGATACCTATACCAGCTTGACCCGTGAGTGCCGCATCGGCGTCTCCGGATGCGTGCAACCAATAACGAGAAGATAAGCCGGGTGCAGTCAATTCAATAACCCCGTTAGGGTCATTAATCCTAGTTTCGGACACGCAACACACATCAACACCCAGTGTATCCAAGGTGCGTGCGAGTGCAGCCTGCTGACCTGTTTGTCTTAGAGTGCGAACGTTGAATGTCGCCATGGAAACGAGACGGCGTGGCCTTATAAGGGACTTTTGCCGATAGGTGCTGTGGGATGGTGGCTGCAGACGGTACTACTCCAGTAGCACTTCGGTTGCTGTCAATTAAGCTGGGAATTATAGAATCCAGCACAACAGAGTCCGTGCTTCTTCTGTGGCGAAGGAGCTCGTTCAGTTGGCGGTAGAAGTCGTTCTTTACCGAATCATCGCCACAGTTTGTGGGCGCGTAGGCTGCGATGATGAATAGACACCTAGTAGTCCCAAGCGACTTCGAAGCTTTGAAAGAGCCGGCCGATCGGACCGCACACATTCGGCTACTGATTGGGATTCAAGCAACCAGAGGAGTTTCAGCCCGGGGACTCAGAGCAATGCCAACACCAACTTTGCCAGTGCTCGAAGCTGCATCGTCACCGGATAGGTGCAATGAGAAAATACTGCTGGTGTCACCTGAAGGGGATTGCACAGTGAGCACAGAGCTCGGGTCCTGCATGTAGGTCTCCGATAAACAGCAGCTATCGATGGAGAGAGTCTCCAATGTTCGGGCAAGTGCTGCCTGTTGACCGATCTGTAGCAATGTGCGTACATTAAGGCATGCCAATCTGAAGGATGATCGAGGGCTCCAAATGGAAGTCCATGAACTGGGTTTGGGAGCTTGGTTGGACATGAGCTTGTCGACAGGAGAGGAGTGACGCTCCGCGTTTGTATTTGAGTTGAAACTGAAAGATAAACGCCTATCAAGGCATGTTGGGGGAGCGCCAAGAATCGGGGGTTGAAAACAGGGGGGATAAAAGTGAAGCTGGAACGGGACGGTAAGGGTGAAAAGCGCAAGAGGGGGAATAAGAAGATGGGAAGGCTTGAGCAGTAGCATCCAAACCCCTATCTACCCTGCCCGATGCAGCGGATAGGGCACCGTTGATTATCCTCTGCGGTGCCCAGAGCATCAGAAATTTGTTTGAAGTGTGATTCATTGTATTGCGTGGGCAGGATACTGTTAGGTTGCCCAGGCCTAGACAGGAGAACGATTAGGGTTCTCAACCAAAGCCTTTGGTTCAAAAACCTGACCGCAAAGGCAGTGGGTTTGGCGTTGGGCTACAAGGAGTCCGTTTCAAGGAATAAGGAGCCATTCTCATTCCAGCCCCAAGCCTGGAGGACCAGGAGACTGAGTTTATCTGACCTCTCATCATTGATCAACCTGGTAGGAGTAGATCTCAAGGGACCCGGGGGCGCCACCCAGTATGGCTCAATGGGTCAAGGAGATACGCAAACCGTCGCACCAAGTTAAGGTACAATCTCGTTGTGACGGCACCGTCGACCAACAATCGCAGTGTTCCTGTATAACCGCGTGGCATTCGATACAGTAGACATAGCTGCTTTTCGGAATTGTCTATTAAGGAAGGGTGTGCTCGGCAAGTAGATCGCCATTCTGAGGGAAGTATACAGTCGCACGTCGGGTGAAATTAGGGCTTACGGCAGAGTTGCCTCTTCGTTTGTTATCTTTTTTCACCTTTTCTCTTCAGTTTTGCCAGCGAAGATGTCGTGCAACGAGCGCCAGATGTCCAAATTTGCAGTGTTGAGATTCTCCTTGGCGCTCTAATCGCGGAAATGGACTACGCCGATGACATCGCTTTGCTGGGTGACGATCTGCAAACTGCCCAGAACATCCCGGACCGCTTAGCGATTGAGACATCCAATTTTGGCTTATGGTACACCTCAGCAAATTGTAAAGTGCTATTTCAGGATTAGCAGGGACCGGCGCCTGCGTTCACCATTGCTGGTGACCTTCTGGAACAAGTGGACTACTTCACTTATCCAGGGATTCGCATCACGGCTGGTGGTGGTGTTGGAGATGAGGTTTCACAGCACATTAAGAAAGCCCGTCTTACTTTCAGAAAACGGAGACATTTATAGTGTCGTCATGACGTCAGTCTCAAGCTCAAGGGCAGGGTGTACGATGCTTCCGTCCGTACGGTCCTGCTGTACGGCTGTGAGACTTGTCCTGTTCGCTCCGAAAACATGAGACGACTGTCAGCTTTTGACAACCGCTGTCTGCGAATGACCACTCGTGTATGGTGGCAACATCACATAAGCAATACGAAGAATCGTGAACGAGTGCTTGGAGCGAACAGCCCAGCCTTCAAAACGTTGTTCTCCAACATCGCAAGCGTTACCTCGGCAACGCTCTGCGGATGCCAGCCTATCACCTTCCCCGACGCTTTCCGGAAGGAATTAGAAAAAGTATCGGGATGGACAAGCAATGACGTGGAAAGGAGCAGGGAGAAAGCATCCTCAAGCTTAACTTCAGTCGGATCAGCGCGCCTCTCAGGTTGGGGACCACGTGACGCAGAATTCCTGTGGTTGCAAACACCGGCTGTGATGGCACGAAACAGACATCAGCGGCGCCAGTATTGTTGTGTGAATTTATCTGTTGATTAATCCCAAGTATATATTTATATATTTTTAAAAACCAAAAACGGAGCGTGAAACCCAAAAAAGCTTTTTTGTTGTTTGCTTTCGTACGCTTATTGTCTTCACTTTTGCTATGGTTCTGATGGCACATTCTGTATAGACTTGTGAATATATATATATATATATATATATATATATATATATATCATGAAGAGGCAGTAATCAAGCGGACGGAATGACTGAACTTATATCTCTAACAAAAACGTAATAAATTGGTGTCCAACCGCGAGTTGGGCGACTGGATGAACCTTAGTGAAACGATGGCCATGCAGACTGGAAATGCTACAGAGTGGAGAATGCCACTTACCAAGCTGATTCCCTCGAAAGAGAACATAACAATGCCGAAGGCTATCAATATCCCACGAAGCTCCGTGATCGCCGGCAAGGTGTCCAAAGGCTTCAATCCAGTAGAGAATAGATAGATGAAGATGAGGAGCGAGCCAAGCAGTGTGGCAAAATTGGCCAGCGTCGCGAGACGTGAAAGGATACGCATATTGCTGAACAAACACATCGGCACGAAGCACAAAGATGTCAGTACAGCGACCACATAAAAGTTGAGCGGTAAGTGTGGAAAGAATCCGTATAAAAACTAAAAGGAAGAACAACAGTGCAATTGTCTCTACCCACATTATGGCTAGCATAAAGGAGTTAATAATCAACTTTTGGATACATTTAAAGGTGCGAGAATAGACCGAGAAAAAGGCAGCTAGGTGCTTTGTCAAAAAATAATTCGCGGGTGAGCCTGTCCGGCGATAGATTTGTTGTCGAGCAGAGTAGAAATTATTAAAAAGAAGTAACACAAACAGGCATGGAACTAATCACTATCACATATGGATATCCAAACTTTGTGGATGACTGGCATTTCACCATTCAGACCGATGTTAAACTGACATACCTTGCCACACGACACGATTGTTAGGTTTGCTGGGTGCTTTACAATATAATTACTTTTCGAGCTTTTTGTGTCGTGTAGGAGTTGATTGCTACAACTCAAATGAAGCATAAAGTCGGTTCAATGTTTTTGAGAGGCTTGCAGCGCAACTGTACGGACAAGACACCGACTATCATGTAGGAAAGACATTAGGAGTTCGACCCAGTGTGCGCGTTGAGCTGTTCCAACCAATCTGACCGTAGGGTAAAACCATGGTCAATGAGGACAGACACTGATACTGTATGACGCGTTAGCAGTAATAATTACATGACGCGTTGAGAGGGGTCAAGCGACTCCTATCTTAAACGAGATGAGATAACCAGATCGCAAATCAGCCTAAGAGTAAATACCATTTTCTGGAAGTACGATAACGGTGAACAGCAGATGCAGCGCAAATCATACTAGCAGCCGCTCAGAGGCAATCGACGACCAAAGTCGCGCATCGAGGACATAAGACTGCTAGGCGACCCTGAACACATGTTTCATGGTCATAGCGTTATTCTGAGATAAAACTATTAGTGGTGCCAGTCTATGGCTCTGTATTTGGGGCAGTGAGACCTCACTGTTATGGCTACAAATAACGATATCAACAGTGCGCCAGAAACCTTGTTCCGACTATTCGCAGTCACGCAACCACAAGCGGTTACATACGAGGGTTAGGATGCTGCGGGGTTGTCCGCACTCATTAATAATCGAACCGGCGAGCCGCAGTGCACGAGACGAACATGTGTGACACGCTCAACCACCGCTTTCAACCAGATATCGAAGCAAAGCGAAGCACAGCCACAAAAGTAGGCACTTCAGGGGCCAGCAGCTTATCCAGCAAGAGCAAATCAGCCAAAATTGCAGCACATTTGATGAGAAGAACGTTTCGACTTATATTGTGCGTCAACTTCCAGAAGGGGTTAATGGGACCCTTCCTCTTACTCAGTTAAACAGAAGACAAGGAACGTCAGCCAATGAGCGGAGCCGCGAAGGCAGACGACAATGCATGCTTCGTCCAATGAACCAATTTATCAGGTTGGCTTCCACTGGCTGCCTGGTTAGTTACTTGGGTCCACCTGTTCATTCTGAATGGATGCTTTCATTACACACACCATACTGCACCACCAGTCGAGTGAGTGGCGGAAAACCCTGATGCAACAATGCGGATAGGGTCACCGGTAGAAAACTGACTCACTTGTATGAACACTAATAAAAGTAGGGTGATCTAGCGAACCGGGGAGAATAAATCGGTGGAAGCATTCAAAATGAGCGGTCGCAACGTTTGCGCCAATAGAGTGGATTACGGAATTAGACATTCGATGACATACGTTCTGAACGCAATTCACTCCCACTCACTAACAACAATGTGAGTTTTCTTGATGAAAGAACATACGGGCTGTCGACCGGTGTGGAATCGCATGGATCACAACTTAGTTCTATGTCAAATACCCTGCCGTGGGAAGGATAATACTTTGTTCCTCGATTTCAAGAGGGTGTACGAATCAGCTGACCGCTCCGTTTCGTCGGATACACGCTTGGGAAGGTTTTCCCATAAATTAGGTGAACGCTATACGTGTCCTGTACTCGAACACCCGACTCGCCTCAGTGTCTAAGAGAAATCGTCGGACGTCTTTGGGACATCAACTGGCACTTACCAACGCGGACCCATTCCAGATTTATTCGTGGAGTCACATAATGTATGCATTAAGGTGCTACTTGCGGAAAAATGATCATCTCAGATTACTCGGACAAGTCAACTTGCTGTCTGACCACCTCTAAGAGGTACATTCAACCCCTGACAAGCACTGCAGAGAGATCCCATCGTTTTACACGCACTTCAAACCTTCAAAGTGCACAGTGCTGTTGTATAAGTGCTAACCGAGCAGTTCAATTAGGACAAGTGATAGTGAGGGCTGAATGGGAAATAGTTTCACGGAACCACGTATCTGCACAGGAGCCAGTCGCTGGTTCCCACACTGTGCTGGTGGGGGGGGTGTCGGCTTTGACAGTGAATGCATGCCAGCACAAGTGGTGCGGTGGAAGTCGATGAAAAGTATCACTAGAACTTCGAGAGATTCTAGTCGGACAACTGATTAATCTAGTGGAAGTAACTCTATGGAGGCCCGATACAGTACAATGGATAGAGAAAATAAATAAACCGTTGAGGTCGGATCTTAAGGCGACAGGCATCCTAATCGAACAGAACCAGAATAGACTAGAGTGCGGAAAACTGGATTATCAGAGCCAGAAGGATAGTCATACGCAAGCAGTGCTGAAATGGTTGATACGGTGCTGCACGTTCAGGTATGGGCTTCGCACTTTCAAGGTGCTGCGCTGTGGAACCTGGACCGATAAAAAATCGGTCTTTCGTGCAAAGAGCTGCTACTCGAAGTAATCGATCAGTATGGTTGGTAAGTTGGGCTGAAATAGATCGGATAAATAACAGGATTCTGACCAGCTGAGCTCCACCACAACTAGATGTAAAGTGACTCCAACAGCGAAAGATAATAAACAAACGATCAGGTAAATGGTTGTTTAAAAAGGAAAGATTAGATAAGGCGGGTAACTGGTCCTCCGAGGGTAGTGAATCGGACAGGTGATTTATCAGAAAATAGCAAATTTCTACCTCTAAAAGAGCCGTGTCTGACAGTGACTATCTTTTCGAAAGAAAGATAATTGAAGATTCAAAACCGAACGCTAGAGTGCAATAAGGTGATTTTAGCCGAAGAGTTAAGTCACGGAACGGGGGTGATTCGGTGTAAGATCAATCAGATTACTCGCCAAGATCCACTCATCCGGTTCTGGGCTGTGAGAATCGACAAGCTCGGTCATAGCAAAGTTGGATGAAAACAGATCTGTAGGCGAGTAATTCTACATGTCCAATTCACCATAGAATTGTATACACTGATGTGACAAGAGAAAGGAATAAAAACTACGCCCAAGCGCTAAAAAAGTGTTAGGCAATGTCTTCACGGCCACTCTCACTATAAAAACTATGTCGAGGTTAAAAATAGCTAAGATATCAACCACAGGCTTTTGATCATAGGTTTTCTCACATATGTAAGAGACGTCGCTCTCAATGTAGTCTTAGTGTATAACATAACCGAAAGCCACCAGAATTAGCTACGTGCAGCCAAGTAGGGTCCAATGTGTAGACAGATGGTAGAAGAAAAGACTCCGAGTTTTCCTGACGGTGAACGCATTCAGTAAATTATGTAGGACCAACACCTAATTTTATGGGTATGCACTTGCGATGCCAATGACTAAGGTGGCTCTAAAGAATAGACAAGGAGCTTACATATCGAATATTCTCCGTGAGGAACAAGATATAGACACAACAGAATCCCGTTTGCGTGATTATTAGAAAAACGTTCACTGTGTGTCTACAAGCAAGGAAGGATGTGAATAGCTTAAACGAAAGAGCCTACTTAATTTTCCCCTTTGGTTTTCTCAGACAAGTTGGCCCATATTTGAAAACACTAAACACTGTCTCTGTGTAATCCATTTTTGAATGATCCAAATGGTTTCTGAAAGTAAAAAAGGTAGTGACTGTGGCTTACTTATCACGAACGGAACGAGATACGCGAACAAGTACGGCCATCAGGTAGGTGGCTAAAGCACCAGATAAAATAATGAGAAAGAAACCCGTCTACAATGACAAAGGACACATGGTATTAGTTAGCAGAAACATACCCACAAACCAGCATATCGCAATACGACTGGCATTGAAAGCATTCCCGTTCCAATATTCCCTTTGATGAAGTTCATCAAAGCGTATGAATCGCTTGACGATAATTCGGTAAGTTGAGAAATTTCATTTACCTGAGATTTTCACCGATAACATGTGATTCGTGAGCCTGTAACATAATGTTATCATCGTCATTTTCTGTGGTAGTGCTGTAGGAATCATCCATGGCGGAGGAGTTCCCATCTTTAGTAATCGGCTTGGTTTCATTGGTCATTGGGCCGATTGTATCCCGTACGTTGGTGGTTTGCAATCAAGTCATCCGAAACGGGGCTGAAATTCAAATTTAAATGGGACAGGAAATTCTCATGGTCGTTCCATCATGTATGCGTCATTAATCCACGTTAGAGTGCGGTGGCAAGATCGGCCAGGTTTGGGAGCCAAAGCAGCACGTACAAATCAAATCATGGTCAACCAAACAAAACCCACGCGCCCTGCGAAAGCAGTCCCCGCTGCGCCGGCCGCGTGAAATAAAAAAAGAAAATTGTATAGATATAAAGCGGAAGGGTACGGAAGAGGACAATGAAGAGGAAGTTAGTAAGAGTGAATAAAAAGGAAGGTAGCTGGAGAGCAAACAGAAACTAAATTAAGAGGAGAAGGGGAAGATTTGGAGCAGCAAGTTGAGGGCGTCAAGGCGACGTCTAAACTCTGTCACCGTAGATGACAAGACTACATCCTCACGCAGCGTGTTCCAAGATTCTATCACACCGCGTGACAAACGAGTGTCAGCCCGAACCCGATCAGATTTGAGTTTGTGCGATTTCATGGCATGCCTGCGGAGAGTAGGTAACTGTGTAGGATGGAAAAGCCAAGAACGGACTGTACATATCCACCGTCAGTATACGATAAGTGAAAATCAGGTCGCCACGAAGACAACGATAACGTAACGAAAACATCCTTAGCTTGAGCAACCCGTAAGGATAGGACAGGTGCTGCAACTCGTGGACCACTTTGATTCCGATTCTCAAGACCCGCTCTATCGCCATGCTGTCAGGAGTCAGACAAGTAGGACAAGCCTGGCCGCAATACTCCAGGTGCGGTGTAACAAAGGCCGTAAACAATTTAACAAACATTTCTTTCGTTAGGATCTCAAGCGATCTACGGATCATCCAGAGGGTATGAAAACCTCTGCAGGACGCTTTCTTCCAGTTTCGCTGGAGTTAAAGTCCTGAGACAAAGTTATCCCTAAGTCGGTTTGTTTGGATACATGAGGGATTTCATTATGGCCAAACATGTAGTGCCTTGTCGGACCAATGGGTCCTATGCGCAAAACTGAATACTCATTGTTGTTTATTGGCATTTGCCACAGAACAGACCAATCAAGGAGTCTGTCTAGAGCCTGTTGCAGACCTCGGGAGACATCGGGATCGCTCACCGTACATCGTCGTCGGCGAACATGAGGGTAGGCAGTCCCAGCACTTCTGGCAGTTCATTTACATACATAGCAAATAGCAGTGGACCAAGAACTGGTCCCTGTGGGACATCGCTCAGAACTGTTTGTCAGAAAGAAGGACTGGAGCCCACCCAAACACACATCTCTCGTGTTTGGAGAAATGCAGATAGCCATTGAAGCATGTGCCCGGAAACTCCGTAGAAACGGAGCTTAAGTGCAAGACGAGTATGCGGGACAGAGTCAAGCGCTATGGAGAAGTCAATGAATAGCACATCCACTGATTGAGCCTGATCGACAGACTCCGTCTAACTTTCCCGAGCAACCATCAAGTTCATCAGGCAGGAGTACCCTTTGCGAAAACCATGTTGAGATGGGCTGAGAAGGCCAAACATCCTTAAATGGTTTTCGAGATCATCTCTCCTCAACCTTCCTAGCAAGTTAACCAGCACATAAGTTAGACTGACAGGCTTGTAGTTTACAGGAAGATGCTTATCTCCCTTTTTTAAGATGAGACAAAGTACAGCTTCCTTCAAGTCGGTGGGTAAGGTGCAGCTGGTAAGAGACTTCTCAAACAGGCACGCTATGGGCCCACAAATTTCATTTGCCAGTTCATATAACAATTTCGGATGAATGGCATCAACATCAACGACTTTGGTAGTGTTCAGTTCTCACAGCAGTGAGAGCACCTGGGCTTCTGACATGGTGATATCGGTCAACAAAGGGTCTGCCGGAACTTTCTCCTCTAAATCGATAGTTGGTAAAGGAGACTCGAGAGTAAACGTTTTCGCATACTGCTCGCCGAGAAGGCAGGCCTTATCGTGGTCGGTATGCGCAGTAACCCCATCAGGTCCGTGCAACACCGAAATGGATGGATCCGCACGGCATCGTTTTCTGATGTAAGCTATGTTTGTTAGCTCCAGTACGTCGGCCGGTGGCCGAGTGGTCGGCACGTTTGCTTTCCAGCCATAAGGTCACCGGTTCGAATTCGCGTAGGGGTGGGCGTCCTCGCGGTATACTCAGCCCGCGCGCGACTGGTGGTGGTCGCGCGGCAGCGAAGCGCCGTTACGGCGTATAAGCTGACACATTTCATTCATTTTCATTTCAGTACGTAACAGAGCTTCACATCCCTTAGGTGCTGCTTACACTTGTTCCGTGTCGCTCGATAAAACCGCAAAGCATCATCTGACGGAGTCGAAAAGTAACTCCGCCAACAGCTGGCCCGCCTGTTTAGCAGTTGACGTGCGGTTAGATCGAAACACAGTGGCTTGGAGTTTGTTTTTCTTTCAAATGAAAGCGGAATGTGGGGAAGGGACACCTCAGAGAGGAATGCCTTGAATTTCTCCCATGCCGTTTGCAGATCATCTGCGGTCAAATGGTGCAGGTTGAATAGGAAGCTCTGGATCGCATTCGTCATCATCATCATTAGTACACGTTAGCTGAGGGTGAGAAATACACAAGTGCAAGTTCAAGCGGGACTGGAATGATAGGATTATCCCGTGATTGCACCTTCTTCAGCGGGTCGTTGAACCAGGAGTTGACAGACTTTGAAATACTGATGGATCTAAAACAAAGACCGCATCACACCCTGTCCAACCGATTAATGCCCACGTATCCTGCCATAGCAGTCCCTGCGGGACCAGTTACGTGAAATAAGAAGGGGAAAAAAGTAAACTCAGAAGGCAAAAGAGAAAGTGGAAAAAGCTAAGCAAGTAGAATACCAAGATATTTGAGTCATTAAAAGAGGAACTGAAAAGTGAAGGTGAGTCAGTTAGGAAAAAAGAAAGGTTTGGTGTTGCAACCCAAGAGAATCGAGCTGGCACGCAAAACCCATAACCGTAGGTCCCTTAAGCAAGCAATCTGAAAGAGAATTCCAGCGATCCATAACTCCGCAAGACAGACGAGTTTCCGTCCTAATCCTATCAGACCGTGATTTGTGCAATTTCAGTGGGTGACCGCGGAGATTAAGGTAACGAGATTAAATAGCCCTGACAAGTCCGGACCAATCTTACCCGTCAAAATACGATAAGTGAGAATCAGGTCCCCTCTTACCCTTCGATAATGCATGGAGTACATACCCAAACTGAGCAAGCGTGCAGGATACGTCTGTCCCCGTAGATCTTGCACTAACCGAGTGCCCACTCGTAACACCCTCTCCAAGTCTATTTTGTCTCGGTTAAGACATGGTGGACAAGCCTGAATACAATATTCCAGGTGGGATCGGACAAGTGCCGAGAATAGCTTCACAAACATTGTAGCCGTTAGGGCTCCGAAAGTGCGGCGGATAAACTTCATCATAAGAAACCCCCGACAAGCAGCCTTCTTTCAATTGTCTCCAGAATGAAGTGCTGATGAGTTTATGACCCCTAAGTCAACTTGCTGAGTGACAACAGGGAGTTCACCACCGCCGACAACATATCGGGTGGGAGGATTAGCAGCTCCGATTCGGAGAACAGAGCACTTCGCCCTATTTATGGGCATCAGCCATAAGGTAGACCATTCCCAGAGCCTATCCAAGGAACGCTGAATTGCCTCAGGACCCCCCGGGATATCCACAATATTCCAGAGCTTAAGGTCGTCAGCAAACATTAGCGATGACACTCCTAGCTCTCCCGGCAAGTCATTTACATAGATCGCGAACAACAATGGCCCCAATACCGAGCCCTGCGGGACGCCACTAAGGACAGCTTGCCTGAGCGAAAGGCTACGCCCCACTCGTACGCACTGTTACCTCCCCTCAAGGAAAGCAAAGACCTATTGAAGGGTGCGACCAGATATACCGTAAGATCTCAATTTTAGTTAGAGTCGAAGATAAAGAACAGTGTCAAAAGCTTTCCAAAAGTCCACGAACAGCACGTCTACAGAGTGGCCACTGTCTACCGCTTCGGCTCAGCTTTCACGAGATACAAGTAGATTAGTCTGACATGAAAATTCCTAACGAAATCCATGCTGCGCAATACTGAGAAGGTTGAATCTATTCAGGTGGTTCTCCACTGAATCCCTTATCAGCTTCTCGAACAATTTGACTATTACGCCTGTCAAACTGACAGGCCGGTAGTCCGCGGGTAGAGCGCTGTCACCGCCCTTAAAAATCGGACAGATGATTGCATCCTTCCATTCCGAAGGTAGGATGCAACTGTCAAGCGATAATGAAAAGATGCATGAGAGAACCACTCAGCTAAGTGGCCAATTCATGCAACAGCTTCGGATGAATGGAATCAGAACCGGAAGCTTTAGAGGGATTAGTGCCTTGCAGTAGCTCGAAGACCTGAGTCTCCGTTATGTTAAACTCAGCTAACCAAGGATCCTCTGGAACTCTTGAAACCAATTCAACCTGTGGCAAAGTGGTCTCTCGAGCAAAGATCCCAGTATACTGATCACTAAGTATACAAACCTTGTCATAGTCAGTTTGCGCACGGATCCCGTCTGCTCGCAATAACGCTGGTATAGAGTTTTGTCCAGTTGCGTCTTTTAACGTAAGCAAAAAAATTCTTGGGATTATCTGCGACCGAGTCCGCTATATCCCACTCGTACTGGAGACGAACAGTCATGAGATGTTGCTTACATTTATTTCTAATCTTTCGTAGCTATCATAGGTATTGGCTGATGGAACTGCTTGATAGGTACACCAGCATCCAGAACGTTACTTGAGTATGTATTTGCCTGTGGTATCTATCCATGGAGGCTGTGCCCGTAACCCTCTATTCCTCATAAGTGGAATATATGAAAAGCTCCAAAAGGACTGCCTTAAATTTACCCCAGACTAACTGCACAGAGTCAGCCATCAAGATCTCACAGTTCAGAACTGAAGCCTTAGCTCGGATCGCACTTAAGTCCGCCCGCCAAATATTCGGAAGCAATTCAACAGAGGTCTCATGGTGCCTTGAAAGAGCACACGGAAAGGATATGCATGCGTGATCGCTGGACCCGAGGTGCACCGTATGAAACGTCAATCATGAAGTAGAGGGGCTTAGCGAAAATCAGATCTAAAGTAGATGGTATTTGATTGCTTAAAATGACTTTATGTACACATATACCTAGTGGAGAAGTCCACGAACTGGTCATCATCATCATCATCAACATTATACATGTCAGCTGGAGGTGGGGAAACAACTCCGCTATTGTACCGCAATACATAAAGGAAATACATACATAAATACAATACATAAAGGAAAAATAAATACGACAGTTGCATGCCAGCTGAGCTACCAGCAATGGATAGATATCGTTCCGGTAAGCTACCAGCCGGCTACTAGGTAAAAAAAGAAAAAAAATATTGCTTTACGCTAAGAAATGAGATCGTAGGTGGAAGGGGAGGTTAAAAGGGATGGGGAGGGACAAAGAAACTCACACCACGAACGCCACTGAGGTCGGCTCCTTGCCATGTCAGCGAGTGTATCCAAGCAAACATGTTCACCGTCTTTTGGACCCCAACTAGGGAGCCGTGAAGCTCCAACCGAGGCTAGCTCCGAAGTGAGGGACTTCATTCCCCTGGACCAAGTCATCGCTTGGCCACCTCTCCTCTTCTTCCACCCACATCCACGGTGAGCAAACAACGCACGTCGAGAGAGTCGGTGGGCTGGCATGCGCAACACGTGGCCCAGCCATCGGAGCCTGGTGCGAGAAATAACGGTGCTGAGCGGTTTATTTCCTTTTCTTGGGCAGTAAACAAGGCGTCGAACACGCTCGTTACTCACGCGGTGTTCCCACCAGATGTGAGCCAAACTGCGAAGGCACCGATGGTCGAAAGTAACTAGCCTCTTCATGTCCGCCGATCTTAGGGGCCAGATTTCGCAACCGTACAGTAGGGTCGAACGAACTGGTGCAAAGGCACTTGCAGAGTCAGCTCAAGAAAGTCTGAACCGGATGTTCCTGACGTCAAATTGCAAGAAAGCTTGGCCCAACAAACTTCCGGGAGGTTGAAGTCCCCTAGAACTAAACAATTATTCGCGGACGGAGTGCGAATAAAGGCAAGTATTCCCCTGGAAAAACTTCCAGGACTAGTGTACATCACTACAACCGTAAACTGAGTAGAGGAAGTGCACAAAACAGCCGATAGGGTTTCAACAGTCGGATCCAATGACTGGAATGTGCAGGTCCTGAATACATCTAAGTTACATCTCAAATACAGTACAATGCCTCGGCCTTGGCGGCCAACGGAGCGATCAGTTCTAAGCAGTGCATAGCCAGGTAAACATACGTCACCGTCCGTGATATCCGGAGACAACCATGTTTCAGTGAAAGCAAGTATATCGGGACAAGATTTGTCTACAAGTAGACCCAACTCGTGCACCTTGTTCCTTAGGCTACGCACGTTGCTAAGTACTACCTCAAGGAAGTCGGCACGACCATCGCTGGGTCGTGCGCCATCAGGATGGGTTCTGATAGAGAGCAAATAACTTCCGGCTGACCACCTGAAAATCCACTAGAAGGAGGCCTTGCTCACCAGCCGCCCGACTAGTTTTGAGGTTTTTGATAGCCTCCTTCAACTTCAATCCATTTGCCAGTGGAAGGTCCGACTGAACGCTGACATCATTACCCTTAAGTTTGAATGCAAACCGCAGGAAGGATTTCAGTTCCTCCGGGGTAGAAAGGACCATGCAAAGTAGTCGGGGTCGCGGATTTGCCGTACTTATAGGGACATTCCCCAATCTGGTCAGCTTTCTAACAGTGATACAAGGAAGCCAGGTGGAAGCAACTTGGTGACGCAAGGTTTGAGCCACTTGATGTCATCTAAGATGCGTTCCCTTGGGACAGCAGCCGTTATGGAATATAACGCTACTATCCGTGAGTCACCACAACGGGAAGTGTTTACCCGACGTACCGGGGTTTCGACACTTATACCAGCTGTTTTCACCACTGGCGATGGGACTGTTCCTGTCTCCGCTAATGAAGTCGAAGCAACGGTAGCGTAAGGTTTCCACTTTATTGCCGGTGTCTTACTAGTGCCTGGGTCTTCAAGCCCCTTCGAAGTTTTACGGGAAGATCTAGTCCGCTTCTTCTTTTGGCTCACGGGAGCAGGGGCCGTTGACCTAGTGTCGCATTGAGCAGTTACCAACACTTCGTCAGAACCGGCTAGTTCAGTGGCAGCCGAGACAGTCAGCATCTTCGGAACGGAGAACAACGGTCAGATGACTTTACGACTGCTGAAGATGGCATCTTTCTCGAAGCCATGGCAACTAATTCTCTGGGCTTAGCAAAGGGCTGCTGGTATCTCCGCACCCTATTTTTCTTCACTTTGACCGGCTCATGAGGCGAGTCAGCAATGCTACCTGGAGTGGCCGGTAGGATGTGCGACTCCTTGACCGAGTGACAGACTCCAGCGGATGGATCGTCAGCAATGTTGCCGTCTATTGCAGTGTCCTCAATCGCAATATGTAGAGTTTTCAAAATCAAATCCATTTTCGCATCGAGCGACGCAATAGAGGCGAGCTTGGCTATCACCTCAACACCTGCAAATCTTGAAGCCAGACCTGAAGGCTTAGCACCGGTGATGGCCGGGAGCGTCGATCTCTGAATGCAGCATTCAGCACAGCTGAAAAGAAAGTGAACGCTGGATGATAGCATTTTGTACTGGTCTGCTTGTAGGCCGGTACAGCTTTCGTGATACCAGAGTCAGCAGACGTCAGACTGCATAGCGCCAGATAAATCTGTTACTGGCTCTGAATAGACTGTCCGCAAGCTGCACTAGACTCATCAAACGAAGACTCCAGGGGTCCATCCGCCTCGGTGTTTAGCGAGACAGCCATGTTCATGTGGAAAATAGAGCAGAATTATAACACGTATACAATAGCAAAACGACTGTGATAAAAAAGACAAAAACGGGGTGCAAAACGGGATTAAAACTGGGATCAACGGGAAAAGTTACCAGCAAGCGCCAAAAACGCTTTGGCCAGTATCACTTTAATCGATCTAAGGTACGTTGGATCAGAGGAAATTGGACAATAGTCAAATTTCGTTTCAACTGTTTATTCAAGCACTGTTTTCCACGTTATTTCAGCTAAAAAGGTCGATCAGTATGGCACGTAAAAAATCGAGGTACCAGGTAGTACTCACAGCTAATGTGCCACAATACAGAAAGATAAGAGACTACAAATTACACTGCAAAACTTGGTGTTAAATATAATGTTACACGTTTTGCATGAGATCCCATCGCAATGAGGCTGGACCTTACCGTAATGCGATGGTTTGTGTGCCTCTGTGATCCATTGAGCTATACTGGGTGGTGCATTTTTGTACCTTCAGAGCCACTCATACCAGATTGGTCAATGGTTAGAGGCCAGACAAAGCCAGCCTCCTGGTCCTCCAGGTTAGGGGTTGGAATGGCGGTGGCTCCTTATTCCTTAAAACGGACTCCTTGTAGCCCAATGCCAAACCCGCTGCCTTGCGGTCAGGTTTTTGAACCAAAGGTTTTGGTTGAGAACTTTAATCGTTCTCCTGTCTAGGCCTGGGCAACCTGACAGTATCCTGCCCACGCAATACAACGAATCACACTTCAAACAAATTTCTGATGCTCTGGCCACCGCAGAGGATAATCAACGGTGCCCTATCTGCTGCATCGGGCAGGGTAGATAGGGGTTTCGGTGCTACTGCTCAAGCCTTCCCATCTTCTTATTCCTCCTCTTGCGCTTTTCACCCTTACCGTCCCGTTCCAGCTTCACTTTTATCCCCCCCTGTTTTCAACCCCCCAATTCTCGGCCCTCCCCCACCTTGCTTCAATAGTCCCTTGCCTTTTAGTTTCAACTCACATGTGAACGCGGATCGTCATTCCTTCCCTGTCAACAGGCCCATGTCCAAGCAAGCGGCCCATTCCAGTTCATCGGCTTCCATTTGGAGCCCTCGATCCTCCTTCAGATTGGCATGCCTCAATGTTCGCACATTGCTTCAGATCGGTCAACAGGCAGCACTTGCCCGAACATTAGAGACCTCTCGATCGATATCTGCTGCTTATCGGAGACCCGCCTGCAAGACTCGAGCTGTGATCACTCAACGATCCTCTTCAGGTGACACTAGCAGCACTTTCTCGTTGCGCCTTATCAGGTGACAATGCAGCTTCCAGCACCGGCCAAACCGGTGTTGGTATTGCCCTGAGTCCCCGGGCTGAAGCTGTTCTGGTTGACTGGATTCCAATCAGTAGCCGGATGTGTGCGGTCCGATTGGCTGGCTCGTTCAAAGCTTCGAAGTCGCGTGGGACCAACAAGTGTCTATTCGTTATCGCTGCCTGTGCACCCACAAACTGTAGCGATGACACGGTGAAAGACGACTTCTATCATCAACTGAACGAGCTCCTTAGCCACAGAAGAAGCACGGACACTGTTGTGCTGGCCGGAGATCTGAAAGCTCAAGTTGGAAAATTATCCACTGATGAGCTGCATCTGGGCGGCCAACATAGTTTAGGCTTGCGTAATGATAACGGTGAGCGGTTACTTCATTTGTGTGAGGATGCTCGCTTATTACTTGCGAGCACTAATTTCCGACACAACACCCGCGGGAGGGTGACTTGGCGCCCACCAGCCTCGAACCAGCTATGGACGCAAATCGATCACATTGCTAGCAGTAACCGCTGGAGAGGCTGCGTCCAGAACTGTCGCTCGATTTGGAGCAAATGTGTGGACACCGATCATGCACTTGTATGTGCTGACATGCGGATGAGTTTTGGCGGACGCCCATGACTACGCTGTGAGCGCATTGACACCAGCCAACTGACAAAACTAGCTGTTCTGAATGCCTATCAAAGTACGCTGTCATGCGAGTTGAGTAAGCATTCACTGGATGCAGTTGAAGGTCACTAGTCTCATATTCATCAGACTTTACTAGCAGCAGGAAAATCCTCATGTGGTATGTCTAATCACCATCATGGACATTGGGACTCTTCACAGTCTCTGGAACTTATAGATGCTCGCCAGCATATTCCGGCTGGATCGAACACAATGAACCTCGCAAAGAGCTCCGGGCAAAACTTCGTGGTAGCCTGAAGAGAGACCGCGAATCCTGGTGGTTTCATTGTGCATCAGAGATGGAAATGGCCGCTGCCTTTTGTAACCATCGTAAGTTATTCCGTCTGATACGGGAAACGGGCAGCAAGAGACCTGGTGTTAGTGAAACTGTGCGTGACGAGAGTGGACAGCCTATCCACAACTTGTCAAAACGCTTAGAGCGTTGGGCTGAGCACTTTAAAAGGCAATTTAATTGGTCGGAATGGTTAGATTTCTCGCTGGCCACTGATCGCCCCACTCCCTGGGCTGTCTCTTTGGATCCACCCTCTCGCTCAGAAGTCGAACGTGAGATCGGACTGTTGAAGTTCAATATAGAGCCGCGGGACCAGATGATCTTCCTCCAGCCTTCTTCAAACTCGGAGGACCTGCTCTTATGGATGATTTACACGAGTTACTAGTGAGACTGTGGGAGCAGGAAACTGTCCCAACTGATTAGAGCCGCTCCATCATAGTCCCAATTTTCAAAGGAGGCTCACGATCGGAATGCGGCAGCCATAGAGGAATCAGTCTGACCTCCATCGCCTCCAAATTGCTTGCCTCTGTCATCCTTCACAGACTAAATGGCACCCATGAAAGCCAGATTTGTGAAGAGCAAGCCGGGTTTCGCCGAGGTCGTGGCTGCATTGACCACATCTTCACCTTGCGTCAGTTGTTGGAGCACCGTCAGATATACTGGCGGCGCACCATTGTCGTGTTCCTCGATATCAAAGGTGCATTCGATTCGGTGGACAGACATGCACTTTGGGACTGTGTACTCAGGAGAGGTGAGCCCGAGAAATATGTGAATATTATCCGAGCAGTATATGCTCGTAGCTCGGCAGAGTGAGGGCTTACGGCAAGCTGTCGTCGCCCTTTAATACCTCCAGCGGCGTGAGATAAGGCTGCCCGCTGTCACTTTTCCTCTTCAACTTCGTTGTTGACGAAGTCATGGAAATCGCGTTTACAGGACACGACTTAGAAGGCGTGGAGCTACTCCCAGGAGAACGACTTCTTGACTTAGAGTATGCTGATGATATTGCCCTAATCCGTGACAGCTCACAAATGTGCCAAGCGGCACTGGACAGATTAGCACTAGCTGTCCGTCACTTCGGGCTTTGCTTCGCACCCTCGAAGTGCAAAGCGTTCCTCCAAGACTGGTCTGGACCGCCTCCTTCGCTGACACTTGGTGGGAATCAGCTAGAAGTCGTTCAAAAATTCAACTACCTGGGAAGTTGCATCAGCGCTCGTGGGATTGAAGATGAGAACACTAATCGCATAGCAAAAGCTCGGGGCGCTTTTGCTAACGTCCGCCACTTATGGCGCCGGCGCGACATCACTCTTGCCCTGAAGGGTAGAATGTACAATGCAGCAGTACGTGCGACCTTACTGTACGGTTGTGAAACCTGGCAACTTAAAGCAGCGGACCTGAAGAGGCTAGTTACGTTCGACCACCGGTGCCTTCGTAATTTAGCTCACATCTGGTGGGAACACCGCGTGAGTAACGAGCGTGTCCGACGCCCTGTTTATGGCACAGGAAAAGGAACTGAACCGCTCAGCAACGTTATTTCACGCACCAGGCTCCGATGGCCCGGCCACGTGTTACGCATGCCAGCCCACCGACTCCCTCGACGTGCGTTGTTTGCTCACCGGGATGTGGATGGAAGAAGTGGAGGGGTGGCCAAGCGATGACTTGGTCGAGAGGAATAAAAGCCCTCTCTTCGGAGCTGGCTTCGGTTGGAACTTTACGGCTCTTTGTTTGGGGTCCGAAAGACGATGATCACGTTTGGCTGGATACACTTGCTGACATGGCAAAGAGCCGACCACAGTGGCGTTCGTGCTGTGAGTTTCTTTGTCCCACCCCATCCCTCTTAGCCTCCCCCTCCAACCACGATCTCATTATTTAACCTTATATAATTTTGCATAGTAATTTTTTTGATGCATAGTAGCCGGCTGGTAGCTTGTCGGAACGATGCCCATCCGTTACCGGTAGCTCAGCCGGCTTGCTCCAGTTGAATTCTTTTTTTTCTCTCCTTTTTTCTGTGTATTGCGGCACAGTAGCTGAGGTGTTCCCCACCGCTAGCTAACGTGTATGATGATTGCATGAGATCGGGATTGGAGGGGGAACCTAAAGTGAGGGGGTGGACAAAGAAACGCACAACACAAACGCCAATGGGGCCGTCTCCTAGCCATATCAGTAAGTGTGTCTAATCAAACGTGTTCATCGTCTTAAGGACCTCAGCCAGGCAGTCGGGATGCACCAACCGACGCTAGTTTTGAAGCGAGGGTTTTCCCTCAAGTTCAAGTGGGACTGGAACAGTAAGATAAATCCCCGTGAATGTTCCTTCCGTGGCGCGTCGTTGATCCAGGGTATTATTCGTCCGCGATAACTGGAATCCAGAAGAGTCAGAACAACGCGCGCGAATCACACCATGGTCCACCAGTTAATACGCACGCGACCTGCATTGGCAGTCCCCGCCGCACCAATTAAGTGAAATAAGAAACAGAAGTACGAAAGTGATAAGAGTGTCAAGAAGTAAAAAGTAATAGATTTAATAACTCAATAAGGCGAATAAGCTAGGACGTGAAGGGAATGTTAAGAATTGTAGGTCAAGAATGCAAAGTCGGTGTTTGAACTCTTGCACCGTTGGTGCCAATACCAGGTTCTCAGGCAGTGCATTCCAGGAATCCACCACGGCGTAATAAACGAAAGTCCGCCCGGACTCCATTCGATCGAGGTTTGTGTAGCTTCATCGAGTGACCTCGGAGAGATGGAAGTCGAGCCGGTTGGAAAAGCCCAGATAAACCGGTATATATGCGATAGGTCAAGACCAGGTCGACTCGATGGCGGCGATAATGCATTCAGAACATTCCCAGCTCAAGTAGCCTTTCTGGGTAAGAAAGGTCCCGTAGTCTATGAAACATTTTGGTTCCAACTCTCAACACTCCACTGACATCCTGTCCCTGACTAAGCAAGGTGAACAAGCCTGGGTGCAGTATTCCAAGTGTGGCCTGACAAAGACTGAGAATAACCTAACAAACATAGCACTCATGATGATCCCGAATGCCCTGCGGATCATGCACAACATACTGAAACTCTTACACGTAGCTTTTCTCCAGTTCTCACTGGATTTAAATTCTGCAGACAACGTGACTCTTAGGTCTACCAGTTGGGAAACATGGTGTAGTTCATTACCGCCAAGCAGATAACGCATTTGGGGGCCATTTGGCCCTAATCGCAAGATGGAACACTGCATAATTTATGGGCAACTACCACAGAGCAGCCCAGTTCCAACGTTTATCGAGGGCCCGTTGCAGAGTCTGGGGTCCATCGAGGTCGGACACTGCGTGCCAAAACTTTAGGTCATCTGCAAACATGAGAGATGGTACCTCCAGCAGTTCGGGCAGCTCATTGACATACAGAGCAAATAACAATGGGCCAAGCCCCGAACCCCGAGGGACCCCACTGAGGACTGACTGACGGAAACACAGACTAGACCCCACACAAACACACATTTCTCTCCCTTCCAGAAACGTAGTGATGCATTGTAGTGCACGCCCTGATATTCCATAGGACCGAAACTTCAAGGAGGGGCGAGAATGTGATAGTGTAGAACGCCTTGGAAAAGTCAATAAACACTACATCTACTGCATGAACCCGTTACAAAGCATCCGCCCAACATTCGCGTGCAACTAGCAAATTAGTCATGCAAGAATTTTTTTTTGCAACAGTCTATGAATAGACATTGCACCATCGGAAACCATGGAACTCAAAACAAGGTACAGAAATAGTAAAAGAAAACACAACACAACAATGTCCACGGTTTCGTCAGAGGGCGAAATACTACCCGGTTACCCAAGCCGAAGTAGGGTGTTGACTTAGGGGACACCACCCCGAGCCTTTGGCTGAATAGCCTGTCCGCAAGGCAGCGGAGCGAATTCAGGGAATCGCGCCCATTGGGAGCCGGTGACTGATTGCTCAGTTCATACGCCTTTCGTTTGTTCCTTTGTCAAACAGGGGCCCAATGCTCCCCAGAAGTACAGCATCAACTTGCTGGAATACAATGCTTCGCCAGGATGAAGCAAGGGGCAGTGACTTTATTTAGTGGCGAGTCACGTCCGCCACGTCACAGTGTTGTTAAACGGACATATGTGGCTTTTTATAGGGAGAACGCTTGCCAGGCGAAAACCCACCACGTCCTGGAACACTGCCGCCGAACCATTTGCTGGAACGGGAAAATCCCGAACCACCCAGCTGGCACCACGAGGAGGTTGCTCGGCAAGCCAGCCGTCATGCAAGAATGACCTTTGCGAAAGCCGTGTTGAAGTGGACTGAGCAGACCAAACTCCCACAGGTGATTTTCAAGCACATCCCTGAGCAACTTCTCCAATACCTTGACCAGTACGCTTGTCAAACTTTCCGGTTTATAATTGGCATGAAGATGCTCATCGTCCTTTTCAAAAATCTGACAGACGATAGCTACCTTCCAGTCCTTGGGAAAGGAGCAGCTGCGAAGCGACAACTGAAACAAACGCATCGCTGGGCCACATAATTCGCTTGCGAGTTCGTACAAAAGCTTAGGGGGAATATCATCCATTCCAGGGGATATAGCTTCTGAAGAAGATAGAGAACTTGTGCCTCCCAAATTGAGACGCCGTTAAACAAGGGTCTTATGGGACTCTCATCGCTAAGCCAACATGCAGCAACTGCTCATCCTGAACAAAAGTCCCGGCATACTGCGCACTGAGTAGACAGGCTTTTCCATGATCAGTGTTGGCAGTGGCACCATCGCTGCCTAATAACACTGGGACAGATGAGCCGTTACTATGCCTTTTGACGTAGGCGAAGAATCGTTTGGGATTTGCGGAGGCTGAGTTAGCCAGCTACATTTCATAGCTATGTCTAGTATCTCGTAAATGACTCTTACAAGCATTTCACGCTTCACGATAACGCCGAAAAGTACATTCCGAGAGAACTGTCCTGTAGATTCGCCAGCATCTCGCCCGACTGAGTTCAACCATAGTGGCTTCGCTTTGGTAGCTCCTCACCGAAAAAGGGAAGTGGGTGTGGGAGATATTAAAGAGGAAAGAATTAAACGTCTGTATATTATGATCCGGCAAGATGATGCATGGAAAACTTACTGCCTTGGCTCTAACAGACTTAATGTCGACATGCCAAACGTTGGGAGTCCGGACCCTGTGTGAATCGTGGTCTCTAATGAGAGCATAATTGAATGACAAACACGTATGGTCAATGGCTCCCAAAGGGAGACCATACTCAAGGTCACTCACAAAGTCAATCGGGTTTGCGAAAACTAGGTCCAAGAGAGGAGCATGACTCTCCATTTATCTGGTGGGTCGATCAACAAATTGGTGCAAGGGTACTTCCAGTGTCAAGTCAACAAGCTCAGTAGCCAACCCTTTTGTCGCTGCCTCATAAGATAAGTCATGCCAATTTATTTCAGGGATGTTGAAGTCCCTTCTTATCAAGCATCTGTTGACAGAGTGAATGCGGATGATATCAATGAAACTACCAGAAACGCTATCAGGGCTCCTATACAGCAGCAGAATTTTAAATTGCATTGATTCAGTACAGATTTCAACTGTAAGAGCTTCAACAGTTTTATCGTCTGAGTTAAAGGTATGGGTTTTTGATGTTTACACCACATCTGCTGTACAAGGCGACTCCACCTCCGCTGCGATCGGATTGGCGGTCAAATCTCAATATTGCGTAGCCCGGAACGTGTAATTCAGTCCATGACGTCAGAAGACAACCATGTTTCAGTGAAAGCGAGTACATCGGGGTGGGAGTGGTTTATCAGGACTCCAATTTCACACATCTTGTTTCGCAGGCTATGCACATTAATGAGAACTATGTGAAAATGTGTTATAGAGAGCCCCGGGTCGTGTGCTACCAGGATGGGCTCTGATAGGGCTGAAGTGGTCCGTCGGCTCAGCACCCGAAAACCCACCAAACATAAACCTTTCTCGTCAGCTTCGCGACGCGCTTTAAGGTTATAGATGGTTTCCTTAAACTTTATCCTATCCGCTAAAGGTAGGTCCGGCTGTATACTCACTCCGGGACCGTCTTGTTTAAAGGCGAAGCGCAAAAGAGCTTGGCGCTCCTCCGGCGTAGACAGGACCACGCGCAGTAGACGGGGTCTACTTTTAGTACTGTTACCCGATATGTTCCCAAGCCTAGTAAGTTTTCTAATAGGAACCCCAGGTGGAAGTAGCTTAGAAACGCAGTTTGAAACATCGAAGGTCGTCAAGCATGCGATCTTTCGGAAGAGCCGCAGAGGACTCCGCGATATTCCTAAAGATAACGCTGCTGTCCTTAAATGCATCACTACGACGAGGGGGGCACGCGTCACTGTAGCAGTAGCCGGCGCAGCGCCGGAGTTTATATCCTCCTTAGTAGGAACAGCAGGTGCACAGGATAAGGATTCCGGCAATGAGGTGGAAGAGTTTTCTGCCTTCGTTTCCGGGGACGGAGTATCGACAGAGCCCACCGCTACATCTTTTAGCTTAGGTTTGGCTGTACTGATGGATTTCTTTATCTTGCGCCGCTTTATCTTGGCAGATACACTAGCTTGTAAAACTTCTCCACTCACAACTGAGTTCAATATAACGCCACGATGTTTACCATCTGAAGGCATCGCCACAAGAGTTGGTGAATCCTTCGAAGCCGTACTATTTATGCAATCGTCTGAACGCACACTTGTTCTGAAAAGGCCTGCATGTCCAAGGCTTACGACAATTTGATTTACCTTACCTTCTAAAGAACTAAACAAGGATAGAAGGGTACCCACTCTATTCACCATAGTTTCAAATTCGTCATTTGGGACGAGTCGATATGTTTTGCGCCTCACACAACCAGGGCAATTATAAGGTAAATCATCGCCGTTTTGTAGGAAGATATACTGCTGCCTATACAACTCAGTGCAAGCCTCACGGGACCAACGACTGCAGAGTTCACATTGCATGCCACCCGAAGAACCAGTAACTGGTGCTGAGCAACTCACTTTACCACAAACAGCTGACGAATCGTCTAATGGGTCTGATGGCGACTTGGAACCGGATATCTTTACCATAACGAAAAATGAAAAGTTTTAACAAACAATAGGAATGTGAGCCGGGGTACAGTAATCTACAATGCAGTCAACGTAGCAGCAATCAGATAAAACCCGGAGTGATTCATTTGCATAGATTTGGACTCACGAGATCAATAAAAGTGGCAACGAACACAAAAACAGGCTTTTCTGCAGAAAAGCCTAGTATTAACATTATTTAGCTGACATTCCTCCTCTTGTTTTCTTAGCTTACCCTTCACTCTTTACTTCACATAAACCGGCCTGGCAGAGACTGCTGGGCAGGAAAAAGTGGGCAGTAATTGATTGGACAGGGTGTGATGCGGTCTTTGTTTTAGGCTTTTCAACAACTCAAGCAGACCTGTCAATTCCCAATCCGACGATACGCAAAAGAAGGAACATTCAAGGGATTACCCTATCGTTCCGGTCCCAAATAAACTTGAACTTGAACACGTTCCCCAACCATCGGAGCCTGGTGCGTGATATAATGGTAGATTCAGATTCAGAGGGACTGGAACGATAGGAAAATCCCTTGAGTGTTCCTTCTTGAGCAAATCGTCGAGCCAGGAAATGATAAGGTGCTAGTTCTTGATAGATCTAAAACGAAACACCCGAAACACACCCTGATCAACCAATTACTGCCCACGTTCCCTGCACTAGCAGTCCGTGCTGTGTAGGTTACGTGAAGTAAGAAGTAGAAAGTAAATGGAAGATAAAGGGGGAATGAAAGTCATTAAAATGAAAAATAACACCAAAGAGTGAAGAGAATGGCAGAATAAGAACTAAAAGTTTGAAGATGGATATGGTTAGGAGAAGTGAAAGGTTTTGTGTTGCCACCCAAGAGCCTCTAACTGACGCTCGAAACCCTTAACCGTAGGTTCACTGACTACCTTTTCTGGAAGCGAGTTCCAGCGCTCGATACCTCTACGCAATAACCGAGTTTCCGCCCTGATCCCGTCAGAACGCGGCTTGTGTAGCTTCATGGGATGACTGCGAAGATAAGGCAACCTAGCCGGGCTAAATAGCCAGCTCAAGTCCGGTCCAACCTTCCCTGTTAAAATGCGGTAAGTAAGGATTAGGTCTCCTCGAAGCCGTCGGTAGTGCATTGAATACATACCCAAGCTAAGTAGACGCTCGGGGTACGATTGCCCCCGTAACCCCTCGACCAATTTGGTACCTACTCTCAAAACCCTCTCAAGCTCCATTTTGTCCCGAACAAGGCAGGGCGGGCAAGCCTGGACGCAGTATTCCAGATGGGGCCGGACGAAAGCAAAGAACAGCTTCACAAATATGTCGGCAGTTAAGACCCCGAAAGAACGACGTATTAACCACAACATTCTGAAACCCCTACTAGCAGCCTTCTTCCAGTTGTCACCAGAATGCAAAGACGTGGAATGAACGACACCTAGGACTACCTGGTTGGAGACAAGGGGAAATTCGACCCCACCGAGTACGTAGCTCGAAGGCGGGAAAGTTGCTCCTATACGAAGGACGGAACACAGCCTGATTTATGGGCAGTAGCCACAAAGTAGACCAGTCCCAGAGTCTGTCCAGTGCATGCTGTATGGCCTCAGAACCCCCAGGAACATTTACAACATTCCATAGCTTAAGTTCATCAGCAAACAATAGGGATGATACCCCAAGCTCTTCAGCGAGATCGTTTACGTAGATGGAGAACATCATCGGTCCAAGGACCGAGCCATGTGGGACACCGCTAAGGACCGCTTGCTTAAAGGATAAGCTGCGATACACACGTACACACTGCCCTCGTCCCTGCAAGAACGCAGATACCCAGTGAAGGGCGCGGCAGATACGCCGTAGGACCTCAGCTTTTGTGATAGCCTCAAGTAGGGTACCTTATCAAATGCTTTCGAGAAGTCTACGAAAAGCACATCCCCCACGTGGCCATTGTCCATTGCCTCGGCCCAAGCTTCAAGAGCAAACAACAAATTCGTCAAACACGAAAGCCCCTTCCGAAATCCATGTTGTGCACTACTGAGTAGACTAAATCTATTCAGATGACATTCCAACGAATCTCTCACCAGCTTTTCAAGCAGTTTGACCACGACACTAGTCAGACTAACTGGCCTATAATTGGCTGACAGACTCCTGTCGCCATTTTTGAAGATAGGACAGATGACAGCCTCCTTCTATTCGGAAGGTAATGTACAGCTGCCAAGTGATTTCTGAAACACCATCGTCAGCGGTCCACTCAGTTCCACCGCCAACTCATGCAGAAGCTTCGGGTGAATTGAATCAGGTCCAGCTGCTTTGGAAGGGTTCAGTTCTTGCAGCAGTTTAAGGACTTGCGTTTCCACCACAGTAAACTCAGCTAAATAAGAACCCTCAGGTACTCTGGGGACAAGGTCAACACTAGTCAACGCGGCCTCACGTACAAAAGCCCCTGCATACTGTTCCCCAAGTACACGAGCCTTATCTGAGTCCGCATACGCACGAGTTCCATCGGCCCACATCAAAGTTGGGATTACCGAAGTTAAACCACAGCGTCTCTTAACATAAGCGAAAAACTTCGGATTTTCCGAAGCTCCATCAGCCAATTCCTTTTCGTACACCAGCCGAGCTTTCCTTAAGTGTTGTGTACACCTATTTCTAGCCTCGCGGTATCTATCATAATTGCTAGTTGATGGAGCCGCACGGTAGGTCCTCCAGCACCTAGAACGCTTCTGGAGCAGGTACTTGCCAGTGGTATCTATCCACGGCGGCCGCGCCCGTGTCTCCTTTCTCCTCGCAAGCGGAATGTAGGGAGTAGACACTTCCGTGAGACAAGATTTAAATTTATCCCAGACCGCCTGAACCGTATCAACCACCGAGATTTCGCAACGCATCCCAGCAGCCTTGGTACACATTGCCTGATAGTTAGCACGACATATGTTTGGAAATGGCTTAGCAATGCTCTGGTGACGCCTGGTCAGACTACACCTGAACGATAAACAAACATGATCACTAGCACCTAAGGGAGAGCTGTAAGTGATGTCCCCTACGAAGTCTAGTGACTTGGCAAAAACTAGATCCAAAATAGACGGGAGTTGGGCGTCCATGTACCTAGTGGGGAGGTCCACGAATTGATGCAACGGTACTTGTAACGTAAGCTCAAGTAGAACTGCCCCGAAAGTACCTTCTGCCGAGTTGCAAGAAAGATCCGCCAAGCAAATTTTGGTAGATTGAAATCCCCGAGTATCAAAAACCTGTTTGCGGATTGGGAGCGAATAAAGTCAAGCACCTCTTAGGACGCACTCCCAGGGCTTCTATACACAAGTACAACTGTAAGTTGAGCTGAGGAAGTGTTAAGCACTACCGACAGCGCTTCGACAGTTTTATCTGCCGACTGAAACATGTAGGTACGTGAAACGTCAAGTTCACACCTAACGTAAATAGCAACGCCTCCGCCTTGTCGGCCAACGAAGCGATCACATCTAAATAGTGCGTAGCCAGACAGATGTACTTCACCGTCCGTGATGTCCCGAGACAGCCACGTTTCAGTGAATGCAAGTATATATATTAAGGGCGCGACCAGATATCCCGTAAGATCTCAAATTTAGTGAGAGCCGGAGATGTGGAACAGTGTCAAAAGCTTTCGAAAAATCTACGAATAACACGTCTACAGCGTGGCCAATCTACCGCTTCGGCCCAGCTTTCACGAGCTACAAGTAGATTAGTCTGACATGAAAATCCTTTGCGGAATCCATATTGCGCATCACTGAGAAGGTTGAATCTATTCAGGTGGTTCTCCACTGAATCCCTTATCAGCTTCTCGAACAACTTGACTATTACGCTTGTCAAACTGACAGGCCGGTAGTCCGCGGGTAGAGCGCTGTCACCGCCCTTAAAAATCGGACAGATGATTGCATCCTTCCATTCCGAAGGTAGGCTGCAGCTGTCCAGCGATATTGAAAATAAGCACGTGAGCGGACCACTCAGCTCAGTGGCTAGTTCATGCAACAGCTTCGGATGAATTGAATCAGGATCGGAAGCTTTAGAGGGATTAATGTCTTGCAGTAGCTCGAAGACCTGAGTCTCCGTTATGCTAAATTCAGCTAACCAAGAATCCTCTGGAACTCTTGAAACCAATTCAACCTGTGGTAAAGAGGTCTCCCGAGCAAAGATCCCAGTATACTGATCACTCAGTATACAAGCATTCTCATAGTCAGTTTGCGCACGGGTCCCGTCTGCTCGCAATAAAGCTGGTATAGACAGTTTTGCCCCGCTGCGCCTTTTAACGTAAGCAAAAAGCTTCTTAGGATTAGCTGCGACCGAGTCCACTAAACCCTGCTCGTAGTAGAGATGAGCAGTTCTGAGATGTTGCTTACATTTATTTCTATTCTCTCGATAACTATCATAGGTACTGGCTGATGGAGCTGCTTGGTAGGTTCGCCAGCATCTAGACCATTTCTTGAGTAGGTACTTGCCTGTGGTATCTATCCATGGAGGCTGTGCCCTTAACCCTCTTTTCCTAATGAGTGGTATATAGGGAGCGGAAACCTCCGTAAGGTATGCCTTGAATTTTTCCCAGGCTAACTGGACAGAGTCAGCCATCGAGATCTCACAGTTCAGAAGTGAAGCCTTAGTTCGCATTTCACTAAAGTCCGCCCGCCAAATATTCGGAAGTAATTCAACAGCGGTCTCTTGGTGCCTTGAAAGAGCACATCGAAAGGATATGCATGCGTGATCGCTGGACCCTAGAGGTGCACCGCATGAAACGTCAGTCACGAAGTCCAGGGACTTAGCGAAAACCAAATCCAAAGTAGATGGTATTTGGTTGTCCATATACCTAGTGGGAAAGTCGACGAACTGGTGCAAAGGCACTTGGAGAGTCAGTTCAAGGAAGTCTGCACCGAATGTTCCTAATGCCGAATTACAAGAAAGATCGGCCCAACAGACTTCCGGGAGGTTGAAATCCCCTAGAACTAAACACTTATTCGCAGACTGAGTGCGAATAAAATCAAGTATCCCCCTGGAGGAACTTCCAGGACTTCTGTATATCACTATAACTGTAAACTGGGTAGAGGAAGTGCACAAAACAGCCGATAGGGCTTCAACAGTCTGATCCGACGACTGGAATGTGCAAGTCCTCAACACATCTGTTACAGCTCACATACAGTACAACGCCTCCGCCTTGGCGACCAACGGAGCGATCAGTTCTAAGCAGCGCGTAGCCAGGTAAATATACCTCACCGTCCGTGATATCCGGAGAGAACCATGTTTCAGTGAAAGCAAGTATATCGGGACAAGATTTGTCTACAAGTAGACCCTACTCGTGCACCTTGTTCCTTAGGCTACGCACGTTGCTAAGTACTACCTCAAGGAAGTCGGCACGACCATCGCTGGGTCGTGCGTCATCAGGATTGGTTCTGATAGGGCGGAAAGTAACTTCCGGCTGACCACCTGAAAACCCACCAGACGGAGGCCTTGCTCACCAGCCGCCCATCTAGTTTTGAGGTCTTTGATAGCCTTTAACTTCAACCTATCTGCCAGTGGTAGGTCCGGCTGAACGCTGACACCACTACCCTTAAGTTGGAATGCAAATCGCAGTAACGATTTGCGTTCCTCCGGGGTAGAAAGGACTACGCGAAGTAGTCAGGGTCGTGGATTTGGCGTAGCGATAGGAACGCTCCGCAGTCTGATCAGCTTTCTGACAGTGACACCAGGGAAACAAGGTGGAAGCAGCTTGCTGACACACAGTTTCAGCCACTTGATGTCATCTAAAATGCGTTCCCTTGGGAGAACTGCCTCAGATTCAGTAACGTTACGGAATATAACGCTACTATCCATGAAAGAGTCGGCACGACGGGGAGTGTTTACCCCAGGTGCCTTGGAGTCGACACCTATACCAGCTGTTTTCACCACTGACTGTGGGATTGTCCCTGGCTTCCCAAACGACGCCGAAGCAACAGTAGCGTAGGTTTTCCGCTCTATTGCCGGCGTCTTACTGGTTCCTGGGTCTTCAAGCTCCTTCGAAGTTTTACGAGCAGATCTTGTCCGCTTCTTCTTTTGGCTCACTGGAGCAGGGGCCGTTGACTTTGTATCGCATTGAGCAGTCACCAGCATTTCGTCAGAACAGGCTGGTTCACTGGCGGCCGTGACAGTCAGCGTCTGCGGAAAGTTCTGTGTGCAATCGTCAGACGACTTTATGACTGTCAAAGACGGCATCTCTTTCGATGCCGTGGCAACTATTTCTCTGGGTTTAGCAGAGGGCTTTTGGTATTTCCGCACCCTATTGTTCTTCAATTTGATCGGATCATGAGGACCGCCAGCAATGCTACCTGGATTGGCCGGTAGGATGTGCGACTTTATGACCGAGTGACAGACTCCAGTGGATGTATCGTCAGCAATGTTGCCGGCTATTGCTGTGTCTTCAAACGAAATATTTAGGGATTTTAAAATCAAATCCATTTTCGTATCGAGCGACGCAATAGAGGCGAGATTAGCTATCGCCAACTCAACATCTGCCAACCTTGAAGTCAACGCTGAAAGTTTAGCACCGGTGACAGCCAGGCGCGTCGATCTTTTAGCGCAGCATTCAGTGCAGCTGAAAAGAAAGTGGACGCTTGATGATAGCATTTTGTACTGGTCAGCGTGTAGGCCGGTACAGCTTTCGTGATACCAGCGGCAGCAGACGTCACACTGCATGCCATCAGATGCATCTGTTACTGCGGACCGTGTGATTACTGTAACAAAAAATTGTGTAGTTTCGGGACGTTCAGTGGTACAAATGGTACATAGCAACGTGGTTACCTAGCGACGTTGCCAAGGAGGATGAATGTGCAATAGGTGGAAATAGCTGAGTGGTGTGTGGAGAAATGGTTTGTGTGTTAATTATGATGCCATCGGAAGTGTTACCAGTAAGGGTACATATGTGTGATAGTTGTTATAATATTTCGGTGGCCATAGTGGTTTTTCTGCTATCGCTATGGCTGTGAATGATGGTGAGCTGTTCAGATCTTTGGTTATTAGGAAGCATGGAAGTGTTGAAGACATGGATGAGGTAATCGGACGTCTTCAGTTTAAATTGTTGACATGTTTTTCCAGCGTGGAAGGCGCAAACACTTGCTGGATGGGGACGCCAACGGCTACATGCTGTACGGTTGCGTACATTGTTGACGTTCAGAATTGCGTGGCAAACAGTAAGTTAATATTAATGTAACAGGGCTGCTAACGCATGTAAATGCGAATGAATCTGCAAACCGGTGATCACTGCGGTATATTTCTGCCAGAGACAAGACAGTGCTACGCGGTAACTATTCGTTTTGGCGTGCCATACTGATGGAGATTTTTAGTTGCAATAACGTGGAAAAGCAGTGGTTGAATAAAGACTTGAAACGAAATTTGACTGTTGTCAAATTTACTGTGATCCCAGATATGTTGGATCGATTAAAGCGGTTCTGGTCAAAGCGTCTTCTGCGCCTACTGGTAATTTTTCCAGTTTTTCCCAGTTTTTACTCCGTTTTTGCCTTTTTTAATGTAGTTTAACTATTGCATACGTGTTAGCACCACTCTGTGTTCCACTATGTCAGCCTCGCAATGCACCGAGGCTGTTGTTCCTGATGGCTCGGATTCTGAGGTTATGGCACTTAGTGGCGGCCCAAGCTGCAATATACCAGTAACTGACGAATCTGGCGGTATTGGTTCATTGGTTAGTAGAGAGCAGAAGGAAGTTCCTTTGTCAGCTCTGTCACTTCCCGGACATTGCGAGGGTTGCTGGGATCATTGCGGAACAAGGTTCAGCAGAAGATCGCTATGGTTGCATTGTGGGCAGCAGAATCCCTGCGCACTCAGAGAGTGGGTATCCAACCGTCGTTTGAAACATTCCTCAGTCTCCGCATCGACGATAGCTTCTGGCAAGCTGTTCCAGTCATTCACTACCCGGGTGGATAGGGCCAGATCGGACTGTACACGGAGTCGCCGCGGTTTGAAAAGTGTCCACCGGTGGCCTCGAGTTGCACCACTTGTGTTTAGACAAAAGAACGATTGCAGCTCACTCCCCAGCTCACCTCGTAGAATACGCCGGGTAAATATGATATCTCCGCGGCGACGACGATAATCCTAATAAAACAGGTTCAACCGTTGTAGCCGGAGGAGGTAGGATAAGTCCCGAAGCTCTGGAACGGATTTGGATCCACGCCGTTGAACCTTCTCGATCATGTCACGTTCGGACTTAGTGAGCGGGTACGCAGCAGGCAATCCGTACTCGAGAACTGGGCGTACATGAGAAGCAAACAGCAATCTGAAGAGTGCTGGGGTCAGGCGTTAAAAGGCTCTCCGTGTAGCGTGAAGTATTGTGTATGCGGATGCGACCCTCCTCCGGATGTCCTCCATTGATTTGAGATCAGGAGACACAATCACCCCAAGGTCCCTCTCTTGGTTGACATTTCTGAGCAGGAAACCCCCGATATGGTAAGCCCCAAAAGGCTCAGGAGCAACGATTGGAAGGATAGCGCATTTGTCATGGTTA
This sequence comes from Dicrocoelium dendriticum, assembly GCA_944474145.2. Taxonomy (NCBI): domain Eukaryota; kingdom Metazoa; phylum Platyhelminthes; class Trematoda; order Plagiorchiida; family Dicrocoeliidae; genus Dicrocoelium; species Dicrocoelium dendriticum. Next base: position 22,002,080 of record OX104059.1, on the reverse strand, counting down.
ATGGGCAACTGCCACGTTAAATAAAGAAATAAACGTTTATTCTCGACAATGCGAGACACACCAGTACAGGCATGATCATGATTAGCTAACATAGTGTGATCAAAATGTACAGAGTACATGTTTGGCATAACAGTGAATGTAAGTGTATGGGTGTATATATGTATGCAATTGTCTATGAATGTAGCTTGTATTTTTGAAGGTGCCGCAGAATTCTTGACTGTTTGTTATCGGTAGGAATGTGAGAATAAGCGATCGATGTCCGTGAGTTGGATACCATTTTCCGGATGTCCACGGCCCAGTGACTTTATTTTGTGGCGAGTCACATCCGCCACGTCACAGTGTTGATAAGCAGACATTTGTGGCTTTTTATAGGGAGAACGCTTGCCGGGCGAAAACCCACCACGTCCTGGAACACTGCCGCCGAACTATTTGCTGGAACGGGTTAAACCCGAACCACCCAGCTGGCACCACGAGGAGGTTGTTCGGCTAGCCAGCCTAGTGACCAGTCGTGGAGCTGATCGAGTGTCGCTTGAAGTATGTCTGCGTCTTCCAGACTGGAAACCTCAATCCACAGCTTCAGATCATCCGCGTAGATTAAGCAGTCGGTCTGCAGTTCGGATGGCAGGTCGTTGATGAAGATATTGAAGAGTTCGGGTCCGAGTACAGAACCCTGGGGGACCCCACTAGTCATGAGAATTTGATCAGAAAGCGCTTCGTTAACTTTGACCTGCATGAAGCGACCTTGCAGGAAATCGGAGACCCATGAAAGAAAATTGCCAGTGACGCCGATTCCCCGGAGTTTGAAGAGGAGCCGCTCATGGTGGACCTTGTCGAAAGCCTTACTGAAATCGACAAACACAGCATCCAGACGCTTACCGGCATCTAAGGATCTTGCCCATTTTTCTCTAGCTACCAGGAAATTTGTAGCACATGAACGCGCCCTTCGGAAGCCATGTTGGGCATGAGATAGAAACTCCAACTCATTGAGATGTAGGCGAAGGGCCCGTTTCAGAATCCGTTCCATAACTTTGCACAAAATCGAAGTCAAACATATGGGACGATACCTGGCTGGATTCTGTCGGTCCCCTCCTTTGTGAATGGGTTTAACCGTTCCCGTCTTCCAAGCAGTAGGAAGCTGCCCGACCTCAAGGGAACGACGGAAAATTTGACATACAGGAGCGGCAATGTGTCCGGCCACGGTCTTAAGGAACAATGGGTGTAAACCATCGGCACCCGGCGAGGAATACAGGTCTAGGTCGAGTAGAAGTTACAATACATGGTCAGTGGAAACACTCACGTGCTCCAGCAGGAAAGGAGGAGTGGGTGCAACGCTATCTGGGAGTGGGGTTTCGGTAGAGTGGACTGAGGAATATTGCTGGGCCAGAAGGCTAGCTTTCTCACCGTCTTCGTAGACTAGGTCCAAATGCTCACAGGGAGACAAGGCAGGGACACCACTTCCAGCTTTAGTGCTTCGTTTGAGGTATGAGAAGAGCGCCTTGGAGTTTGTACTAGAAAGTGCAGCTAATGACAGTTCGTACTTTTGGCGTTTCTCTCGTTTTTTTATGTTACCGGCAATACCGATTCCTCGGAGTTTAAGCAAAAGTCGTTCGTGCGGGACTCTGTCGAAAGCTTTGCTGAAATTCACAAACGCAACGGTCCAAGCGTTTGTCGGAATCTAGCGATTTCCGCCCATTTCTCCTTTGCAACTAGTAAGTTCGAGGTACATGAGCGTGCCCTTGGAAAAACCATGCTGTGCACAAGAGAAGAGATTCAGTTCCTCGAGGTAGAGATGAAGAGTCTGCTTCAAGATCCGCTCCATAACTTTACATAATATCGACGTTAAGCAGATAGGACGATAGTTGGCTGGATCTTGCCTGTTCCCTCCTTTGTAAATGGGTTTTACAATGCCCACTTTCCAAGCCGATGGGAGACGCCCAGCTTCAAAAGAAAGACGGAAAACCTGACAGATAGGAGGGGCGATGTACTGCGCCACAATCCTAAGGAACAGGGGGTGGCAAAGCCATCCGGGCCGAGTGAAGAATGCGGATCTAAATCAAGGAGAAGTCTAACCACAGAATTGATGTTAATGTCCTAGTTGATCCAACTCATAGGGAAAACTGGACACAGTGTTGTCCGCAGGCGGGAGTTTCTTTCGTGAAGGGCAGAGGCGTACTGCTGGACCAAAAGACTGGCTTTATCAGCGTCTTCGTAAAGTAAATTTTCGATGTTCAAAGGAACACAAGGTAGGGATGCCACTGCCAGCCCTGGTACTTCTTTTTTAGATAAGAGAAAAGCATTTTGGGTGTCGTTCTGGAATGTGCTGCTAACGATAGTTCATATTGCTGACGTTTCTGTCGCTTCAACGCGAACACAAGCATTTCTGGTGGTCTTGTAGGAAGAGTAATCGAAACTCTGTTTGAGATTGCCTAAAACAATCCCACAATTTGCGTCTTCTGTTTATCCAGAGATCTCAATTCACTGTCAATCCAAGGTGGACCCCTCTTGAAGGACTTTCTACGGGAGAAAGGAACGACCTGCTCAATTAGAGAAGTCATTTTGGAGAGCACAAGGTTCCACGCATCATCAAGGGGAAATGGGATCAGGAATACTCCAGTCCATAGCGCTTGCGGGCCTGTTCTCAGACGGAGAGGATCCGCTTGCCAAAAGTTCCGACGACAACCACCTTGGCTATGGATCGTGAGGCGACGTGTCCATTGGAATGAAACGACACAATGATCACTTTTGCCGATGGGTTGAAGAACTGTTAGGTTCGTGACATCTGACTGAGCTGGGGTGAGCACAAGGTCCAGAATGTTTGGCGTTTGGTCGGCAACAATGCGGGTTGGCATGGTGACGTGTTGAAACAAATTACAATCGATAACAGTCTCAAGTAAGGTAGCATCAAAAGAATCAGGTGGACGACCACAAAGAAGTAGGTCCCAGTCGATATTAGGGGCATTAAAATCCCCCACGATAAGACTGTCCTTTCCCGCGCAGTGCTTCCTGATCGAATCGAGCAAATGAACTCCGGATCCCGATGGCGCTCTGTAAACAACACCAATAGTGTAGGATCTGCATCCATCATGAATACGGCACCACAGGGCATCAAAATCACCATCGTCGCCACTAGTAGCTGCAACCAAATGGGCCTTGAGTTCGGCCTTCCAGTAAAGTATAACGCCGCCACCGGGCCTACCTCCAAGGCGGTCGGCTCGACAAAGACTGTATCCGGGGATAGAAACCTCTGAATCTATGATGTCTGCAAAAAGCCAAGTTTCGGTAAAGGCCATCAAGTCTGGGCGAGTATCTGACGCAAGCATCTGTACCTCATCAAGTTTATTTCTCAGACTGCGTACATTGGCAACAATTACACGCAGTCCATTCTCGTGCTTTACTGTCCTGGGTTGAGGAGAATTGGCCTCCACCGGGTTCTCGGGGTTCTCCGGATTACGCGAAAATCCACGATGTGGAGGTCTGTCTCACCATTCGCTCGGCGGGACCGGAGCTCATCAACGGCTGTTTTCATTTTAATACGATCTTCCGGAGAAAGATCTCTCAGGACGTAAAAAGGCTCACCTTTCAAACGTGGGGTTCGTCGGAGGATGCGTCGGCATTCCTCTTCGCTTTGGCATACGATCTTGAGGGGGCGTACCTTGGAAGGATCCTCTTGCTTCCTGCCCAGGCGGAAGGCAGAGATAATGTTTATACCTAATTCACCTTCATCGAATAAAATGGAAATCATTCGTTCAAGGAACCCTTGGTCATCCAGCATCCTTTCTGCAGAGGTGTGCTTGGTGGATTCTGGGGCGTTCACAATGATAAGGCATCTTTCACGAGAGGGTGGTAGAGCGCGGCCAGAGATCTGAGGCTGTGGTGACGTACTGTCCTTGATCAACTTTTCCAACTCGTTGACTTTGTTGAGAACAGATTTCATTTGGGTCTGGGAATCAGTTTTCTTGGGTTTGGACTTAGACTTCGCCTGACCCATTGGGACAGTGGGAGTTTTCCTCACCACGGCAGCGTATGTCTCAGTCGTGGGCTCACTGGGCAAGGCGTGTGTCAAAAGTTCTGATGAGGGAGCAGATAGCACACGGCTTCGTTTACCCGTGGGGGTAGCTGAGCCGGAATTGGGTGCGGACGAAAAAGGTAATGAAACAAGTGAGTCCAACGCAGTGGAAGCTTCGAACTTCGTTGGTGTAGAATGAGGACTCAGGACTGGCAGTCCGGCGTGAAGGCGTCGACTGTTTAATGAAGTACGGCAGCTGCGACAGGAAACAGTGATAGCCGATGTAGTATATCGTTGCAGAGACTCATAGAGTTCAGGACAAATGTCGCAGCAGGCAATATGCAGCCATCCGTCACACTCAGAGCACTGTACGGCCTTGGAACGCGATGTCACGCCTTTACTGCAACTCAGGCATTTTGACGTCATAGCTAACAACACGGATAGCTCTTCCCACTCGATAAATCGAAAGCAAATCCTTCACAAAATCCGAGAACTTGGAAAGGGCGTCGCTATTCACAGTCAGTCAGGCATAACCTTTACATATACATGAAATAGAGTCCTACAGGGGATTTATTTTCCGGTACACATGGCTAAATGGTGATGCATTTGTAACTGGATTTGAGAGAGCTGTGTATAGGTCGCTTTGTGCTTAAGTATGCACAAAAAATGGTAGTTTGTAAGATATATTAACTGTACCTATTGCTTTTATTCATCGCGATTTTAAAAATACAAAAAACACAATTATCAGACACGAATATTTATACCCCATATCCAAGCAGGTAACGTATTGCTAGCAAAAACTTTACATACCTGAAACATTTTATGAATACTTATTTGCTTCGTAAATCAGCCGTTTACACAAAACTTTTATTTACCTTTGTCTGCTTTCCATTATGCCCTGAACTTCAACAACGCCTGTAGTCATCACTTTAATTTACCATAACCGTTTTCACGACGCAAATCCATATAGCATTATTTTTTATTTCCCCGCACCTTAATACCACCAAAATAAGGAATATTCTCTGCAGCCATTCAAACAAAATTGGATGTTACCGAGGAAAATGGTAGCAAAACCCTTACCCACCATGAAAAAATTAGCCCTTCCCTTGTAACGTTCATATCTTTTTCATTTTTTGCGCTTTTCTCATTTCCTTTTACGATGCGTCTTGTGCAGTTGTTTCAATTGATCGTTTTTTCATATACACAATTCTCGACCTCGAACGGCGCGTTCTGCTTTCCTTCGGCGGCGTGTTGCGCTTGCATTGTTGGTGTGCTTGGAAGGTCTGAGCTTCGCGGAACCAACACTGGAATATCGTATCAGGGAGTGTGCAATATCAGTGGAGTCAGTCCAGCCGTCACTACTGAAGGTCAGCGTATTGATACTTTTGTCTGACACTAATCCTTTCCTTCTGGTGCGGTAGTGTAAGACTAGTTTTCACTCCACTACATATTTGATGACCCCTGTTTCTCTTTTTTCCTACTGGAACATTTTTTCGCTTGCATAATGTCGTTTAGTACCACTCCCCACATTGACTCTTCTGAGAATTTTGTTGGTTTTTCCTCACTCGTTTTTTACGTTAACAATGCACGTGTCTGGTTTTTACAGTTAGAAGCTCTTTTCCGTTGCCGTAGAATCACTTCTCAAAGTGCTATGTTTTCCTACGTCTCTGGCCATCTTCTCACGCACATAGCCGCCGATGTGGTTGACCTATTCGACCCTGTTCCTACCGATTCCCCCCTACCATAAGCTTAAAGCTGCCGTTTTGAAACGCCTTACCGCTTCTGATGAGACCAGACTTCATCAACTTCTCTCCGGAGTTGAACTGGGTGATCGTTCACCTTCACAGCTTCTCCGTTATATGCGCTCTCTCGTAGGTTCCTTTTAAAGTCGACAAAAGCGTCTTACGTCAGTTATGGCTAAAATGTCTTCCATCCAACACTACGGCGATTATCGCTGAATCTGCCGACGATTTGTCACTTGACAAACTAGCAGAAACGGCCGACAAAGTTCATGAGTGTTTCTTTCAGCGCCCAGTTTGTCACGCTGTGGTCACCCCACCTGAGGCTTCCTCGTCATCAGATCCCATTGAATCCATTTGTCAGAGACTGTCCATACTCGAACTCGCCGTTAAGAGAGGACGTCGCCCCCACACTCGAAGTTTTCCATCCACTTCGAGAAGCAGAAACAGACACGCTAGGAACACTAGACAGCATATTTGCTATTATCATCGACATTTTGGTGATGCCGCTAAAAATTGTCGTCCAGGTTGCTCGTATCCGGAAGCCTTCCCCAAGGCTCAACAGGGAAACGCCCCAGCCAGCCAGTAATGGCGAGGCTGGCACGTTTTGGTCCGTCCGCTCAATGCTTGGCTGTTTCTCAATGGTTTTGGTCGTTTGGATGCTTTGGTCTACCCCCAACGCTTTGTCGTCTCGCCCGCCCACGTTGGCCTTTGGATCGTGGTTTGCTTGGCTCAGTTTGGCTCGCCTTGGTCGTTTGTCTGGCTCGCCTTCCTGGCTTTGGCTGCTCGTGTGCCTGGCTCGTTGTTTTTAGTCCCCCCACGGCTCGCCGGTACGCACAGGATTTCAGCTTCGTTTTGGCAGTAGATTGGAATGCGGTGGGGGGAGTGACCTCTCCCAAGCGCACCGTCTTTCAGCAGCGGTGAAAGGTCCTACCGGCCCTTTTTCTGGATTACCCAGTTTTTTTGTAGCCCGGTGTGCCCGCTGGGACGGCCCACCGATGATGCATTCCAATCCACAAGAAGATTAAATAATCCAAATACAACCGAACTCCTGTGATTCTGCCTTTATACATTTGCAAGCCAACAGCGATCGAAGTCCTCGTCCCTCGGCCTCCTAGGGGGAGGCCTGTGTAGGGAGCATGACATTTTACCCCATCAAACATCACATTCAGACTTGTGCACATTTTGTTTTACTTTGCACCTATCCCAAGCCTATATATACTAGACTGCAATTTTGAACCAGGTTCGCCATCTTGCCCGCGCGCTGCCGGCTGTTGTGCTCCTACGTGGTGTTACTCGTTGCTTCACCACTCTCTCCCATTTTCCTCAAGCTATATTCACATAGCTATTGTACATAGCTATTTTCTCAAGACAATCTTTATATCCCACCGTCTTCTGTCTCACCGGGCTACGGTTTTCTTGTGTAGCATTCGTCAAGCCGCTACAACCATTAAGCGACAAAGACGCTTCGGCCAGCACCAGTTTAATCGATCCAAGGCTCAACAGGGAAACGCCCCAGCCAGCCAGTAATGGCGACGACTTCGGCGGGCCGATCTTCTAGTCGCCTGCTTTTTTCCGTGATTCCACAACCAACCTTTCATTCTTGGTTGACACTGGAGCCGAAGTCAGCGTTCTGCCTCGTGGAATGGAAAAACGCTACCTCATTCCCGCAGGACCTACTCTCCAGTCGGCTAATATCACGAGAATCCAGACTTACGGTCCGAAATTGCTCACTCTCGATCTTGGTCTTCGACGAACATTTTCTTTCGTTCTCTTGATAGCAGATGTACAACGCCTTATTATCGGTGTCGATTTCCTCACCCCATTTGGTCTTATCGTTGACTTACGTAACAGGGAACTTCGTGATAGTATCACGTCCCTCACCACTCCGGGCAGAGCCACGTCGATCAGCTCGATCGGACTTCGCATGACTCTACCTACTAACACTGTGTTCCCCGCGTTGTATCTGCCGTCTAATAATTGCCCCGCACTTAAACACGAGATTGTGCACCACATCTTTACTCGTAAACCACCTGTCACTTCTCGACCTCGCCGACTACCACCCGATAAACTGGCCAACACCAAAGCCGAATATGAGCACATGCTCCGTCTTGGTTTCGTCCGGCCTTCTAATAGCCCATGATCTTCACCTTTGCACATGGTCCCCAAAAAGTCTCGTGGAGATTGGCGACCTTGTGGTGATTACCGTCAGCTTAATAATGTCACTGTCCCTGACAGGTATCCGGTACCACATATTCACGACTTTTCTATTGGCCTAGACGGCAAAGCAATTTTCTCTAAGTTTGACTTGGTCCGGGCATATTACCAAATTCCTGTGGCCTCTGATGGCATTCCGTATGCCTTTTGGACTACGAAACGCCGTACAAACATTTCAACGATTCATTGACCAGGTTCTCCGAGGACTTGATTTCGTTTTTGCTTATGTGGATGACATTCTCGTGGCCAGCTCTAACCACGAAGAATATCTTTCTCATCTTCGCCAAATCTTTGAGCGTTTTGATCACTACGGCGTTACCACCAACGTGGACAAACGTGGCTTTGGCCAGTCCAGTGTTGATTTTCTCGGTCATCGAATCGATCACGCCGGAATCAGTCCACTCCCGGAGAAAACAAAAGCAATCACGGAGTATCCGATGCCACAGTCCTACAAAAGCCTGCATCGTTTCCTCGGTATGGTGAATTATTACGGCCGCTTTATATCTGATTGCTCTAAACTGCTTCAACCTTTAACCGACTTGCTTAGAGGAAAGACTAGAAAATTCAAACCTACGAACGAGGCAATAGACGCTTTCGACAAGATTAAACATGCTTTACCTAACGTCACAGCGTTGAGCCATTTGCGGACTGATGTCAATACACCTCTCATCCGTAAAACTGATGCGTCAAAAACCGCAGTTGGAGCCGTTCTGCAGCAACTCCTCAATGGTCATCCTGAACCATTATCCTTTTCTCCCGTAAATTACAGCCCGCACAAACTAAATATAGCACCTTCGGAAGAGAACTCTTGGCCATCTATCTCGCCATTAAACACTTTCGACACCTCCTTGAAGGTCGTTCATTACCCATTCTAACTGCTCAAAAGCCACTTGTTTTTGCCTTTCTGGGTTCTTAGGACCGCTTTTCCCCTCGTGAAACCCGACATCTTGATTACGTATCGCAGTTCTCTACGGACATCTGTCATGTAGACGCCACCGACAACGTGGTAGCCGACGCAATGTCCCGCATTGGAATCCACGAACTTTCACGTCCGACATTTGATCTAGAAGAAATCGCTGCGCATCAGGAGGATTCTGAGCTTATGCAAATGAAATCAAACCCTTCGATCAAACTTACCTTCCTGCCGCTTCTTAACTCTGACTCCAAAGTTTATTGTGACATTTATTGTGACGACCCTTCGTTCCCCAACGTTACCGCCCTGCACCAGCTGGAGGGCGACTTGGCAGCCCCCGACCTCGAACCAGCTATGGACGCAAATCGATCACATTGCTATCAGTTACCGCTGGAGACGCTGTGTCCAGAATTGCCGCTCGATTTGGAGCACATGTTTGGACACCGATCATGCACTTGTATGTGCTGACTTGCAGATGCGTTTTGGCGGACGCCCAAGAGGATGCCGTGAGTGCATTGACACCAGTCAACTGACGAAACCAGTTGTACTGAATGCCTATCAACGCATGCTGACGTGCGCGTTGAGTAAGCACTCGCCGGTGACCACTGAAGTTCACTGGTCGCATGTACACCAGAGCTTACTAGCAGGAGGCAAATCCTCATGTAGTAAGTCTAATCCCCAACATGGATATTGGGCCTCTTAGCGGCCTCTGGAAGTTAGCGATGCTCGCCTGCATATCCCATCTGGAAGCGAACACATGAAACTCGCAAAGAGCTCTGGGCAAAACTCCGTGCTAGCCTGAAGGGAGACCGCGAATCCTGATGGTGTCTCCGTGCGTCAGAGATGGAAGTGGCCGCTGGCCTTGGTAACCATCGTAAGTTATTCCGTGTGATACTGGAAACGGGCAGCAGGAGACCTGATGTTAGTGAAACAAATAGGGACGAGAGTAGCCAGTCTATCCACAATTTGACAAAACGTGTGGAGCGTTGGACTGAGCATTTTGAAAACCAATTCAATCGGCCAGAATTCTTCGATTCCTTACGGGCCAATGATCGCCCTGCTGCGTGGGCTGTTGTTTTGAATCCACCCTCTGGCTGGGAAGTCGAACGAGAGATTGTACTTTTGAAGACGAACAAACCGGCGGGACCAGGTGATCTGCACCCAGCCCTCTTCAAATTGGGAGGCTCTACTCTTGTTGATGATTTACATAAATTACTAGTGAAACTGTGGGAGCAGGTGACTGTCCGAACCGACTGGAGCCGCTCCGTTATTGCTCCCATCTTCAAAGGAGGCTCGCGTTCGAAATGCAGCGACCATAGAGGAATCAGTCTGATCTCCATGGCCTCCAAATTACTCGCCTCCATAATCCTTCACAGACTGACTGGCGCTCGTGAAAGCTAGATTCGTGAGGAGCAAACCGGGTTCCGTCGTGGTTGTGGCTGCATCGGCCACAGCACCATGCTTCAGGTATTGGAGCACATATGGGAGGCCCACCGTAGTCGTGTTCCTTGAAGTCAAATGTGCCTTCGATCCGGTTGATGGATGGGCCTTTTGGAGTTGTCTACTCAAGTATGGTGTGCCCGAGAAATATATTAATTTTATCCGAGCAAGATATGCACGTAGCACGGGCAGAGTGAGGGCTTGCGAGAAGCTGTTGCCACCCTCAATATCTCCAGTGATGTGAGACAAGGATGCCCGCTGTCACCTTTCCTCTCCAACTTCGCTATTGACGAATTCATGGAGGTTGCACCTACAGGACATGACTTGGAAATTGTGGATGCCCCACGAAGAACGACTTCTTGACTGGGGGTATGCAGACGTCATTGCTCTTATGTGGGACAGCTCCCAGACCTGCCAAGCAGCGCTGGACCGATTAGCCCTGGCTGTCAGCCGCTTCGGGCTTTGCTTTGCTCCATGGAAGTGCAAAGCTTTCCCCCAAGATTGACAAGGATCGTAATCCTGCGCTGACCCTTGGTGGGGAACTGCCCTACGTTGTTCGGAAATTCAACTACTTGGGAAGTTGTATCAGCGCCCATGGGAGTGAGGATGGGAGCACGAACCGTATAGCAAAAGCTGAAAGTGTTTTGGCTAGCCTTCGCCACCTATGACGGCGGCACGACCTTACTCTCATCCTGAAGGGTAGAGTGTGCCATACAGCAGTACCCTCAACCTTACTGTACGGTAGCGAAACCTGGCCCCTAAGATCGGCGGACATGAAGAGGCTAGTTACTTTTGACCATCGGTGCCTTCGCAGTTTGGCTCACATCTGGTGGGAACACCGCGTGTGTAACGAGCTCCCTGTTTGGGGTCCAACAGGCGTTGAACACCCTTGGCTAGATACACTTGTTGACATGGCAAGGAGCCGTTCCTAGTGGTGCACCTGCTGTGCATATATCATATGCCTGTATAATTGCTTAAACCATCCACTGCGGCTTGTGCCTCATCTACACCACTGCTTAATGGACTCACTTTTTGGCTTTGTCGCTAACCACACGTGCCTGCAGTACTTAGTACGTAAGGCAATTCTCATGCTACTTTATTCATCCATTAAACCAACTTATGCGCACCGTCCAGCGTAATGCTACGTGTCGTCTTCATATTTCGAACTCTCTCAAACCATCTCACACCACGCCTGGGGTATCTCCTTCCGATGCATTACCCCAATGTATCCCTTTGCCACGCTGGTCGCTAATTATTGATACTTACTCATTCTGCGCCCGGTACAGGATTAGGATGCAATCTTGCTGTTCAGTCACAATTCGATGGTTGCCACCTCGTTGAACCGCATTTTTCTCTTCCCACATGTTAATTACATCACGCTAAATTACCATTCGTGGTTTTCTTTCAGGAACCAATCCTTTTTCTCTTGGTATATGACAGTAAGTCAACCAGGTAGCCATGAATTTTCTTACATGATTAACATATATTTTCAGCAGATTATCTTTTGCACATTGTACAGCGGTTTGTCTCAAGTATAAATGTCAGAAAGTAGGACTTCACGCTGCATGGTCCATGACGGTCCTTTGCGGTTTTCTCTCGTCTTTTTCTTCTCTTTCTCTTTTCTTTGTGATTAGGAACTCTTTGGAGGTCCAAGAGTGAACTGCGAAAATACCTTTCCGTCTGAGATGGGATGGACCAATAAACAAGGCATATGTGGACCGCGGCTTCACATAAACCTGGCTAAACTGAATTAACCACCATGCGTGATGTCCAGCGTTTCACGATGGACACGATATCTCCCTAACCAGAAAAGGTATGCAAGATACGACTCCAGGTACGCTGAAATTTCCAATCACCTGCACATTTTTCACCTGGCTTTCCATAGTCCTTCCATCCTCGTCCGGCCACAACGAATATGACGAAACCAGACAGCCATTTGGTCAGCCAAGAGCGGAAATTGGGAATAATACGACTGTGAATAACCGACGGAACGTTCGGTTAATAGTATGATTTGCTACTTGCAACTCGTTGTGTAAAATGATCGACGACAGTGTTCTAGGAAGTGGTGGGTTTCCGTCTAGCAAGCTTCCATTCTACAGAAAGCCACAAAAGTCCGTTTAACAACAGTGTGAGGTGGCGGATGTGTCTCGCCACTGAATAAATTCACTGTCTGGAGCTACCAGTTTAGTAAGCTTCTCCCGAAACGTACTATAAAAATTTCTCACAGTCAACACATATCGTCACCACTTCACTTAAACTGCTCTTAATGTTTGCTATATGCTCTCCGGATGCCGAATGAGCGTCACGTCATTTACGACCTTGTTCCCCATGAGAACTTCCAGTTTGCAACTTGTACAACGCTTGGCCACAGCCAATACGATGAACAGCAACAAGTCTATTGCAAAGCGTAACTGCCTGCCACTTCTGAGTATGCATGGATTGATGTATCTCAAAGCATTCGAGCATACACTTATCTGTTCATTTATTTACGTACTAGAGTGAATCATCATTGCACCCTCTTTTGAGTTAGCTCCCATCGCCACCAGGGTTAAGCCACCTAACGTTCACAGCATCTATTGTAATAAAGACTGATTTCAATGCGGGCGCCTGGCTCGCCTGGCGTGGACAACATCAAAACAAAGACAATAGTGACAGAGGCTATGGACCTTGCCCAATCATTACCTCGGTTCGTTCAAATCGGCTTTAAGGAAATGCAGGTTTTCACCGTTTGGAAACATAAACTATTTACCCTTACTTACAAACGTGATGGTCATGCGGATCCCTAGAACTACCGTAAAAATACCCTCCTCCTACTTTTGTCCAAGGTAATAGAAGGTGAAACCACAGAGGCGTTCGGATTCCGGCGAACTGTGTCTTGCACTACAAACTTGCACTAGCCCAAGCTAGCTGTGAAGCATCAGCCGATACGAGGGTAAAAGTAGACGTCGGCTGTCTGGACTTCTAGAAAGCGTTCAATAGTTTGGACTACCGCATTGTCCTGCAAATGCTTCGAAGCTACGGTATCAGTGACCCGGTACTCAGTTGGATCGGTAAGTTCCTCACTCAACCTCAAATGAATGTGTGGGACGGCAGCTCAATTTGTGATCAAATTGACACCCAGTGTGGTGTGCTTCAATGATCGGCAATGGGGTCACGGTTGTTCCTAGTGGTCAGTAACGACCATGCTACTGTACTGCGGTCCAATGTCACTATTTGCAGCTGATGTCAAAATTTGGCATGGCATCAGGACAGCGGATGATCACACGGCAATGCTGAGGAGCTCGAGAGGGCTTAAGGGAGGTCAACCGATAGCCTGCTCTAATTCAACGGGACGTAAATTAAAGTCGTAAGCACACGCCGACAGCTTGTCTTTGAGTATTTCATTAGGAACAGCAGTTGCAGCTTGTTTCCTAGGAAAGCTACCACATGTAGAGGTGCTAGACGAGCTAGGCTGCGCAAAATGGCTGCAAAGGTATCAACTAGTGCTGGCTGACCTACACCCTTACGAAGGGCTTCTGGAAATTTCGAGTTAGCTATCTTTCCGCAAACGCTGTACACCTGCGTGTGGCCCGACGTAGAATATGCTATCAAAGCCTGGCGTCCCTGGCTCAAGCGCGACAGCAATGCATGTAAAGCTTCACCACGTACAGCAATCAAACCAGAGCAGACTGCAGTCTCAGCGAGTGTAGAGTGGTAAATATCGATGGCAGCAAAGTGACCACATCATGCTTCGCTTAGTACTGACAAGCTCAATTTACGCACCCCACTATTTGTTGCGGCTGAGTAAAAATACCAAACTCAGAGGCCTGCAGTTCAAACAGGTTTCTCACTGCAGTCGAGTAGAAAGTCAATAAACATATTCTTCCACTGTGTGTCCCGTGACTGGAAAGCCCCGCGACACACGTCAGCATTGACCCTACGTTAACACTGTTTAAAAAACTCTTCACTGACACGCTATCCAACTTGCATTATTTGACGTAGTTTGTTTCATTAGTATGAGGAAATAACGCCATCAAAGTGTGTGCGTAGCAATCCATTCCGCAACGTAAGAATAAGGACGTGTGCTTAAGTGGCCTTATGCGTAAGATGGATGTATCTAACCTCAACTGTAGTAACACGCGAATGTGCATTTGCGTTTCCCTTTTGGTTCTCACGCACTAACTGAATTAAAACAGCTCCCTATAATACGTTGCTTGTGCATATCCCATTCCCATTTCAAGTGATTGTTGTGCAGTAGTTCAGTTAAATCAGCAGAGGATCAGCATGACGCTTTAGGTATTAGTTGAGCCTCACAATTTTTCTTGCTACTCCAATCATTCTAAGGACTTCCCATGTTAAATCCCATGTTAAATCTTTGTTCGACGTTTATCATGCTTGTTGTTTGTTTTTTTGTCGTTGTTCTTTACTTTTTACTCCTGGCTGCCTACAAGTACAAAGTCTAGCAACCGAATTAAGGACCATTGCTGCGGCCTCAACACTCCTCAACGAAGCACAATATTCCTTACCCGATATATGAATAGATGTTTATTCCGCAGATGTTTCGACCTACGGATTGGACAAATGACGTAATCGTTATTTTGGACGGCCAACCTTCGGCGACCGGAAAAGTTGGGGTTGGCTTGCCCAATATTTTCCTTCGCTCATATTACTTGTCCGGAGCTCTCCTGCTGACCTTCACTATGTTAGTGTACACGGACCTTTCACCTGAGTTCGTACGGTAGTTGTAACTGCTTATGATACGACTTTCGACTTGGACAAATCCCTGTACAATTCTAACTTTCACTAAGGCCAAAGTACTTTGATTCGACTATTTTTAATTCTGGATATATGCTCTTTACTTACGGTTCATCTGGAGCTATTCACTCTTAGCTTAGTTCCTTCACTTGGCCGTGGATGCCAGCTTCTAAATGAAGTATATGCCTTACCCCGGAACAGCAGCCGATTCACCGTTTTGGATTACCTCCCATACACCAAGCTCTGAACAATTGGGTTTGGTGTTTGTTCCGCGCTCCAAAAATAATTTAACGCGATAACTTTTGTATACTCCTCTAAGACATTGCGCCGTTCTACAGACTAGCAATACAAAACATCCCAAAATTTTTCAATTCATGAGCTATCTACCAAATGGACGGAGCCCTTTGTAGCCCATGGAAGCTTGACCAGGTAGATACAAGTGTACCGACTATTTGTAGCAAGGGTAACAGCGACAGTAGAAAATTGGTCAAACGTTCATTTTTTGCACTTTACAATGGCGCAAATGTAGAATTCTAATGGGACTGTCGTGAGAATGGGCCCCGGTTGTAAGGACCTAATTAACCAGCCATATATTGCAGTCATTCGTCAGCCAACAATAGATCAAGGATCCCGAATGATCTACTAGAAGCCAATTAAAGAGCAAGGGCAAATGAGCTGTAATTATATATTAAGTTCGTGGGTATGTACTGAGAAGCCCACAGATAAGGTCGTATTAAGAAAAGTGGCGGCCTCGTATGTGTAAAAGCGTAGAAAGAAGAGACGAAAGTATACCGAGAGGTGGAAAGGCCAGTAAGACGAACGATTCAAGAATAACGCAATGTGATGCTAGTTGTTTTTTCAGTGTGCAGCCATGAGCAGTGGAGTTATTCGGTGGTGAGTGGCGTCCCCCAAGTCACAGCCTTGTTAAACGGACATCTACGGCTTCATATGGTGAGAAGGCTTGTCAAGCCAAGACCCAAGACGTCCTCTAACGCTTCCGTTGATCCATTGAATGGCTAGTTGTAACTAGCTCCGCTGCTTGTAGTGTTTATTAGCTCAGTTCCTTGCAGTCAAGTTGCAAACCGTTTTCTGTTGCCTTATGCGTTAGTTGAGTATTTATTTCGTACCCGGATCCTGTTTTGTTCTAACCGGATGGCTGGACTCGATTGGTAGGTAGGTCATGAACTTAATATTGTTTGCACTTGACGTGTCCATCATCGGCTAAACCACGTGAAAGCACGGAGGTGTATCCAGTGCAATATGATGATGTATTGTTGAAGCCCTAACGGATGGGCTATTGTTGAACAGGAAATCGGAAGACTTCCCAGTGTGTTGTAAAATGGATTGGAAATACAATCCTCTACGGCCAATTGAACGGTCATAGCGCAGTAAAGAGCTCTGAATGAGGGGCAGGAAAAATAACGTAGCAAGTAGCAAATAACAGCCAAACTCCATTGTTCTGACCCTCGAGCATTTCAGCAATGCATCGGGCTTAGTTCAATCGAGAATCACAACGTATCGACCAGAAAATCTGACTTCCGAAATGCAAAGGAGGTTCTAGGTAAGAATCTTGCGAAAGAGATAATGTTAGGCGAACTGAAACCAATTGTTCAGGTCTCCGGCAAATTGTATCCTTGCAAAAGGAGGAATAATTTGTCCGGTAAGGTGCAACAATGGTGGATAATCTTCCACACATATTCAGGTAAAAGGCCTTTGGGTCCTTTATAATAAATAATACTTTTGTCCGTGATGCGGCGTGGCCAGCCTTTAAGGTATGGTTCTTTTTAACATAACAGCGAGTGCCCAAGAAGGTGCAACAACCTGATATATTTGTCATAACAGTTGATGTTTGTGCAGAGGTTAGATAAGTAGGTAGTTATGCGTGTATGCAGCTGTGTAGTTTATACTTGTAATTGTTTGGTTTCATTCCTGAATTAATGGTTGATGTTTGTGAGTAGTGTAAAGTTCGTAGAAAGTAGAAGTCACGATTAAAATTCACGCACATTAATATGCCTCGACGGGAGTCGAACCCCGGTCCACGTATTTCCGGTCAGCTGCTCTACCACTGAGCTACCGAGGGCTGACGATTAGGCGCGCAAACTTTAACACATGTCTTCTGCTTGGTGCGCGATGTATTGCCAATAAGCTCCCAGTACCTGTCCTGATGTTGCAGATTGGCTCACTCACCTGTCACTTCCCAATAAACCGAAGTAACTGTCCTTCAGACGTCCAAGGGGCGATGGTAGATTAATGGTGGATGTTTGTGAACAGTGTAAAGTTCGTAGAAAGTATAAGTCAAGATTATGTCGCGCACCAAGCGGAAGACATATGTTAAAATTTGCGCACCTATTCATTCTTGAATGTTTTCTATCTTCAGCAACGTGCTAGTAAAAGAATTTTTCCACAGATTGGAAAGAATTACTTAGATAGCCATTGGGCAATGACTTAATTTTTTGTCACGACCGCCACGGCACCGTGTTGTTAAGCAGACGTTAGTGGCTTGGTGTAGTATGAACGCTTGCCAGCGAAACTCCACCACGTCCAGGGACACTGCCACCAATCTGTTGAATGGAATGTGGTAAACCCAAACCACCCGGTTGTCACCACGAGAAGGTTGTTAGGCTATTCAGCAATGCCGCTTGATTCCCCGAGTATCTGATGCTGTATCTATGACAATCTCGAGAATAATAGGCACAGAACAAATGCAGCCACGCAGACAGGCGAACGGAGTATATCCGGAAGGCAGGCAAAAGTGTCATTAATTTCAACCGTGACTGAACTTTTGCATCCATATACCGCTTAATTGTTATTAAAATATCTCATATACATGTGTACCATAACGTGACGGAATACAGCGAGACGCATGCAGGTCACGGATCAGTAAAGCGTGGAAGCGTGTTCAAACTTTGAGGTGAAGGGGTCAAGGAAGTTTAAAGGGCCATAAAGCGCGGATATCCCATCTGTGGGACACCAGATGAAGGAGGACGGTATGGGTTGATTATAGAAAAATGCTATCGCTCAACAGGGGTGGCAGGGACACACTGCCTTTGTCCCAAATTGGTTGGATGTCAAGAAGTCAGGGCAGGCGGATATTTGTAACATAACTTCTACTGAAACAGCAATGCAAAAAAGAGCATGGAAAGGAAAGCATTAGATTGCTAAGGAAAACCGCCTAAGGATGATTAGTGGAATAGCCAAAGACGTTCTCAATGTAATGAAGCGCAGAATCATTCTCTTTATAATTACTAAGGATGGAGCATGACCAGCAGTTCACTTGTGCTGTGGGTTACAGCGCGTTTGGTCGGCTGAGCCTATCGCATTTAAACCTCATGAAGTTAGGATAGGTCAGGAAGCAGGAGACCGTTCGGAAGAGACCAAGTATGTCAGCACATGGAGGCTAGTTTACCAACTTATGTAAAGAATAAAAGTAGTGCGTGCCATCAGAAAAGGAACAGTTCGGGATCTTAGTGGCAATATGGACAGGTGGGTAATTTGCCGGGCAGTGCTCTCAGGCTGAGGGGCTGAGAGGTATGACTGCGATATATGGCAGAGCGATTATGTCCAAACAAATGGATCCCGATCCCACTACAACCAAATCGTTCTTTCGCATGTTCACCATCGCACAGTTCCAAGCATGGACCTATGAACAATTTTCTACTGTCACTACAGTTCCCATAAAATGTCTGTACAGCTGTACATACCTGATCATGCCTCAATAGGCGTGCCTCGCATAGTTGAGAATAAAATATTTATTTATTTATTTATAGATGGTTGACGCTCAGCTGTCTGGAAACAGTCAGAACGCAGTAGACTGGTCAGGGGACGCTAGGTTTGGGTCGGGCGCAGAAATTTATCCTTTCAGTTGAAACAGAAACGGGAACTGAGAGCACGGAAAGAAAAACATATGGTCGGGAAGCAAAAGGCTTTATTGAGGAGAAGTAGAAAAGACTATAAAGAGTGCGGAATATTTTGAAGGGGTATTTGTTCCTATCGAGGTTTAATTGGTATGGTCGCAGTAGTCGGAAAGCATGAGACCATTGAGACGGGACTAGAATGTCGGCTCATAGTGATATAGCCGTATTATTAACGTCAGCTTAATAAAAGACAGCGTCGGTAGAACTAGACATGTTAGGATTGAAAGGGATATAATAATAAGGGTGAATCTTGATCAGCAATTCTCTTAAAATGTGTGTTACAGAGCGTTGGGTCAGTGGAGGCAAGATCCATTAGTTCTCAGAAGTTTGGGATAGGTCGGGAAGCAGGAGACGGTTCAGACGAAACTAGATAAGTCTACGCGTTCATGCAAGGCCGGCAACCTCATGTAAGAATAAAATTCGTGTCTGTCATCAGCAAAGGAATATTTTGGGTTTAAAATGGATATATGAATGGGGCGACAACGAGTCGAGCAAGTCTATCAGGATGAAGGGAAAAGAATGAAAGCACAGAGCCTGCTCTTCACCAGTTTCTCTTTAATTGAACATCCATAATCCTTAATCTATTCGTGGCTGAGGTATTACTGCAATTCATGGCGGATGGATATGCTCAAATATAAGGTGCCCGAAATCAAAAATTATTACAGTTTCTCTTTTTTTGTATGTGTGCTACTGTACATATTTGTACAATTTTCGCTTGTAACCGTTACGAGTACCATAAAAAGTCTTTCAACTCGCACGTATTTAATCAAGCCATCCTGAGCATGCCTCAAATAGTCGAGCATAAATTGTTAGTTACATAAAACGGTAAACGCTATGAGACCAAGAGAATAGGGACTGATGCGTAAGGTGACTGCATCTAAAGAATATGGCACTAACCATGTCCGTTTAACCGGCCAGTTGGACAATATCTTCATTAGGAGTGGTTGAATGTAAGAACAAAGCGGTTTAAAGAACCTTAGCCTAGCAGAATGAAAAGTCTATGATACTTAACGAAAAGCTGCGGGCGCTGAATGCACATAGAAGTATGCCTAGTTCAGAGGCTTCTTAGCAATAGCGTTTAGTCTGTACCAAATAACACTACTACTCCACAGTTTCCTTGAAAACACTGACAAATGTCCTTCCTTTTAATTATGAGTTGATTCTGAATAGTAAAACGTACTATCGTGTATGGTTTATACTCGACGGGGCAGTGCACTGCTATGAAGGTATGATCAGATGGATACAATGGGTATAAGCGTATTGGCGGGGTGCAGTAAAACTATAGATACAAGTACGAAAGGAGGATTTTATCAACTTTTTTTATTTGGCCAGGTGCCGAATTGCCGTGGCACTGCAATCGGAATTGGTGTTATTGCGCGGAAGATCAGTGAGATAAAGGTGTTGGCAAAAGCCAGCATCTGATGGTTTCACTATGTTGACATATACGCGAAGGTTGAGTGTAGTAATTTGATACTGGTGTTTCTAGGTGAAAAAGCAGAGTCCTGGTTAATGTGAATCAACTGAACTATTCTGAGCAGTGCGGAAGCGAATTGATTTGCGAGTTAGAAGCAGATAGTGTCAATACTATGACCTTCAGAGGAATTCAAATTTTTCCGTTAAAAGATTGAGATATCCGTCCATTCGCGTATGTTGGACTTGCAACTGTTGTTGTGATGGGCTGGAGGCACTGGAGAGCGGCAGTTGTCCCGGTTGCCGAAAAGTTAATCCGCCGGAAAGGTAAGTTGCCATAATCACAGTATAATCTTTAATCCATTTTCTGATGAGCGAACCCTGTCCGAATGACACTAAAGTCAGATTCGTGGCTTATGGACCAACCGAAGCGATTCCAAGGGTCATAAGGTGCAAAGCTTTGTCCGAACATTTCAAAAAAGCAGGCAGTGGAGAGAGAAGGCAAACATCCAGCAAAGCGGTGACGTATACGAACAGGTAACAATCATTAGATTGTAACAAAATAGGCGATGGCCTCTTAAAAACGTTTCACCATGTAGAAGTGTTGCTATCAAAACTGGGTACATTAGTTTTCCAAAACAGCTCAGTGCAGGGTCCTGCAAGCAGCTGCTCTCGCTATCAAAAACCATATACGCATGATAATAAAACGTGGAAAATCTGAACGTGAATGGAAAATAAGTGCGCAAAGGAATGCAGCACCTAATGCAAAGTGCCTGACCAAAGACGCGTTTGAGTCGGATTTAGAGATCCAAGGAATATGTAACAAGTAAGTAGTGATTTGGTATCAGGTGGTGACCTATGATTGATCGGTGGAAGAGGACAGACAGAGGGAGGAAAGGCGAAAGCAGACAGCAAGTTTCAGAATCCGGAGATAGGTAGAGCTCACGATGGAGGACGAAGAGATTATTCAGCAAGTAGGAAACAGCAGAAGACAATGGTTGCTTTGTTGGCCGTGAGCACTATTGCTTCACAAGCCAAAAGGAAGCCGGTTGCAATGGAACTGGATTAGGCAGAGCCAATGTGACGCCACGCCACAGCGGAACGGATCAAGCTGGGAGGTAACAGACAACAACATTCAGAAGCAGTGACTAGTTAACTCTAAGAATGTATGGACGAAAGAACGTGTAGCATATAGAAACGGGAGAAAAGTTGTTGGAAAACCGATGGTTGTAAGCGGTACGGCATCACCGTCCAAATGAAAGCCTAGCAAAATTAGTGGGAATTGAGCCCTAAACTACGTAGCGTCTCGCGGCTCAGCAGCCTTAATAATGTACAGCACATGGAGCTGGGAAACTACAGACAGAAACATACCAAATAGGTTGGTTGATAATAAATAAATAAATAGTATATTCTCGGTAAAACGAGACACACCTGTAAAGGCGTGATCAAATATGCATACAAGCATAGCTTCTGTGGAATGTTAAAACATTTCGTTTTAATGAAAGGTATAAAAGAAAAGATGTTGTTCGTATGCGTGAGCATACTGTCAGGTAATAGTCAGACCAAGGGACATTATGGCGCTGTGGCGCGCAAAAATCCGTCAAAACACAAGTTGGGGGTAATTTCGCCAGGTAGTGATCCGTGCGCACAGGAGCCTAAACAAAGTTTTGTTGCAACCAATAACCATTACGAGATAGGGATGATCTGTGCTCCAACAAAGCATTCTTCATAGCAGAATTAATTGCACAGGTTCGATGTAGAAGACTGAGGACTGCGTCAGTGTGAAATGCTTAGCTGTGACTTTATTTTGTGGCGAGTCACATCCGCCACGTTGCAGTGTTGTTAAGCGGATATTTGTGGCTTTTTATGGGGAGAACGTTTGCCAGGCGAAAACCCACCACGCCCTGGAACACTGCTGTAGCTTTCGTTGAACAGTAGTGCAAGTCGGTTATGCATCGTATAGACCGATTTTGCACTCTATTATTCGCAGTCGGTTGACAGCCAAAATTCTTCGTTGGTTGGCCGAATGGCTTAGTACTGATACGGCAGCAGTCGTTGAAGCCCGTCAATGATGCAAGATTCGAAGAGTCGAATGATAATGATGCAGGTGAGTAAACACATTGTTAATAGAGGCCAACTCTTATATTATATTCTTGCTCAGCTCGCAAACCGTGTCCAGCTATCCACGCTGGACTTGTCATGGGATCGGTGAGTGAAGGTGTTTCTTGTGGCTGAATATGTCCTTAATAGGTAAAAACGCCATTCTCTGCAAATTGGATTTGGGATTCCTGCAAATTTAAATAAGTGTAACGGTTTCCATAGCCAAGTGAAAATTCCATGGAAGGCCATCGGAATAGATACGTATACGTGCGCAACGCTGTCCGTGAAATGACATCAGAGTAGCTCCAGGTGACTGGCGAACAGGAATGTTTGAGGCTGTGAAGGTAATCACGCCAGAGTTGTTTGTCTTGGGTTGTGGAACGGGGGATCCATGTACATATATTATTCCAGGTGTGTAAGTTGTTCTCTGAGTACGAGGCAAGCTAAACCCATTTGTTTAGACCCGGTGAAGTTAGCGCCTCCGGAATGGCGGAATGAGCTCCATTTGGACCAGTGTGTGGGTTTTTCATTTCCTGGAGAAAGGACCAAGCGTTTTGAGGATGGGTCGGCCAGTCCCAGTGGATAAACCTTCTTGTTTTGGCGTATGTACCTGTGGGTATCTCGGAAAAACGGGCAACGGACAACAGGTAGACAAACAGAGACAGCAATGAATCAAGAAGCACTAAAACAGACTGGTGGCGCTAACCGGTGCCTATGATACATTAAAACTTTTGTAATTTTGTTTAGTATACATAATTTGCAAGCGCGTTCTATGCATTACGTCGCTGGCGTGACTCAGACTACAGCTAATACGTGGGAAGAAGGTTCTGCACACGCGGGGTCAAAAGACCGATATAACAAAGCGTTTTAACAAAAGTTAAGCCAATGATGCGATGGTTGGAGAGAAACAGGTAAGCCGATGATGATGGCAGAAGCCAGAATGCGAGAGGCATCTTAGGTGAAACTGAGGACAACTAGGTTGAGATCGAATGCGGGAGCAAGATAGGTAGAGCAACATTCCAAGAGGAAAAGGAATTTCAACGAATCTGCTAGGAGCGAATGAATGCTGACAGCAGTACGAGGAGTAGTTCGTAAGAGCAATTACGCTAACGCGTTCATGATTCTACAGTCCAAAAGTCGTCAGAATCTAAGAAAATGGTCACAGGGGGCCAAAACTGCCGTGCAATTGGGGTCGTTATGACACTTACGGTCTCAATGATAGACAAATGCGAGCATAAGGACAAGAGCGTAGGAATAAAAAGAGTGGTAATTTGAGCATACTAATGGAAGTACTAGTCAAGCAATACTTAGCAATGGTCCGAGTGCCGCCAATGCTCAGGAGCGAGCTCTGAGCAAAGGAGATCATGCGCACGAGGATAACTTGGATAGGCGCAATGAGTGTAAGCTGTGGGAATAAAAAATGGAGTGCAATAAGAGAAAAGGCCATGGATAATAGGAAATAAAAGCAGGCAGAGGGTGACAGACGGGTCAGGTGAGAGAGGATAACGGCAGGACGGTAAAGCAGGACGTCCGAGTTAAAAAGAAATGAAAACAGAAAGCAATAGAAAAGGTTAGGGTCTAAATGAGAATGGATGATTGGTAAAGCGTGGAAAGGCCCACAAGTCTCTCCACGTAGTGTTTACAGGACCAATAGGTCAGCCGAACCAACAGAAGTGATGTCTCAGAAGTCCAAATGTATTCATTGAGTATGGGACCGACTAAGCTGTATTGGATTAATCGGAGCTTGGGGCTAGGTCGTAAAATGCAGATAAGAAGGAGGGTATAACAATAATGTGGGGTAATAGAGTTAACTCTTCGGAGCCAATACTGTTTAAGGCTCCGTAGCGTGGGAGCAGTCAGAGATAAACAGACTAGTCCAGTGAGACAGGATCACGGCAGGGCAGTAAGGCTAGCCGTCAGATTAAAAAAGGGGAATGAAAAGAGAAAGCGAGATAAGCAAAGAATAGGGTCGGTATGAGAAAGGGTTACTGATAAGGAGTGAGGGAGTCCACGAAGCATTCCAGATGATGTAAGCAAGACGTCGATTCAGCCGAACCAAGGTCTGTAACGTGGAATAACTCTAAGTAAAACTGGAAACAAGTGGCTGATCTCGCGAGGCTAGATTAGTCGGCGCGTAGTAATGGCACGTAAAATTAAAGGCAGGAAAAGAGGCTGTAACAAAAGGTGAACGAGTCTAGTGATGCAGAGGTTGAGCGCGTCAAGGTCA
>OX104059.1:21952226-21976884 GCA_944474145.2 Dicrocoelium dendriticum | reverse complement strand
CTACATTTATAGGGCCTTGTATTTACACTGCGCACACTTAAACGCAAGCATCGTCATCCACCGACCGATATATTCCTCATGATTGCCTCTTCAGTTTCCGCAGGTTGCACAAATTTTGGTCAATGCGGATTACTTATCTAGCAGTGTGTCTGTCACGAAACATAACTGCTTGTAACGTTTGGTCATGCATGATTTGGTGTGCCTTGCTAACTTCGAGAATAAACTACTTTTGATTTTTTATTAATTGATTTAGAATTTTTATCACTTGCGCAACTTTTGGCTGCAGGTAGCCCCTTTCGGGGGAATTAGTCTACGTTGCCGTTGACACAATATACTGAGGTAGGTTCTGCCGTTTTTGCAACACATTAGCGGCGATTTGGGAATCAGCAGTTAGGAAGAAATTGTTCCAATTGGTTGTTCTAAGGAAAAAGTACAGTAATGCTCACAGTCAGGGTTACTATATTCACCGCACCAGGTCGCGAACTTAGCGTGCGAAATGAGGTTGACGTGGCCGGAGTAGATCGACACGTGATCAACCTATGAGCGCTAAAAGCGAAGGTTCCAAGTACCTCGGATATTGTGTCCGGGACGTAAAAAGTAAATAGACGATGTGGACTTCTCGGGGGTGGCCATGAGAACTGATGGGCGGGCAAATTTCTCGGATTGTTCATCTGAGCTGGGAGTATTACAAGCAACAGTGGCGGTGTTAACATGACCACCTATGATTTTACAGTTTGCAGGAGGCTCGGCAAGTGGACGAATGCGTTGAGTAGACATTTCAACGTTGCTGTGTGGGCGCTGGGTTAAGCGTAGGCGCAGCCAACAACACATTCCAGTTGCTCGATCCGACGTGCTGAATACTGAGTCCGTTCAAGCGGCTATATTGAGGTCCTTGAGTAGGCAGATGCAAAGTTCGTCACTGGCGGAAATAATAGAAACGGCCCCGTGGTTTGCGGCTCGAAAACAGCTAAATGAGTCATATCCGGCCGGCTGGGGTGCGGTAGGCTGTATAGTTTCACTTAACCATGTTTTATTAATTACGTTAAAGTGTGATGAAAGAAGAGAGTTTATTGTTATAGGTATGTGCATTTTGGTAAAAGAGACTGGACATTAAATAGTAGCATGTTGATATTGTACATGTTTGGCTTTTTATTTACAGCTTCGTTAACCACGGAAGGAATTGAGTAGAGTAGTGTTGAGGAATTGGGTGGTCTGCTGTCCTTGGGCTATCTACATCAGTTGCTTGATTAGGCTTAGCGGAATTTGCGGAAAGGACCGCGGCGGTCGACGGACAAACAATGGCAAGCAGAAATGTGGATGTGTAGTTGAGAGTGTCTTTTTGCGACATTTGCCTGCTGGTAGCCCGTGGAGCGTTGGTGCTTTGGAGAAGGACTGGCTGCATGTTTCCCAGTGCTCTTAAGAGCCAAGCGCTACGTAGATGGTATTTTGTGCTAGGTGTTGGCCTTGGTCTGTAATCGTTTCCTCATGTCGTACGTCCGATAGTTCTAGCTCAATTGGGCGCGGCATTGGGGCAGCCGCGGTGCTAGCCGGGTTCTTGCGAGCAATGAACCAAGCCTGGGCAGTGCTTTTTCATCGTACCTACGGCCCCACTCAGGCATTTCATCCGGGAGCTTCATCGCTACTAGCGTTCCAAGGGAATGCTGTGGTTGCACAGTTCTTTGCTTGTCGGCAGTGGTTAGAACATGGTTGGACCCGGGTTGGCTTTGTCCGTTTACCTTTGGGGGCATGGATATTGATAGGTGTGGTATCTCGTTATTCTGGGGGAAGCTCGCGGTATTTGTGTGTGATCCATCTGCTGAAGCGGCTGGTGGAAAGGATGGGTGTTTTGTGAGCTTGAGCGGCACTCTTCCTCCCTTACGTCGGTGTCCACTTGGATTGTCAGGTTGAGAACTGGCCCAGTGTGGTCTATTATTGACTTCCTTGGGGAGAGACAAAGGTTGTTTGGGTTTCCAGGCAATGTGTCGTTAGCTATCAGGCCGCAATTTGAAATGCTAAGTTCAGAGTGGTTTTACTAAGTTCTGCCATAGCATCAATGTCGTAAATTGCTCGTGAGTACGTGCTAGTGGGCTTGGGTTTCGATCGCTGAGACGTGGTTTTGTAGAACATATACTGGAAACGGCGTTCTTATTCTGCTCCGGGCTAGTAGAATCTCTCCACTGTAGTGGTGTGCGGTCAGGGTTGATCACCCTTGATTTGAACTAGATAGTAGACGAAGTAGCCGATCAAATTGGATTGAACTTGTCGGCTTCAGAAGTGCTTCTGAATCGGAACTTTACTGGGCAACTGTGTTTTAAAGTCATTTTAAAATTGTGCAATCAACTGCCCATAGTAGGCAGGTTTTAAGCTAAGTACGTTTTGAATATGGAGATTGTATCTGTCGGAGGTGTTAAAGCCAATAGCTTTAGGTGGCCTGATAATTCGTTGGTAGATCACAACTGTTTTATTGCTTATAAACTTGCTAGCTTTTTGGCTTACTCACCCGAATCCCTCATCACTCGACACGACGCGTTTGAATCTTCTACCGGTTTCAACGACTGCTGAAACTACTCGCTACACCGGCCAAAATACTTGACCGTCAATCGACTACGCATAACCTGGTGCAAAATCGGTCTGCATGGTTGCTCGTCAGCTTGCACTACACGTCAAACTAAAATCCGGCAGTGCTCCAGGACGTGGCGCGTTTCCACCTAGCAAGAGTTCTCAAAAGTACAAGCCACAAGTGTCCGCCTAACAACACTGCGGCTTTGCGGATGTGACTCGCCACTGAATAACGTCACAGCTAAGTGTTTCCCAGTTACGCCCTTAACCGACTTCTATATACAATCTGCGCATCCGAGTTTTCACTGGCGCATGCTTTGCTGGGGCGCCGATAATTCCGAGCTTCTAATGGACAACCATTTCACCGTAATCTTACGTTGGCTCCTGTGCTCATAAACTACCACATGGCGCGACTACACCAATCTTAAATATCGGCACAACAATTATGACTGATTTGTCCGCGCCCTGGCGTCATCATTTTTCTGGGTCGGACTATTAGCAAACAATAGGTTCACTCGTGTGAACTACGAACATCTCGGATACACATGCCAGTGAAACGAAAGATTTTACTATTCAAAAACAGCTATGCTTGTAGGCCTATTGCCTCGCACCTTTATCGGTGTGTTTTGTCTCATCGAGAATATACAAGTTATTAATTTAAGGAACAAGGGATTGGGTGTCGAAGGTAGGACAAACGCAAGATGACGCTAGTGAACGGGGTTTCAATAGCCAAAGATGCTACTTGGTTAAAGACTTCCATTTACTAATTGCTACCTACAGTGTCATTTAATAAGTCAACAACCCAGCAACTTATATAATGCAAACAGTCCACGAGGATATAGTTGGGGATATAAGGAGTGGCTCCTAGCAAGCTCCTGATAGGCACAGGGATGCGGGCAGCGTAAGCCGAACCGCGGTAGCTGAACGGTGGTGTTAAAAGTGAAACGAACAAAAGTTAGTGGCGTTAGTGAACAGAGTATCAGTAGCCAATTTTATTCATTTGATTAAGCATTTCGGTCCCCTTTGGATGCATACAGTGTCACAGAGAAAGTCAACAAAACAGCGAAGGCCAGTGGTACAGACCTTCCAAGAGACTAAAGGTCAGGGAGGTAAGGATCCGCACCTGAAACGCTCCGGTTATGAGCAGAGATGCATGGAGTCTACAACTACTCACTGCTTCCAAACAGAAATGCTAAAGGTGCAAATAACTACAGCTAACGGCTCCATATAGCCACACAATGTAGACACTTGATACCTGACGCTAGCTACCTGGGGTGCTACAGACTAAGGCAATGAACAATCAAAGGTATGCGATGCAAACCATCCAAGCGGATAAAAGGTGGGACTTGTAAAGGACCGTTACCTAATGAGTTCGAGTGCGGGGACAAAAGGCAAGCATAGACAAAACTCAAAATAGAAAAATCAATACACAGGTTGTGGTCTCTCCTTCAGGCAATGTTATTGCAATGCCGACTAGAGATCCGAAGGTATAAATCCGACTAGTGGATAGACGTGACGACGGCACAAGGAGAGGCAGCAGCGCAACGCGAGCGCGTAGAAATGGTTGTATATCAAATTTGCGAATGTATACAAAGGGTGACAAATGATTGGTAACGGATCTAATTAAAACAAAGACAACGTACAGTGTAATTACAACCACTACAGAACTCCCCTTGGAGCTTGCGCTGGCAAGCAACGCTCGATATGGCGTTTATGGAACCTATTGTGCTAGTTTAGATGGGAATGAAACAACATGACCTGGACGTGTGTGTGGATAGCAGCGCCTGTTGAGACAAAAGGTTTTCGAGTTTTGGGAATCAGTTATGCGTTTGTCATTGGGCAACTGCCCAGGCACAGGAGGGTTGTCAGTGGTAGTGGTTGATTCTGTACCATCCAACCTTGAGCCGACGTATGCGGGTTTAAGACGATGAATGCTCACAGACTCCTTGGATTAATTCTTATGCTCTGCGGATATCCGAAGCTCTGTAGGAGTCGCTCCCTTCTTACAATGTTCATTCTCTTGGATTGTTTGCTTTACAGCTCAGATGGTTTGTCGACTTATTATGTGCCACCGTAGGATCCACTAGTAACTGAAGGCTTAGTCTAAACTCTATTGCTGTTCACTCCTCTTTCCTAGCGCGCCGATATTTGTCGTTCGTCCTACTCGCGTCAACTCCACTTGACAACAGCTAGTCATTGTTGGCTCCATGTAGATTACAAGGAGCCACCCACTGACTCTCCAACCATCATTCTCTTTTGCCGTCTGTTTCTCAAAGCTTCGCTCGCATGTCGATTTCTTCATCGAAACTGTAGGTATCCAGTATTGGTCAAACGTCTTAATGACATGGCTACAGCAGCCACTGATTCATTCTTTCCTAGAGCCACTATCGCTGCTTACCAGCAGCTAGTCGCCATAGCTTCCATTTAACTCTGCGTATATCCGGAGCTCGCTCCCTCTTACAATGTTCATTCTCTTGGATTGTTTGCGTCACAGCTTAGCTGATCTGTTGAGCTATCACTTACCTTCACTGGCCTATAGATACACACATCGACCCTATAGGCATACACTAGTGACAAAGCGTCTGATTGGAATAGCTGCATCTGGCGACTGAGTCACTCCTAGCGCCGACATCTGTCGGTCGTCATAAATTCGGCATTTCTCTTCAGAAGTAGCTAATGGCCATTGGCCTCATGCATATGCGATGATCCAGTGCTTGTTAGTAGCCACCACGTACCTCAATTACCTTTACTCCTTTAGAATATCTGCATCCAGTCCCTCCGCTGCCCTGCCACCAATTGATCTTTAAGACTCACTCGCAGCAACCTATTTATTTTTGCTTATTATGCCCCCTCTCGGATTACACTAACTACGTGCTGTTCATGCACCTGACAATCACTACCAGCATTCTAACTCTCTTTGCTCTATCCCCACGCAACTATTGACTCATATCAAACGGATACTCGCACTTTACTTACTGGTGCAACGCTCTTGTCCCTACGCAGGCGATAGCAATCCACCTATACGGCTAATGATTCTATAGGATACTCCAAAGACATTTTCAGCATAATTATTGTTGCACAGTGTACATGCTTTTGTCTCAAGCCCAAATGTTGTAACACAAGACATTAACAATGTTCAACTCCATGCCTGTTCTTGCGGTCTTCTCTCGGTTGTCCCTCACTTTCCCTTTTCTCTGAGGTCCGGGACATCTTGGAGATCTGGGATTGGATTGAGGAACAGTTTTGGCCCAAGACGGACTTAACAACCTACAAGGACAGACATGGAGGATGGTAAAACTCCGCAAGGACCGACCTACAATCACCATAACCCTTGTCCAGTATGGAGAACTGGACATATCCTCATACTTCCATACATTATACATCTGAAAAAACTGGACAGAGGAAAATTTGAACTTTTGCTCACCTGGACATACAACAAGAAGAATAATCGCGATGTCCCCCTCCTCCACCGACTTCAAAAATCATTGCGACCCCGATCAAATTGCCTGTCCAAATAACAGAGGAAATTAGAAGTCATTAGTCTGCGAAAAACCGAAGGTCAAACCAGTCGTCAAGCGGCTTTGCCAGTTCAACATTAATGTTCAAAATGCTTTACGGCAGTGTTGCAGGACGTGGTGGGTTTTCGCCTGGCAAGCGTTCTCCCTATAGAAAGCCACAAATGTCTGTTTACCAACACTGCGACGTGGCGGATGTGACTCGCCACTGAATAAAGTCACAGCCCACAACTACATACTGGCTAGTCGACCAGATTCACATATCAACTCTTCTTGACACCGTTTCAACTACGCACGATTGAACCAGGAGTATCATCGTGATACACAACAGTTTTTAAACCTTAATCATGCCTAAGTTGGTGCGTCTCTATGAAACTGAGAATAAACTATCTATTTATTTATTTTATCATGGACATACGACCAATTTTCTACTATTAATATCACAGTTGCTATAAAATATTTGTACAGTTGTACATATCTGATCATGCCTCCATGGGCGTGCCTCGCATAGTCGAGAATAAAGTA
The DNA here is from genome assembly GCA_944474145.2 of Dicrocoelium dendriticum. Taxonomy (NCBI): domain Eukaryota; kingdom Metazoa; phylum Platyhelminthes; class Trematoda; order Plagiorchiida; family Dicrocoeliidae; genus Dicrocoelium; species Dicrocoelium dendriticum. The sequence continues at coordinate 21,970,285 of OX104059.1, read as the reverse complement.
TTTATTTATTTATTTATGCAGGACGAAGTATTTCGGTTCCCGTCAAGAGCCCTCGAACATTCATAATTCGGATAAAGACGAATGAACAAGTGTGAAAGTCAGGATGTGTAGGCTGCTTGCGCGGAATTAGTCGAGCTGGAGTCGGTTTAATGGATTGAAAATGGTCCTTCAGGCGTTCAGCATCGGAGGTTGGATTTAGTTCGCCGGTGCTTCGTGCGTCTAATATCATTTTCCCTGGATATCTGAGGGTTGTGCCAAAGACAAGTTCGACTGGGCAGCATCCGACATCTTCTTTGTCGGTATTGCCAATACCAAGCAGGCTAGCTGGAAGGCGTTCAGACCAATGGGCATCAGGCGAACTAGCTGTACTGATAGCTTTCACTTGTCGATGCAATCGTTTGACAAGCCTATTGGCAGCAGGTTGATAGGCAGTCATCTGAAAATGAGTACAACCTAGCAGTCGACTCAAGACACGGTAAAAAGCGGGGCTGAGCCGAGATCCTCTGTTAGTAGTGACAGTGGCTGGCACACCAAAGAATGAAATCCACGATTCAACGAATGCACGTGCAACAGTTCTAGAGGATATACCACGTAAGGGAATTGGGTGGGGAAAATGTGTAAAGCGAGCAACACAAGTCAACTGATAAAAGAAACCGTTAGGAGCCGGTAACGGTCATCCTACATCATGCTGAATGTGTTTGAAACGGGCTTCGGGGAGTGAAAATTACCAGGAGTTGTGACAATATGTCTGTGAACTTGGCTGTTTTAGCAATTATGACAGGTGTTGGCCCATTGTCGGAGGTGAGTGTACATAATTGGCCAGAGGTAACGGTCGGTAATTAGCCTCACAGTAGATCGCATACCGGGGTGCGATAATACGAGTTGATGGTCGAGGATCGCTCGACGGTAGGACTGAGGAACAAACGGTCTAGGTTTACCGGTTGAAATACCACAATAGGTTCTTGCGTCAGAATTGAGTACAGGCGATTTCAGGTGTTGTAACCAAGTGTTCGATCAACGCTGTGTTCACTCTAGGTCACTGGCTTGGGCAACAGACATTTCCTCTAGATCGATGGGCAAGCGTAAAAGCCGTCGGATGTGAGCACGGGATAGTGCGTCCGCAACAAGAACGGTAGGGCCGTCAATATAGCGAATATCAACATAAACTTAGGAATTATAAGTAAGGTGTGGAGTCTCTCTATGGGAGTAACGGTCAGAAGTTGCACGAAGAGCCTACACGATGGGCTTATGATATGTCACGATGACAAAACGTCGACCCTCAAGCATGTGACTAAAATGCTTTACAGCCAAGTGCGTGGCAGCGAGCACTCGACCGAACGTACTGTACCTGGTCTGGGCAAGCTGAAGCTTCCAAGCGAAGAAAGGCAAGCGTTCCTTGCCCACTTGCTGCCGCCATACGGCACCGACGGCGGATTGTGAAGCGTCCGCCTTGCGAAAGCGAGTGACGTTGTCGTCCGTTCTCAAGTATGCAAGTGAAGTAGCTTGTCGCGGCTTTTGCTTGACGGTGTTAAACGCTGCTTCGTCGTCTGGAGTGAACGTGAACCTTTTGGGATTGCCTTTGAGCAAATCTGTCTAAGGTTGAGGAATTGCAGCATAGCCATGTAAAACCGTCCGTATTAGTTAACTATGCAGAAAAACGGTGTAGGTCCATAACTGATTGTGGCAATGGATAATCCAGGATAGCTTGCGCTTTATCAGTCAAGGGGAGAATCCCGTTGGCATCAATTCTGGGACCTAGAAAGTTGATGGAAGTTTTGCAAAATACACATTCGTCAAAGTTAATGGTGACATCATGGTGTCCGAAAGGTTCGAAAACGTTCCGTTTATGTGTTAAGTGTCCGTCGGTGAAAGCACTTGCAACTAAAACCTCATACTCCTAAATAAAAAGCAAGTCAACTCCACGGAGCACTTGGTCCATGAAGCTTTGGAAAGGTTGCGCGGCATTTCGAGGACCGAATGGCATGCGGGGAAGAGCGGTGGTCACTGCCGTTTTTGCAATATCATCCGGGGCCATGAGCATTTGGCGCTACGCCCTGACAAGATCAATGTTGGAAAGTTGGACTTTCCAGCCAATCGTAACGAAAAATCGTGGATAGGCGGGATTGGGTATCTGTCGGGAACGGTGGCGTTATTTAGTACACGATAGTCGCCACATGAGTGCCAACCACCGGTCCTTTTAAGCACAGGGTGCAGTGGTAATGACCAAGGGATGCTTGAAGGACGGATGACCCGAGCTTGAACATGTGCTCTAACTCTTTCTTAGCGGCCTGTAGTTTGTCCGGGGTAAGTCGTCGTGGTTTCGCCGTCACCGGTGGATCAGTAGTGACGACGGGCTGTCACTCATCATGCTTGAGTTCCGTCGCGTCGTTAGTTGCTCCGGCAAGTGATGGAAGGTTCTGCAACTGCAGAATACTGCGAACGATCGGGCATAAGAACTCGAAGTCCGATGGAATTAACTGCATTAAGCTTGTCTGAAGCAGTTAACGAAATGGTATCATCACGTACCTTGCCACAAAGTAGATCTACCTCAAGGCCAAATTTGTTAAGATAATGGGTATCGATGCTAGGATTTTGCACCTCGGCGATGTACAAATGCAAGGAAAGCTGCGACCTTGTCCTAGACTGGGCGTGAGAAGGTTCTAGCCATAAGTCGAGATCTTCTTTTGGTTAACAGCCTGTGGCGTCATCCCAGCAGGCTGTAACCAGCGGTTTTCCAAGGAACGGGGTATAACGTTCAGCTCTGCGTCGGTGTCAACCAAAACGTGGAGTTTGGTCGTGGAGGCGGCTGATAATTTAGCCAGCGGCAGCCGTCGCTATTAGTGGCTGGCATCGAAGTTTACCGAGTTGCAAATAGAGAAAGCCTTTGGGTGAGTACAACCTTTGTGGCAGTCTGTGCGGCTTACACATCAGCGTCACTAACTAATGTAGAGGACCTTTACCTAATCAGTTCGAGTGCGGGGACAAAAGTCAGGCAAATCATAGGCAAAAACTCAAAATTGAAGAAAATTCAATACACTTACGTTATAGTTCCTCCTTTAGTCAATGTTATTGCAATGCCGACTAGACGTCCGAAGATATAAATCAGGCTAGTGGATAGACGTGGCAGCAGCACGAGCAGTGGCAGTAGCAAATTTAAGCAGCAAGACTCGAGCGCGTAGAAGGGGTTGTATTCCAACTTTTTGAATTTAAACAAATGGTACAAAATGATGGATAACGGAAATGTTACAAACAGAATAAAATACAGTGTACTCACAACCACTATAGGCTGCTAGCGCAGAGATGCATGGAACATACAATGACCCGCTGCAGCTAAACAGAGGTAACAAAACAAGACGAATCACAGGGTATGGCGCTAGGAAAGTGAGTATCCGTTGGCTGCAATGGCATCTGGATTAACCGTTCGATTAACTAGGGGATAAGTACTGTGTCACAGAATAAGGCAACAGACCAGTAAGGATATGTGATGCAGACGGCCCAGGAGAATATAAGTTTAAAATATAAGAAGGGGCGCCTAAAGCAGAGATGTATGAAACATACGGTGGCTCGCTGCAGCTAAAATAGATGAAAATATGCGGCAAACGGCAGGTAATGGCGTTAGGAAGAGTATTATTGGCCAACAATGGAAGTTGGATTAAGCCTTCTGATTAATGGTGGATACCTACAGTGTCAGAGCATAAGTCAACGAAACAGCATCGATAGGTGATGCAGACATTCCAAGCGAATAAAGGTTAGAAAAAGAATGGCTCCCAGCAAGACATGGATATACGCAGAGATGCGCGTAGCCTACGACGACGCGCTGCTGCTAAGCAGAGGCGCCGAAGATAAGAAGGTCGATAGTTATTAGTGCTAGAAAAGAGTACCAGTGGCCAAATGTAGCCAACCCACTGAGACGTTCGGTCACTACTGGATACCTACAGTGTCAGAGGATAAATCGACGCACCAGCGTAGGTAAGTGCTACAAACATTCCAAGAGGATACAGGTTGGAGAGACAAGGAGCGGCTCCTTGCAAGCTCCAGATTTACGCCGTGATGCATGGATCCTACGAGGACTAGCTGTTGCAAAACGCTGCTGACGAGTACAAGACCAACGACAGCTAATGCTACGAGAAAAGGGAGTATCAGTGGCTAGTAATGGCATTCGGATTAAGAAAGTCTTGTTACCAGTGGATACCTACAGTGTCAGAGAGTAAGACAACAACCCCCCAAAGGTATGTGATGGGAAAACTCTTAGAAACTAAACGTTGGAGAGATAAAACGTGACTTCTAGCGCAGAACTGCATGGAACCCACGATACCTCGCCCGTACGGTTGCACACAATGCTTCCGCGGCAAGGCTGACAGCAGAAAATGTCTGCGGGAAGCTTGCAGACGCTTTACATGAAATCGTTCTACACCCTGAGCTGCATACAGTAGTGTTTTGGCCCCTTCTGGGTTACTTTAAGGTAACATATTCCTACTACGAACTCGTGTGTTCCGTTTCTGAACGCATGTCCAACACCTTTTTCCACTGCCTTTTGTCGTGTTCACCTTCTTAAACTTTTCCCGTATATGACCGTGGGTTTACCTGTTTTTACATATTATTTACAACGGTTGGCACACGTCACGTGCCTCCCATATCTGTCAAGAAGCCGAGGAAAGCCCCAGCGCTTTCTACCATCAAGGCTAATCGACCTCAAACACATAAGTGCAAAGTTATACTCTCGGAGCCGCTAGCCCATGTTTTGCAAAAGGTTTCTGCGCTCGAAAGTCAAGTGCACAAGCGAAAACGTTTAAGTGTGTCTATTACGGAGACCCTTGACAAATTTACATATTTTACCCACTTAACCAAATACCAAACTTTAGGAAATCTGTGGTATATTCGCAACTGGTGAACAAGTAAGTAATATTGCGCACGAAGTCAGTGAACGCATGTTTCGCGCCAACAAAGCTATTGTACTCAACGTACAAGACAAGTTGCCCCGCCATAAAGTGCTGCATACACTTTTGGAGGCTTGTCAAATGCCACATGGTTTTTGCACAGACAGTCGCTTGTGTAAGATCCCTGGCCGAGGTTACTCAATCGTAATCAACTTTTGAAACCATGACTTCGCTAAAAGGTTTATTGGCGTAAGTTTTCTCCTAAGACAGTTGCCTACGCGCGGACCAGCCATGACGAAACCAGACAGAACACCTCTGCAGAGGTCTATTTTATTTAATTCAAAATTAACCAAAAAACAACGCAAACAACACCACTTTCTGGAGCGCAACTGTCTAATACTCATCTAACTGCAACTCATGCCGTCTGCTCTTCGATGATTTATAATGTGGATATGGATATAGCCCAAGAGCGACAGGTAGGCCCCGCAGCACTAGAGCCGTCTGAGAACAAAGAGCGCATCGAAACCGGGACTGTTTCAATGACAGTAACAACCAGCGCAGTCATGGACACAACCCACCGTCAGCGATCCTTCAATCTGTCAGACGGGTGTGACACGGAAGCAGAAATTGAAAGAATTGACCTCTTGTCATCCTACACTCCCCCTGTTAGTGTCATAAAAGACTCAACGCAATCTCCCACTGGTCCGACTTCAACGTCTAGCTGTCCTCACCGACGATGTTTAATTGTCAGGACGCCTCAGTTTCCATCAAAACCACAACAGTACAGCAAAAGTACAACACGCAAAGGTTCAAACATGGCCAAGGTAAATCCCCCGTGGTTACCGATAAGCAAGACACCCGGTTGGTTCGCACGGACAAATCGAAACTTTCACCCCTATTATAGGCTGAAGCCCAACTTTGCGACCAGCAAACTGGAACAGCCTAGCCGCCAGAAGTAACTACGCAACACCCCATGCCCCTTGCTACGTATGACCATTCTGGGCAAGTCGGATTTCGCGGCTGGTCGGGCCACAATGCCCCACAGAAAACGACCACATGAATACTTTAACACTTTGAGTGTCACAAACACCTCAACTCCATGGCCTTAACTTGGGAGACGAATAGCTCGAAATTAACCAGAGAGCTGCACATTAGTGTGTATCAACACATGAGGCATAATACTCCCTCATGTTCGAGCAAGTTCAATCCCCCGAAGTAGGGTTTGTAACGCCCCACCAACGTAGACCCAAATGGATTTCACGCCCCAAAGCATTTTGTGAAACTTTACAAACTTTTCCCATAATGCACGGCAGTTTTGGCCCCTGTGACCATTTTCCTAGACTCTGACGGCTTTTGGACTGTAGAATCATGAACGCTTTAGCGTAATTACTCTCACGAACTACTCCTCGTATTGCCGTCAGCATTCATTCGCTCCTAGCAGATTCGTTGAAATTCCTTTTCCTCTTGGAATGTTGCTCTACCTATCTTGCTCCCGCATTCGATCTCAACCTAGTTGTCCTCAGTTTCACCTAAGATGCCTCTCGCATTCTGGCTTCTGCCATCATCATCGGCTTGCCTGTTTCTCTCCAACCATCGCATCATTGGCTTAACTTTTGTTAAAACGCTTTGTTATATCGGTCTTTTGACCCTGCGCGTGCAGAACCTTCTTCCCACGTAGTAGCTGTAGTCTGAGTCACACCAGCGACGTAATGCATAGAACGCGCTTGCAAATTATGTATACTAAACAAAATTACAAAAGTTTTAATGTATCATAGGCACCGGTTAGCGCCACCAGTCTGTGTTAGTGCTTCTTGATTCATTGCTGTCACTGTTTGGCCACCTCTTGTCCGTTGCCCGTTTTCCCGAGATTCCCACAGGTACATCCGCCAAAACAAGAAGGTTTATCCACTGGGACTGGCCGACCCATCCTCAAAACGCTTGGTCCTTTCTCCAGGAAATGAAAAACCCCCACACTGGTCCAAATGGAGCTCATTCCGCCATTCCGGAGGCGCTACCTTCACCGGGTCTAAACACATGGGTTTAGCTTGCCTCGTACTCAGAGAACAATTTACTCACCTGGAATAATATATGTACATGGATCCTCCCTTCCACAACCGAAGACAAACAACTCTGGCGTGATTACCTTCACAACCTCAAACATTCCTATTCGCCAGTCACCTGGAGCTACTCTGATGTCATTTCACGGACAGCGTTGCGCACGTATACGTGTCTATTCCGATGGTCTTCCATGGAATTTTCACTTGGCTATGGAAACAGTTACACTTACTTACATTTGCAGGAATCCCAAATCCAATTTGCAGAGAATTGCGTTTTTACCTATTAAGGACATATTCAGCCACAAGAAACACCTTCACTCACCGATCCCATGACAAGTCCAGTGTGGATAGCTGGACACGGTTTGCGAGCTGAGCAAGAATATAATATAAGAGTTGGCCTCTATTAACAATGTGTTTACTCACCTGCATCATTATCCTTCGACTCTTCGAATCTTGCATCATTGACGGGCTTCAACGACTGCTGCCGTATCAGTACTAAGCCATTCGGCCAACCAACGAAGAATTTTAACTGTCAACCGACTGCGAATAATAGAGTGCAAAATCGGTCTATACGATGCATAACCGACTTGCACTACTGTTCAACGAAAGCTACAGCAGTGTTCCAGGGCGTGGTGGGTTTTCGCCTGGCAAACGTTCTCCCCATAAAAAGCCACAAATGTCCGCTTAACAACACTGCAACGTGGCGGATGTGACTCGCCACAAAATAAAGTCACAGCTAAGCATTTCACACTGACGCAGTCCTCAGCCTTCTACATCGAACCTGTGCAATTAATTCTGCTATGAAGAATGCTTTGTTGGAGCACAGATCACCCCTATCTCGTAATGGTTATTGGTTGCAACAAAACCTTGTTTAGGCTCCTGTGCTCACGGATCACTACCTGGCGAAATTACCCCCAACTTGTGTTTTGACGGATTTTTGCGCGCCACAGCGCCATAATGTCCCTTGGTCTGACTATTACCTGACAGTATGCTCACGCATACGAACAACATCTTTTCTTTTATACCTTTCATTAAAACGAAATGTTTTAACATTCCACAGAAGCTATGCTTGTATGCATATTTGATCGCGCCTTTACAGGTGTGTCTCGTTTTACCGAGAATATACTATTTATTTATTTATTTATACTCATTTCTTTATTGTTAGCGATAGGCTCCTCTACCTCCCTGGTGTTGAAGACAGCCTTATGAATATGGAAAATCGGCTGTAAGCGATAAAACTAGCCATGCTTAGCTAAGGTTTATGTGTATTTTCAGTCCGAGACGTGTCAACTGACCCGAAAGTTATCCTGCGTTATTTAGGTAGACTTGGCTCATGCAACCTTGAACTAAACTTCAGAACCACCTAGTGGCTTAAAAATACTAAACTCTATATTTCTAGTGGTTTATGTGGCTCAGTATCCACGGAAAATGGTATACTGAGGCATTCTAACTGTGGGTTAATAAAAATTTCTCCGGAATTCCTATGCACACTTAATACTCCTTACTGGATTCCGAGTGTTTTCGCGCAAATTTATAGCCTATTTGCCTATAGTTGCTATGTATGCCTGCAAACTGTGCTTTTCGGGCTGGGGTCTAAACAAATGGGTTTGGGTCTAAACAAATGGGTTTAGCTCGCCTCGTACTCACAGTAGAACAATTTACTCTCCAGGAATAATGTAGTTACATGGATCCACTGTTCCACAACCGGAGACTGACAATTCTGGCGTGATTACATTCACTGCCTCAAACATTCCGATTCTCCAGTCACCTGGAGCTTTTCTGATGTCATTTCACGGACAGCACTGCGCGCGCATAAGCGGCTTTTCCGATGATTTTTCCTGGAGCTCTCACTTGGCCATGAAGACAATTACACTTACATTTGAAGGAAATACTTGTCCACTTCGCGGAGAATAGCATTTATTCCTGTTTTGGACATATTCAGACACAAGAAACAACTGCACTCACCGTCCCTATGACAAGTCCAGCATGGATAGCTGGACACGGGTTGCGAGCCGGACAACATAATAGAAAAAGCCGGCCTCTATTAACAATATGTTTACTCACCCGCATCATTATCATTCGACTCTGCGACTCTTTTACATCATTGACTGGCTTCAACGACTATTGCCGGTTCAGTACTAAGCCATTTGGCCAACCAACGAAAAATTTTGGCTGTCAATCGACTGCGAATAATAGAGTGCAAAATCGGTCTATACGATGTATAGCCGACTAGCACTACAGTCCAACGGAAGCTACGACAGTGTTCCAGGACGTGGTGGGTTTTCGCCTGGCAAGCGTTCTCCCTATAAAAAGCCACAAATGTCCGCTTAACAACACTGCAACGTGGCGGATGTGACTCGCCACAAAATAAAGTCACTGCTATACATTTCACGCTGACGCAGTCCTCAGCCTCCAACATCGAACCTGTGCAACTGATTTTACTATGAAGAATGCTTTAGTGGAGTACCGATCATCCCGGCTTCGTAATGGTCATTGATTGCACTAAACCTTGTTCGGGCTCCTGTGCTCATGGATCACTACATGTCAAATTTACCCCCCACTTGTATCTTGACGCAACAGTTTTTGCGCGCCACGGCGCCATTATGATCCTTGGTCTGACTATTACCTGACAATATGCTCGCTCTTATGGACTACACCTTTTCGTTTATTCCTTTCATTGTAACGAAATGTTTTAATATTCCAAAGAAGCTGTGCTTGTATGCATATTTGATCATGCCTTTTAGAGGTGTGTCTCGTTTTACAGGGAATATACTATTTATTTATTTATTTATTTAGTTGTTGCAGAATTTACGGGCTATATAGAGCATTTCTAGGTAGCTATGCATATTTAAAACGTATACCACTTCGCTACTTTTTACATTTTGTTTTTTTTACTATCTGCTTGCAAAGCAGAAGGTCATGTTTATCGAAAACTAAGAATGGCGTTATTTGTACACAACCATGCAATACAACTACCTCGCAACCAGCCGCACCTATTGCTTCGCTTTTACTTTTAACGTAATCAGCGGTTAGAACTTGTCCTGTGCAGCCTATTATTGTGCTACTTTACGCAATATTATGGCCCTAGAAAAGCTTTTTCTTTTTTGAGATTTACTCAGATTGATATTTGTCGCCAGAAACCACTATCAGAGCAATAAAAGTTTGGCTATGCTTTTTGTGAAGCACGCCGCTTTAATATGTCTCTTAACAAATCCTTGTTATTTTCATCTGCATTTCTCGGAACTATTTTTTTACTCTTCGTACCCTTATAATTCCGCCACTCTTATTTCTGCTATGTGGGCAATAATAATTGTGGCGCCTGAGCGGGCCAAAATGTCCAAAGAATTTAAAGTGAACTTGGGGTGAATTGGATCCTCTTCCAAAGAAAACGGGCACAACTACGGCTCTGCGCAACTTTCACATCAAAAAGACAAGGAGCACAACATCACCAGAACGAACCGGAATCATTGCAAGGTGAAAGCCTACGACCTCAGCAGCTGTACACCAAACAATGCTAATGCATTTGTAATTGCCAACTAGGAACATCTACTCGTATTTTAACTGCTTCCATGCAAGAGCACAGGATTAACATCAAGATTGGTCTGAACCATTAAGGGTGCAGTCTCTAGCCAGTCTAGCAATATACTTATTTATTTATTTATTTACTTATGAACTCGGCGAATCGGTAACTCGACTGCCACATGCGACCACTCCGCGAATCGGCCAAACCGCTCTCGTATCCACTTTTTCATGGAACACTGCAAGGTGCGGCCCCCTTTCCAAGCCTGCCTATGTCAAGTTACAGCGCTGTATCATCTAACCTGACTACTGGACATGATGCAACTGACGCCGTCCAGTCTTCTCCACCCCTTATGGACGACAACTTTGACCAACTGCTCTACACCGGACCACGTGCCTTACCGCTCAAATCCAACTTATACACACCCGAAGTCATCTTACCATCCTATGCAACATACTGTCTCTGACCACCGCCAGCCTCTTACCTTATCTTCCCCAGATCCACCGCTCACGCACTTCAACGCATGATAACAAACAAAACTTACGCCTCAACGGGATTCGCAAGGTGCACCGTTGACCGACTCCCACATTCAGATCAATCCGACCGACTCGTATACAATCCTACTATTCAATGCTCGATCTATCAACAATAAAGTGCACCTCCTTGCCCCCTCATACTTCTGCCTAGTTCAAGTGTGGTGCTGCTAACTGCAACGTGGCACGCAGCTGATACGTCTGATGCTCCGCTGCACATTCCTGGGTACACGACTTTTGGTAGCGGACGCATCAAGCAACGTGGCAGCAGCTGTCTTATTTACATCAGCCATGAATTCCACGCGTCATCTTTCCAAACCATACCACTTGAAAATTCCCAAGCTTCTATCTGGATGCAGGCCATAGGAGGCCAAGTTGACATTCTGATAGGGTGCATCTACAACCCAGTGCATCCGACTAGTACTGGAGCTGACGAAATGGCTAAGCGCTTTCACGAAGTTTCATTCCTTCCGCCCGTCACAGAATAATAGCCCCACATCTCGTAGCTTACTTAAGCAGCACCAGCGAGGTATAGGGCACTTGTAGACACAGTCTTCACACATGACTGGACTCAGCATGTGCGCCCACCCACCAGACAGCCCAACATCCTGGACTAATATTCAACGACGCTTTTCCGCATGAAACTGCCAGAGGGTTAGATAACGTTTCGGGCAACGACCACAAGGTTGTAAGGCTACTATTCACGCTTCTTGAATTCCGTCCTCATGTTAACCCGGGCTACTTCGCTATTTAGCCTCTCCAGCATATGAATTAGGAGGCCTTTTCACTGCGCCGTGCCGCTCCTCGGGACGCTTTTTTCCTTGCAATTAGTGCGGACACTGCTACCTGTGAACTTTACAAACTCGATTTGCCTCAATATCCTAGCTCCACTGGAGCGCCTGACAAGGAGACCACAAACTCCTGATGACGCCCTCACGCGCAAAACTACCACTAAGCTTAAGAAAACGCGCTCCCGCTAAAAGAATCCTAAGGATTTTTACCTCATTGCGTATGAAGAAAATACTAGCGGAATGGAGCAATTCGCCGTTATGTATATACATTAGCTGAAAGCAAGTCGCTGCGTGGCGCGAACATGGTTAAGTCACTTATAAGACTTATGAAGCGTCACGGTGGCTGCAACGACTTGCCGATTAACTCACTCGTGCTTCCTGCTAATAGGGTTATAACTGACGCAGCAGTTTTGCGCTTGCATTAACGCACCGTTCTGTGCTGCCTTCAGCAGCACTAATGTGTTATTACCAACTAGGGTTTAAAGGTTTACGGACGATCACATTCACTCCAGGGATTTCAATTTGAACAGTAGCAGTCGAGCTCTACGCGCACTGAGGCTGGCTAGCCGAACTACCTCCTCGTGGTGTCCTCTGGGTCGTTCGGGTTTAACCCGTTCCAGCAAATAGTTCGGCGGCAGCGTTACAGGACGTGGTGGGTTTCGCCTGGCAAGAGTTCTCACTATAAAAAGCCACAAATATCTGCCTAACAACACTGTGACGTGGCGGTCGTGACCCGCAAAAAAATAAAGTCACTGCCCCGTGGATATTCGGATAATTCTATCCTGCCCACGGACACCAATCTCCTACTCGCCTATTGATGACGATGTCAAACATTGAAGATTGGAGCAGCGCAAATACAAGCACAAAATACACAGCTACATACACATACACATGGTTGGCGGCATCCGGTTTCGGATTTGCCTGCCACTGTGGCAAGCCACAGGACGCCTGCGCCTACAGAGGGACCATGGATGACTTGCGCTCCTTCACAGTCAAACACAAGCACACTGTATTTGGGAATCAAGCACACACAAGGCGGTGGCTGGACCGTAGTCCGCTGCACACTAACTGCATGGAACCACTCTTTGATCCTAACACGGCCACAAGGACAGTGAACCCTGTCCCCTCCAGCAACGACCAATTTCTCCTGAAGCCAGTATGAACGAGGTAGTGGGTAATAGACAGGTAGGCACCTTGTCAACATGCACATCAAGCGCAGCCACACCGGGGATAGCAAACAACAGCCAAACACTTGAAAGAGAGAAATAAAAAGAGAAAAACTAGATTAATGCATCAGGAACGGTGATATAAACCTTAATTAAATAGCATATGTAATAAGTTGTTTACAAACAAATCCTAGCTAAGTGCACGAGGTCCGGAAGTATAGTTCACGGAATGCCACGAACGCAAAAATGTTTTGGAAATCGAATGCAATTTGCTTAAGCGATGTGTGCAAGTTAATGGAATAGAGTACAGGGAGATATTTATATGAGAAAGAGAAGCATTAAGGTAAAAACTGTAAACCAACCACCTGAAATAAAGAGACTTGGCATGCAAGCACGCGGTTAGTAAATCGAATTCAGCGTGCCTACAAACGCTGCGCCGGCTCGCCGTAATTCTCTGCAGGACCCGTCGTCGCTTCTGTAGTGGCCCCAAATGGCACAGCTCATGGCCCACTAGACATTTATATGAGAAAGAAAGGCGTTAGGAGAGAATCGCAAACCCACCACCTGAAATAAAGAGACTTAGCATGCAAGCATGCGGTTAGTAAATCGAATTCAGCGGGACTTCAAACGCTGCGCCGGTGCTGCCTACGTTCACTGCGGGACCCGTCGTCGCTTCGGCAGTGGTCCCGAGTGAACTCTCTCATGGCTCACTAGGCCTGCCTGACCCTGGCACTCGCGACCGCATGTTCTACAGCACCATGCGCTCGATGTCGATAGAGTACAATTCATCGGTGCTTGCCGCTTCCGCAACTGCCGCTTCTTCTCTGCATGCATGAGGGCTTTCTCCCGCACTTCAGCAACTGCCTTCGTGATTAGATCGCGCCATACGCGCCGATCAACCGCCTTCGATTCCCATGATCTGCAATCAAGATTAGAACGTGTGAGGCTCACTTTAATCATGTCCTGGTAACGTAACTTTGATTTCCCAGCATGCCGCTTCCCAATACTCAGCTGACCGTATAAAAGTTGTTTCGGTATCCGCGCCGAATCCATACGTCTCACTTGACCGAGCCATCTCAGGTGTCGCAGTAAAAGTATGCCGTCCACTGCATACATCCCACTTCGGCGAAACACTTCCGTGTCTGCGACTCTGGCGCCCCAACCAAGCCGCAAAATTCGTCGCAGACACTGCTGATGGAACCGATCGAGATATCGCACATCCCGACTGTACATCGTCCACGTTTCACTGCCGTATAGAAGAACGGACAGTACCACGGATTTGTACACCATCAGCTTTGTGCCAATGCTAAGCTGATGGTTGTTCCACACTCGGTACTCTAGCTTCCCGAATGCCGCTGCTGCCTTCGACACGCGAATACGCAACTCAACGTGTAGCTGCTGATCAGTCGACATCACACTCCCAAGGTAGCAAAAGCGGGAGGTGGTTTCCAATACTTCAGCACCAATACTGATGCCCGGCGATATTGAAGATTGCACCTCCGGTGAAGGCTGAAAGAGACAGACAGTTTTGCTTGTGTTGACGGTGAGCACGAATTTGGTCGTTGTCGAAGTCAGAACACTAGTCATGTGCTGCAACTCATCCGCGCTGTGTGAAAACAACGCACAGTCGTCAGCAAACAGCAACATACGGATAGTTGTCTCATAGACTAGAGTTCTCGCACCGAAACGACGGATGTTCAGCAACCCACCATCAATACGGTGCTCAACACGAACACCGTAAGCACAAGCCGTATGAAAAGCACAAGACAACATTGCATGAAGATAAATATTAGACAGGGCAGGAGCTAAGACACAGCCTTGCTTCACACCAGTGACGACTGCAAAGTCATCCGAGGTCTCTCCGCTCAGCTGCACCCTCGCTCGCATACCACTGTGCAGACATCCAATTAAACTTAAAAACTTACGCGGGCAACCAAACTTACCCAACACCAGCCATAGTGCCTCGCGGTTCACCGTATCAAATGCCTTGGTGAAATCAACAAAAAGCGAGTACAATGGCTGGTGTCGTTCTCTGCACTTCTCTTGCAACTGACGAGCCGCAAACACCATATCTATAGTGCTGCGACCCGAACGGAATCCACATTGCTCTTCCGCCACTTTAGGTTCCACCATCTGACTCACGAGGCGATTGAGCAGGATTCGGGCAATCATCTTGCCCACACAACTCAGCAAGTTGATGCCACGATAATTCGTGCAACATTGCTTGCTCCCTTTGCTCTTGTACAGTGGTAGCACAAGGGCAACCTTCAGCGCAGCAGGCATCTCCTCCTCAATCCACACGCGTTGCACCAAGTGGTGCAGCACAGTCAACAACGCGGGTCCACCGTGTTTCAATACTTCAGGTGGGATCCCGTCGGTTCCAGCACATTTGCCGTTTCGCAGTTGGGCAAGTGCTCTCTGCGTCTCATCCAGTGTCGGCGTATCCGCCAGATCCGCCTTCACATCGTGCTGCTTCAGGCAGTTCAATGTAGGCCAGTCGATCTCTGAACGGTTGTTCAAGAGACAGTCAAAGTGTTTCCGCCAGATCTGCATTATGTCTGCAGTCTGGGTGCAGGTAGCGCCTGAACTACCATCGATCTGTGTCCTCAGCGGCTCCAATCTCGGTCTATACACCGCCTTCAAGGAGTCAAAGAATTCCTTGTGTTGGCGGCGTTCGGCGTAGCATTCCAACTGCTTCGCCTTCTCCGTCCACCATGCACTTTTAATGCGATGGAGCTCTCGGGTCAGTCGCCGTCGAAGTTTGCGAAACTGACTCCTCTTCCCCAAGTCGCTTGGATCTGGAACATGTGCAGCAAATGCTGCATTCTTCGCTGACATCAACGCGCCAATCGTCACATTGTTGTCATCAAACCAATCAGGCCGCTTACAGTTTGCGCGCCTGATGGTCTCCTCTGCAGCAGCTGTCACCTGATCGCGAATGTGGGGCCGCAGGTCGCCCACTGTGGCTATGCAGTCCACATCACCACACAGGCGTGCAGCCATCGCCTTCTCCAGCTCAGTACGTTTCGCCACAGCACCGAGGGAGAGAATGTTAGATTTACGCCCATTCACGGCGGGAGCGCAATACATAGATTTAAGAAAATATATGTACAGTTTGGTCCGAACCAATTTGTAATCAGTGCCACACTCAGCTCCACGCAGTACACGTGTCATGCGCACTTCACGCATATCACGCTGACGTACGATGACATACATACATACCTCCTACACAAACACAAACTGCTATGGCAAACATATCGGATTGTTGCACATTCTTGATCATGCATCGTTATGTCAAAATGATCAAGCCTGTAAAGGCGTGCCTCACCTTGTTGAGAATAAAAGATTTATTTGTTTATTTATTTATTTACAATCCCGGCCTTGACGGAGTCCCAGCTTCCCTACCATGGCTCGGAGGCCCGGCTATTCCAATCTTTCTTCTCAACGTTTTCACCTTCGCCATGACGAGCAGAAACTACCTAACCATATGGAGTCACTCGATAGTCGGTCCACGCCACAAACGAGGCTATCGCCAAAATATCGACAACTAGCTTCCTATACGTCAACCCGGTTGCGTCCAGCGTTATGGAAAGGGTAGTCAAGAAGGG
The DNA here is from genome assembly GCA_944474145.2 of Dicrocoelium dendriticum. Lineage (NCBI taxonomy): Eukaryota > Metazoa > Platyhelminthes > Trematoda > Plagiorchiida > Dicrocoeliidae > Dicrocoelium > Dicrocoelium dendriticum. The sequence continues at coordinate 21,953,733 of OX104059.1, read as the reverse complement.
AATGCTGCATTTCCTAGTGCAGCGCAATGTCATAATATGTCCCAACCCGAGCTTTCGCAAGCTTAACCCTGCCAAACCTGCCAGTTTACGTCCTTGAACCACTTAGCACACTTCATTGCCATGGGGCAAGATCTGATCATTATCTTCTTAGAAATGAAAAAAGCGTATGACCGGGTTCTACACAATGGACTGCTGACGAAGCTAACTGCGTTCGGTATCTTTAGGCAGCTTCTTTCTTGCTTTTCTACTGCCTCTCTAGCCGAACACAGTCAGTAAAACTAGGCGATACATCTTCCAAAAGGGCACCCGTAACTAGCGGAGTATTTTAATGTAGTGTACTTGGCCCTCTGCTGTTTCCCTTATAAATTAAGTACGTGTTCCGTGTCTTACGGTACGGCACTCCATACGTGTTTGCAGATGGTATCAAAGCTGTATTGTCGTTCAAACCTAGCTGCGTACAGAATGGACGCTCAAACGAGCAGAACGACCTTTGCGCTCTCGAAAGTTGGTGTGATATTTGGAGACTGGGATTCTCGCCAATGAAGTGCAACGTTCTGTCCTACTATGGCACTGTTCCAGACAACACCTAACTATAAGCGGCACATCCTTAGGTAACAGCAAAACCGTGCGCGACCTCGGTGTGCATTAGTCTAGCTCGCTAACCTTTTCCGAACAAGCAAGCTATAGCCCTGCCAAAGCTAGATCTATTATTGCGTATATATTGAGGGCAGCAAGCCTGGATGAGTCTCGGCTCGCCCTAAAAGCATGTGCTCGACCGATTTTAGAATACGGCTCGATAGTTATCTACGATGCACGTAAGGTTATAGAATGAGAATCGAGAAAGTCCAGCCCTCTTCCACTAAGCGTCTTCCTGACCCACCTACGCTCAACTATCAAGGACGCTGCAAACCGCTTGGCCTAGAGCCCCTCTGACTGCGCATGCTCAAAGCCAACTTCGTGTTCCACCACAAACATCTCAAAATTTTCAACTCATTCATAGGCGAATTTTTTCAACCGATGGGGTTACAATTTACAAATAGTCACACGATTCGGATAGTCAACCCAACAATGCTTACGTGCTCGGCACTAGCAGACCCGCTCTGCCGGTCACGTGAAGGATAAAATGAAATGGTAGTGTTAGTAAAGCAAAAGAGACAGAGGAGAAGACAAGCTTATCGAATTTCATAGGCCTTAGTAAACGAGCAAAGTTTAAGACATATAGGTTTCAGACTTGAAACCGAGGTCCGGGAGCCTCAAGTAAATGCTGGAACGTGTTCGTCGTCGATGCCATCCCGACGACTGCAGGCAGTGCATTCCAGTAAGCTATGACCCCACGCAGTAACCGAAAAGCTGCCCAAAGACGGTGAAACCGGGGTTTATGCAATTTTGATGGGTGTCCACGAAGGGTTTACGCTCGGGTTGAGCGAAACTGTCCAGTCAAATCAGGACCATCCTGCCCCCATCAACATACGATATGTGGGGACCAAGTCGCCCTGAAGCCGTCTGT
>OX104059.1:21882621-21952175 GCA_944474145.2 Dicrocoelium dendriticum | reverse complement strand
AACCGAATGTGAAATAAGTGGTCAAACGGCTTTACCAGTCATACGTTAATGTTCAAAAGGCCTCACGGTAGTGTTGCAGGACGTGGTGGGTTTTCGTCTGGCAAGCGTTCTCCCTATGAAAAGCCACAAATGTCTGCTTAACAATACTGCGACGTGGCGGATGTGACTCGCCACTGAATAAAGTCACTGCCCACAACTCCATACTGGCAAGTCGACTAGACTCATATTTCAACTCTTCCCGACACATGCAAGAATATGATACTCTCCGTCTACATGCACCGCTTCATTGCACTAATAGTGCCTTGGCAGTTTTAACCACACAGGATTGAACCCGATGTATCATCGTGATACACAACTGTTTTTTAAACCTTGATCATGCCTGAGTTGATGTGTCTCTATGAATTTTGAGAATAAACTCTCTATTTATTTATTTTCCTTTTTGACCTTGATATTGACCAAGCGAAGTTAGAAACGGTGCGTTTTTGACTTTTTGTTGCTTATTCCGCCATCTAGCAACTATTTATTAGAGTACTTAGACGCGTTGTCTCGATATTTAGACGTGCCATACTCTAAGTTTTTTAGATCCCGTATATGGTAAAACAGTGTTTTCTGGAACACGAATTATGAAGCCGTGCTATTCCATAATGACTAAAAAAATGGAATAAAAGGTAAAGCCGCCCGAACCAAAATCCGGAGCAAACGTAGAAATACTTATTCGAGTGCCGCAGTTTCTGTCAATCACAGCTCTGCCACATGCACTGCAAAGGCGGATAAGGCGACCAAACGTCCTGCTTCACAAGACAAACTGAATAACCTGCGCCCCTGAAGTGTCCTTCTTATAGACCCATTGAAAGATGCACTCAACAAAATCAGTGCACGCTCAACTGAAATGGTTGCTCTCAAAAAGGAAATGACTGTTACCAAAACAGAGCTAGCAAAACTTATGCCATTGGCCCAACTCTCAGGAATAAGGACAAATGGCAATGCTGACGAGCACAAAGATGCCGGCGCCCTTCTTACTACCATCACTACTGAGATAAACGAGCGCACCCGCCGTGCCCGAAACGTGATCATCTTCAACGTTCCTGACAAACTTCCTTTGGAGAAAGTCACCCGCCTACTTACGTCCTTGTGTAACATCCCTCCTGACACGTGCGTGAGTAAACGGCTCAGAAAATCGAAGATCAGTCGTAATTGCCCTATTCTTATCGCCTTCAAAACTCAAGAACTGGCTACAAGCTTCAAAGCAAATAGATTTACCTTAAGAACAAACGCAAATATTTGGCCTATTCTTATCCAGCTTGATCTAGCGCCGTTGCAAAGAGCTTTCCCTCCGGCTGCTAATACCAAGGCAAGACAGCATCACGATCCGTCGCCGGTTGTCAGCGCTACTGTTCGACCTACTACAAGCTCTAACGTGGATCTGGACCTAACCCTCTGCGTCACGCGTCTACGACAGCATTACATACCGACTCAAGCCCAACAGCCCTAACAGACAAAAAGTCAACTAACGTTGCAGACTCGCTCCCGCTAACGATACAAGAACCTAAGTCAATGCATAACGCCTCCGACATGAGTGACACCGATTCCGAATCTATCAATGTAGACTTCCCGATGTTCACCTCCCTTCCCTCCCCCTCTTGCAAAGCCGTAACCACCCTCGCAACACGACCGACTACCAACAAGGGTCAACCGCTGAAACACGGCACGCCTCGCAATGGGATGCAATCTCCGCTGATGCATCACCATAATAAAGATAACCGTACCCAAGCAATGTCCTCATGGCACAAACGGACAACAGATAAGCCCCAATCAACATCTGTACCAATGGATCGCATGAGGTCGAAATCCTTCCGATCACAAACGCCGCCCCCACGCAGGTTTCGACCCAACCGGCCCAATCACTGCGCAAGCCCTACCTACTCGAGGCGCCCAACAATGCCATTAAGCCCCAGAACTATAACAAATGCCATGGTTTTCAAAAACTGAGGACGTTCTACCAGTCACCACAGCAAAATGGAACTATGGACAGCCCGCGCAGCATCAACGCAGTGATTCCCCTAATAAGTAACTATCCGCCTGGTAGGCTTTTGCCCAATCGGCCCTACAAAAAGCGCTATGCCATCCAAAGGTCAAGTGCCCAACCCCGTTACCAATCACCACAACCTCTCGAAACAGTGGAGAACAAGCACCCTCCCAAAGTGGACGCCCTTCTGAAAATTTGTAACGCTCCATCAACACCAGCCCGCACTCCCTGGCCACACGTCCCCCTGAGCGAAAAATATATCTGGATGACAAGCAACACATCCGGACCATGCCATCCACGGCCCCTTTTCATGGGATGCAGCAGGACACGACCCACCTCGCCCATTCCACCAAGAGTTCTCGCCAGCTCTCTATTACCTCCAACAACTCATATGCTCACTTCAACTAACCCCAACGGTTGGCTGCAGCCCCCCGGATAGGTTCTACACTCGATATTATTACTACAGCCTATTTAGAGGCCAGCTACTATCAGCAACCTAAACATTCACTTCCTGATCCCATTCCTATATCACACTCTCCACCATTTCTTACCACTTCCACGTACCCTACGCCCAATACACCATATTGGGCAACTTCTCTCACGCAATCTAACTCTTTAACCCCCTTGTGTTGAATCATACAGTATGATGCTTATTAACGCGCGACCGATTACACAAAAGATGTACCTCATTGGCCCATTTATCCTACTCTCATACCCACGGCTGGTTCTCAGCACAGAAAAGTGACACCCCTCAAATGCCTCTGACAGCCTACTACGTATCCCTGGCTACACCGAATTCCGTAACGGACGAGACAGCCATCGGGTTAGCGGTTGCCTTATCTATGTCCGGGACGTCTTTAGTGCACCCGGTTTCGAAATGTTACCTATAGGTTACCCTGAAGACTCCCTCTGGATCCAGACAACAGGAGGTCAACTTGACCTCCTTATCGGTTGCGTATACAACCCTCCACACACCTCTAGCAAAAGGCTTAATGAACTCACTAGGCTTTTCGCTGAAATCCCCCAAATGCCCGACGTCACCAGATAGTGGGTGGCGATTTCAATATGCCACTCATCCCCTGGAACGACCAAGTTGCCCCACTCAGATGCAGAAGTTTCGTTTACACCGTTTTACGCAAATAACTGGACCCAACAAGTTCACGACCACACCAGGCTTTCTAGCACCCTAGACTTAATCTTTACGCAAGGTGTCTCTGATGCAGTTGCTGGTATATTGGATACCATGCACGGCTGCGACCACAAGGTGGTCGAACTCATATTTTCACTTTCTACTCCACATTGCGCCACTTCTTCTTCTGTCAAACGGTTTCGAATGTTCAACCACATTAACTGGGACAGCTTTGAGATATTAGTGCGATCTGCGAACTGGGACAACTTCATTTTAGCTACCGATGTAGACGCAGCCGCACACATCCTATATCTAAATCTCTTCAGCTGCCCAGATTTGATCGCAACACTCACCTGCAGAAGCCGCTTAATGATGACAGCGAAATCAGCAAAGGCCTACGGCGTACACAGAAGATCAAAGAGATGCGCCATCGATGCTCCAAAACTAAGGAATTCCACACCTTTTTTCGCATGAATGAAATCATAACCAACTGGCAAACTGCGCAGGAATCAGCTAAGATTGCTAAAGAAGATGCTGCCTTCAAATCTAGCAATAAAACCAAGTCACTCGGGCAACTACTCCGACACAGAAGCAATCAAAAGTCCATGCCTGTTTCCTCACTCAGACTTTCTGACACATCCCTCATTAGCGATCCATCAAAAGTATATGAGACCCTCAATGGGTATTCCTGCAATTCTTTCACTGACGCTATTGGAACTGCGCCTGCTTTGCCATCTAGGCGCACCAATTACTCATTTGACACTATCAAGTTTAACATGCGTTCTATCACCCGAGTAATCAGCTCAGTCAAATGCTCATCACATCCTGGTCCTGATGGTCCTCCCTCTGCGTTGCTGATACTCGGTGGTAAGAATATTCCAGCCCTACTTCTCAACCTATTCACGCTTTCCATGACTAAGGGGGTTTACCCAACCACGTGGAAACATGCCACCGTCATCCCCAAACACAAAAATTGGCAGTCAACAGAACGTGGAAAACTATCGCCCCATCAGCCACACGCCTTTATCTTCAAGAATAATGGAACTAATATTCCAAGAAACCGTGCTCACTTTCCTGCTTACTCGCAACCTCATCAATCGACAACAACATGTATTTCTGCCGTCTAAATCCCGTCAGACCTGCCAATTTGAGTTCCTCAGTCACGTAACTCAACTGATTGAAAACAAGCAAGCACTAGCCATCATCGTCCTAGGCATGACGAAAGCCTTTGACAGAGTACCACATACAGAACTCTCGATGAAGCTGGAACCATACTGTATCTCAGGCAAACTGCACACTTGGTTCTCATCATATCTTGCAGCTTGCTCACAGTCAGTAATGGTTGGGAAAATTATGTCACTTCCTAACCCAGTCAAAAGTGGCGTAATTCAAAGAAGAGTTTTAGGCCCTCTACTTTTCCTGCTCTATATCAATGACGTGTTCCAGGTTTTCAAACATGGGACACCCTACCTCTTTGCCAACGACATCAAAATTGTCTTCCCATTTCATCCGTCCAACTTCCACACCGCCATATCCCATATACAACACGGCTTAAGAGCGCTAACTGCATGGTGCGACATATGGAAGTTGACATTCACACCAGCAAAATGCAATGTTCTTGCATGCAGGTGCACCATGCCACCCAATACCTTAATGCTACAAGGCACGCCATTAGGGAACTGCCTAACAGTACGCGACTAGGGCGTGCACTACTCCTGTTCGCTGAACTTCGCGGAACAAGTAGTTTATTCCGCAGCTAAAGCATGCTCTCTCATCGCATACATCCTCATACCATGACAATACAGGAATCTAGAACTGTGCTCTACAAAACGTGTGCCCGGCCGCTGCTAGAATACTGCTCTATAGTATTCACCAACCTTAGAAAATGCGACCGAATAGCCCTCGAAAATGTTCAGCGTAGCTTCAAAAACGCCTCCTGGGGCACTCAAGTCTCAGCTACCGTGATCGGTGCAACACATTTAAGCTCCACCCGTTATGGCTGCGTCGACTGACAACAAACCGCGCTTTTCTACACTCGCTCATTAACAATATCAGTGGGAGCCAACTAACCCCTGTCTCAGACCCATATATCACTTCGTACTCCCTACTTGATAGGCCCCACTCCATTTTTCTACCAAGAACGCGCAGTAGCATTCGCCCTAACTTCTACCTCTACAGATACGCACAAGTGTGGAATAGGTTACCTCTCACAATAAGGGCATCTATGAATATAAACCAGTTCCGCTTTTCTATTAACAAATACCTCTCTGTCACACAAGTTTCCAAACTAATGAATATCAACTGTACTGAAGAAGAGTTTTTTGAAACTGGACCAGACCACTTATAAAAGCCTCTTCTTACCATCCCACACTATCCTCTTCCAGACTCCTCATCTATCCCCTAGAGCGCCGTTATCCGTCGTTCAACTCACTCGCTTCAACTCTTCTTGACAGCAGCTAGTCATTGTTGGCTTATGTAGCTTGCAAGGAGCCACTCCCTGACTCCCCACCCTTCATTTTCCTCTGACGTCGGCCTCTCTAAGCGTCGCTCGCATGTTGATTTCTTCATCGAAACAGTAGGTGTCCTTTAGTGGTCAAACGTCTTAATGGTATGGCTACAACAGCCACTGATATATTCTTTCCTGGAGCCGCTATCACTGCTTAGCAGCAGCTGGTCGCCATAGCTTCCATTTAACTCAGCAGATACGCGGAGCCCGGTAGGAGTCGCTGATTTCTTACAATATTCATTCTCTTGGATTGTTTGCGTCACAGCCCAGCTGGTTTGTTTACCTGATCATGTTTACTTGATCATGTCTCAATTGGCGTGCCTCGCATAGTCGAGAATAAAATATTTATTTATTTATTCATTATGCACCACCGTAGGATCCATTAGTAACTGAAGGCTTTATCCGAACTCCATTGCTGGTCACTCTTCTCTCTCCAAGCGCGCCGTTATGTGTCGTTCGTCCTACTCGCGTCAACTCCTCTTGACAGCAGCTAGTCATTGTTGGCTCCATGTAGCTTGCAAAGAGCCACTCCCTGACTCTCCACCCTTCATTTTCTTCTGCCGTCTGTCTCTTTAAGCTTTGCTCGCATGTTGATTTCTTCATCTAAAATGTAGACGTCTAATAGTAGTCAAACGTCTTAATGATATGACTACACCAGCCACTGATACATTCTTTTCTAGAGCCACTATCTCTGCTTAGCAGCAGCTAGTCGCCATAGCTTCCATTTAACTTTGCGGATATCCTGAGCTCGGTTGGAGTCGCTCCTTTCTTACAATGTTCATTCTCTCGGATTGTTTGCGTCACAACTCAGATGGTTTGTTGACTTATTATGTGCCACCGTAGGATCCACTAGTAACTGAAGGCTTAATCCGAACTTCATTGCTGGTCACTCTTCTCTCTCCTAGCGCGCCGTTATGTGTCGTTCGTCCTACTCGCATCAACTCTTCTTGATAGCAGCTAGTCATTGTTGGCTCCATGTAGCCTGCAAGGAGCCACTCCCTGACTCTCCACCCTTCATTTTCTTCTGCCGTCTGTCTCTTTAATCTTCGCTCGCATGTTGATTTCTTCATTTAAAATGTAAGTATCCAATAGTAGTCAAACGTCCTAATGATATGGCTACACCAGCCACTGATACATTCTTTTCTAGAGCCGCTATCTCTGCTTAGCAGCAGCTATTCGCCATAGCTTCCATTTAACTTTGCCGATTTCCTGAGCTCGCTCCCTTCTTACAATGTTCATTCTCTCATATTGTTTGCGTCACAGCTCAGCTGGTCTCTTGACGGGTCACTTACCTTCACTGGCCTGTTGATACACTCAGCGACTCTATAGGCATACACTAGTGACCAAGCGTCTGATTGGAATGGCTACATCTGGCCACTGAGTCTCTCCTAGCGCCACCATCTGTCGGTCGTCGTAAATTCGGCAAATCTGTTCAGAAATAGCTAGTGGCCATTAGCCCCATGCGTACGCGATGATCCAGTGATTGTCAGGAGCCACTCCGGATCTCAATAACCTTTATTCCTTTAGAATATCTGCATCCAATCCTTCCGCTGCCCTGCCACCAAATGATCTTAAGGACTCTCTCGCGGCAACCTATTTATTTTTGCTTATTATGCCCTCCCTCACGCATTACGCTAACTACGTGCTGTTCATGCACCTGACAATCACTACCAATATGCTAACTCTCTTTGCTCTATCCCCACTCAATTTTTGGCTCATAATAACCCGATACTTTGTACTTTATTTACTGGTACAACGCTCTTGTCTCTACGCAGGCGTTAGCAATCCACCCATACGGCCAATGATTCTATAGGATATTCAAAAGACATTTTCAGCGCAATTATTGTTGCACCATATACATGCTTTTGTCTCAAGCCCAAATGTTGTAACACAAGACATTAACAATGTTCAACTCCATGCCTGTTCTTGCGGTCTTCTCTCGGTTGTCCCTCACTTTCCCTTTTCTCTGAGGTCCGGGACTTCTTGGAGATCTGGAATTGGACTGAGGAACAGTTTTGGCCCAAGACGGACTTAACAACCCACAAGGACTCACATGGAGCATGACAGAACTCCGAAAGGACCGAACTACAATCACCATAACCCTTGTCCAGTATGGAGAACTGGACATATCCTCATACTCCCATACATTATACATCTGAAAAATCTGGACAGAGGAAAATTTGAACTTTTGCTCACCTGGACATACAACAAGAAGAATAATCGCGATGTCCCCCTCCTCCACCGACTTCAAAAATCATTGCGACCCCGATCAAATTACCTGTCCAAATAACAGAGGAAATTAGAAGTCATTAGTCTGCGAAAAACCGAAGGTCAAACCAGTCGTCAAGCGGCTTTGCCAGTTCAACATTAATGTTCAAAATGCTTTACGGCAGTGTTGCAGGACGTGGTGGGTTTTCGCCTGGCAAGCGTTCTCCCTATAGAAAGCCACAAATGTCTGTTTAACGACATTGCGACGTGGCGGATGTGACCCGCCACTGAATAGTCACTGCCCACAACTACATACTGGCAAGTCGACTAGACTCACATATCAACTCTTACCGACATCCTTTCAACCACACACGATTGAACTTGATGTATCGTCGTGATACACATCTGTTTTTAAACCTTCATCATGTCTGAGTTGGTGTGTCTCTATGGAACTGAGAATAAACTATTTATTTATTTATTGTACATTTCCAATCATGAACATTTGAACGATTTTCTACTGTCACTGTTACAGTTGCCATCAAAGGTTTGTACAATTGTCCATCTATGATCACGCCTCAATGGGCATGCCTCGCATGGTCGAGAATAAAATGTTTATTTACTTAGTTACTGCCCGAGCAAATGCTTCGTTATACCACAAGGAAAAGATTTGTTTGAGGCCTGTACAACTGGGTTCAATTCGTCAAAAAATACCTCGTTTAAACACTACCAACCTGAAGTCCCCTGCTGACTTTAGGAGGCACCTTTTCCTGCCGATGCAAGGCCAGAACAATTGGGTTCGGTCATTTTTCGCTACTGGATACCTTCATCCGAAGCTCTCTACCCTGCTTTGCCAGTTCATGTGCCCTTAAATGTCCACACGTCAAACACATTACAAAAATTACCCCAGAGGACCGAGTTGTTTTGGGACACGTTCACTTGCAAGCAGGATCGGTACAGTAGGAAAATCCCTCGAATATTCCTCCTTCGGAAACGCGGTTGACATAATAGCGTAACCGGTACCTTTGCATGCTAAAGGAAAGACAAATAGTCACACGATTCGTATAGTCAACCTAACAATGCTTACGTGCTCGGCACTAGCAGACCCGCTCTGCCGGTCACGTGAAGGATAAAATGAAATGGTAGTGTCAGTAAAGGAAAGGAGACAGAGGAGAAGACAAGCTTATCGAATTTCGTAGGCCTTAGTAAACGAGTAAAGTTTAAGACATAAAGGTTTCAGACTTGAAACCGAGGTCCGGGAGCCTCAAGTCAATGCTGGAACGTGTTCGTCGTCGATGCCATCCCGACGACTGCAGGCAGTGCATTCCAGTAAGCTATGACCCCACGCAGTAACCGAAAAGCTGCCCAAAGACGGTGAAACCGGGGTTTATGCAATTTTGATGGGTGGCCACGAAGGGTTTACGCTCGGGTTGAGCGAAACTGTCCAGTCAAATCAGGACCATCCTGCCCCATCAATATACGATATGTGGGTACCAAGTCGCCCTGAAGCCGTCTGTACTATATGAAAAGCATATTTATCTTACGTATCCTCTCCGGTTACGTCAGCTTCTTTAATCCGTGCACCATTTCCGTCCCGGACTGATGGACATATTCAACTGCTACCTTATCACGAACCAGGCAAGGAGGATAAACCTAAACGCAATATTCCAACTGTGGCCTTACAAAAGCCGAAAATAGTCTAACGAACATTTCGGTGGTCATGATCCCGAATGACCTACTGATCATCCACAACATGTTGCAACCTTTACGAGCAGCTGTCGTCCAGTGTTGCCAGGACTTAAAGTCTGCTGACAGTAAAACACCGAGGTCGGTTTGGAGTTGAACGCGCAGTACCACGTGGCCGCCAAGCAAATGGAGCGTCGGACCAAGGCGTAAAACTGAACCTTCCGCCAAATTAACGGACAAGAGCCACCAACTTGACCAGTCCCAAAGTCTATTCAGAGCCCTCGTCAGGGTCAGTGGACCATTCGAATCGTCCATCGTGAATCAGCATTTCGAGTCATTCGCAAACTGTTGGGATGGCACATGCAATTCAGCAGGTAGGTCCTTAATGTATAAAGCAAAATTGAAAGGGCCTAGAACCAAACCTTGCGGAACGCCACGGAGAACACATTGGCAGAAAGACAGGTTTGTACCCATCCGCATACACATATTTCTTCCGATTAGGATAGCTAAAATCCATGGTAAGACTGTCCAGAAATATTATAAGTATCCAGCTTGTACAAAAGGCGCGAATGTAGAACGGTGTTGTTAAACCTTTTAAAAACTGAATGAGCATCACGTCCACTGCCTTCCCGCTCCGGCCCAGTGTTCACGAGCCGTCAACAAGATAGTAATGCAACAATGGCCCTTACGAAAGCCGTTCTGAGAAGAAGTAAGGAACGCAAAGGCTCCCCAGAGTCCTTCGAGAGCGTCCCTCACGAGCATTTCCAACAACTTGACCAGCATGCTCGTCAAACTGACCGGCCTATAGTTAGCAGGGATTTGCTTAACACCTTTCTTAAAACGCGACCATGGGACAAAGGGACCAAGTGGTACAATATCCTATCCTTCAGGGCAGCCACATATCTCTTTGGATATCCCTTGGAGAACTTCCGCGGTTGTACGAACGAGCAATGCAGCATCCAAAAAATATTCAATTCATGACTCTTCAGTCGGGCCGAGTCATTCAGTCAGTATAGAATAGGACACAGGAACGAAATTGGCTCTCGCCTAACACATCAGCCTACGGAAAAATGGGACGCAACTTAACTGCACGTAACCGACCAAATAAACGCCCAACAAGAAGCATAGCTAGTTACAACTTGCAATTCAATGGATCATCGGCAGTGCCACAGGATGTGGTGGGTTTTCGCCTGTCAAGTGGTCTCCCTAGAACAACCATAAATGTCAGTTTAACAACACTGCGACGTGGCGAAGGTGACTCGTTACCGAATAAAGTCACAGCCATAACCTCACACTGATAGGTCAACTAGCGTCACCATTCTAGATACGTACGTTACACCGGAACTTCCGAATCTGCATATACTGTCGTCACTTATTTCTACGATTGCACGCATATACTCTCATCTCTTTACGACCTCACCGTCGATCGTTGTGTTACGTTCGCACGAACTCAGTATATTGTCGCGCCTTTCGATCTTGCTCTTTGATTATCTTCTATTTGATCATTCTGGATTCTTAAGCTATTATTAGCTGAGGTCCCGATCTCACCTCAACCTGGTTATTGTTTCAACTTTCCACCATTGAACAATTACAAGTATGGACGCATGAACACTTTTCTATTGTCACTGTTACAGTTGCTGTAAGCTGCCCGTACAGTTGCACCTACCTGGTCATGATTCCATGGGCGTGCTACGCACAGCGGAGAATAGATATTTGTTTATTCATTTATTTAAAGGTTTTGTCGAAAGGCACTGGTAAAATAATGTCAAAGAATTATCCAGCTAAAGCAACTAATCGATTATATGAGGTTGGACGTACAGAATACGTGCTTTGTGTCTGGGTTGCAACATGCATTCCCAACTGTAGCCACCATTGAATTTGAAGTCAGGCTCTGCCAATAGGCTCACTGGGTCCGTCACCGAAATGAAGCGTACCGATTTGGCTTTCTCGTATCCTTGCACTGCACAACGGACGGTTAGGGATTTCAAGCTTTGATCCACCCTCGTGCTTCTTAGATTGCGACAAACGAGCACAACTTTAAATCCGATGAAAATAATAATGCCCATCCTTCAAAAGCAACAAATAAAATTCTAACTGCCCTGGCAAGCACTGCTGATCGTGCTCAAAGGCCCAGTACTTGTGGGCATAGCCCACTGTTATTATGCGTCACGTTGTACTGCAGCCCTGCAAGTTCTACCTGGCCAATAAAAATCTGGACGAAACCGCTGGTTCATGGTTTAAAGGGATCAGAAACAGTTGCACTGAAATCTTTCACCTTGGCAATGGTCCCAATGCTCGTATTGGCAGTGCCCAACTGCATATTCAACGGAGGCCACAAACGAAATTGTGTGTCGCCATCCAGAACACACGACAGTAGCTTCAGCACTCGAAAACCTTCTTTTAACGGTTGTGTCTTTCACTGCTTCCAGGGCACGCGGCTAAGTATTTATAACCACAGCCGCCAAAAACAGGCGCGGAGTTCCACTCCCAGCTTAGTAAGCTAAACAACTAACCTCCTCATGATGTCAGTTGGTTGGTTGGGGTGAACTCTGTTCCAGCAAATATTTCGGCTGCACCGTCGCAGGCGGCTGTGGGTTTCAAACTGGAAATCCTTCTTCCTATAAAAGCCACAGACGTTTGCTTAACAACACTGTGCCGTAGCAGTTGTGACTCACATTGACTAAAGCCGCTCCTTAGTTATCCGGACAACCGTTTCAACCCCAAAGACATTAAGCAAACGTACAGCACTTGAGACAAGATTAAAAGTAAAGGAAAGCATTTACAAATCCCATAAACGCAGCTACACTCTCCAGGTTAGTGGCATCCGCGTTCAGATTTTCCTACCATCGGAGCCAAGCACAGGACGCCTGCGCCTACACAGAGACCATGAATGGCTTGCGCATCCTCAACCACAGCTCCTAGCACACCACTTATATCCAGTGTACACCCGAAGAACTAATGCCGGGAAGCAGGTGGCTGGGAGCCCGGTTTCATCAACGGAGCCAGCCCACACTCCTTCAAAGACAACCTTAAGCACACTGTATTTGGGAATCAAGCAAACATAAGGCGGTGGTTGGATCCTAGTCCCCACCACGTGGAGAGTATGGAACCACTGTTCGAGCCCAGCGCGGCCACAGGGATCGTGCACCCCGTCCTTTCCAGCAACCATCAACTGTCTCCTGGAGTCAGTATGGACGAGGTAGGCACCTTGTCAACTTACCTCTCAAGTGCAGCCACAACGAAGATATCAAGCAACGGCCAACTACTTGAAACAACCGTATCAAATAAAATAAATCAAATATTGCATACAGATACGGTGACAAAACTCTTCACGGAACGAGCATATAAACTCATTTGCTTACGAACATCTGTAATAAGTTAAAGAGGTCAGAAAATATATGTTACGAAAATGGCACGAGCGCAAAACTGTTCTCGAAGTAAACTACAAATAGCTTAAGCGACGTGTGCAAGGTTTTAGAAAATAGTTCAGGTAGACATTAATATGAGTAAGGATAGCACTAAGAGAGTACAGCAAACGCACTACCTGAAATGACAAGGCTAAGAACGTACGCACGTGTTTATTAAACCGATTAATGCGTACCTATATACGCTGCATCGGTCCTGTCTACTTTCTCAGCAGGACTCGTGGTCGTATCGGTGGTGGCCCTCTTGTGGTCTCGCTCATGGCTCACTAGGCTTGCCCGTCTCAGGCAATCACGGACGCATGTGCTGCAACACCATGCGCTCGAGGTCGATGGGGCACAGTCCATCCGAGCCTTAGGTTCCTCAACTGCCGCTGCTATGCTGCATGCACGAGAGATTCCTCTTGCACCTCGGTAACGGTCTTCGTCAGCAAGTGGCGCCATGCAAGCCGATCAACCGCCTTCGAATCCCAAAACCTGAGAATAAACATAGTACGTGAGAGGCTCACTTTGATCATGTCCTGTTAACGAAGCTTCGGCTTCCGCACATGCCGCTGGCTAGCCGAACAACCTCCTCGTGGTGCCAGCTGGGTGGTTCGGGTTTTATCCGTTCCAGCTAATACTTCGGCGGCAGTGTTCCAGGACGTGGTGGGTTTTCGCCTGGCAAGCGTTCTCCCTATAAAAAGCCACAAATGTCTGCTTAACAACACTGTGACGTGGCGGTCGTGGCTCGCCATAAAATAAAGTCACTGCCCCGTGGATATCTGGATAATCCTTTCCAATCCACGGACACCAATCTTCCAATCGCACCTTGCAGACGATATCAAACATTCAAGAATGGAGCAGCACAGTTACAAGCGCAAATAACACAGCTACATAAACGCACACGCAATTACATACTTACATTCCCCCTACACAAACAAGCACTGTTATGGCAAACATATCGGATTTTTGCAACTTCTTGATCACGCATTGTTTTGTCAAAATGATCATGCCTGTAAAGGTGTGCCTCGCCTTGCCGAGAATAAACGCTTTATTTATTTATTTATTTATTTAAACATATTTGCCCATGCATAAGTTGCGCTGGTTCCGCGTCGAATCAATACAGCTCACATGATCATGCCACCTAAGGTGTCTCAGCAAATATATGCAATCCACTGCATACACTGCACTTCGGTGCAACCCTTCCGCGTCCTCAACTCTGCCGCCCCATTCGATGCGCAGAATCCGTCGCAAAACATTTTTGATGGAACTAATATAGATATCGTAAACGCCGCCAGTATATCGTACAAGTTCCGCTGCCAAATAGAAGAACGGACAGCACCATGGTAGTGCACACCATCCGCTTCGTAGCAACGGAAATCTGCTGGGTTCCAGGCTCAGTACGCAACTTTCCCGGAAATCCGCCGCTGCTTACGAGACGGGAATACGAAGTGCGTTATGTATCTGTTAGTCTGTCGACACCACAACCTTAAGGTAGAAGAAGCGGACAGCCGCTTCAAGTAAACAAACATCATGCATCTATTTAGCATTGGCGACAAGATCAAAACTGCAGGAAAGCAATTACAAATCCCATAAACACCGATGCGCATACCTACATGCCAGCCTACCTACATTCATATGGCAACATAAGCGATAAACCTAGTATTAAATTATACACTACCTGAGCACATTTTTCTACTCTTACCATGGTCTTGGCTGTGCAAGCGTACCTCGCGTAGACAAAAACAAAAATTTTATTTATTTATTTATTTATTTCCTTGGAACAAGTTAAAACGGACGTTGATTCGCGGCACCATTGTAAATTGCATCCCCGGTGAAGGCTGAAAGCCATTGACAGTTTTGTTTGTGCTGATAGCGAAACCGAATTTGGTCGCTATCGAAGACAAAGCACTAGTCATGCGTTGCAACTGCTCCGCGCTTTGTGCAGACAACGTACCGTAGTCAGCAAACGGCATCCTAGAAATAATTGTCTCAGCCTAGGGTTTTTGCACCGAGGCGACGGATGTTAAGCAACCACCACGAATATGGTACTCCACATGAACACCGTAAACACCAACGGCATAGAAACACAAGACATCAATGCATGTAAAAAATATTAAACAGGGTAGGAGCTAGGACAAACTCTTGCTTCACACCAGAGATAACAGCAAAGTCATCCGGGGTCGCCCCACTCAACTGCACCCTCACTCGCATGCCACTATGCAGGCACACAATTAAATTTAGGAACTTTCGCGGGCATTCTAACTTACCCAACACTGGCCACAATGCCTCTCGGTTAACCGTATCAAATGCCTCGATGCACGCAACAAAAAGCGAGTACAATAGCGGTTGTCTTTCTACACTTCTCCAACTGACGATCCGCAAACACCATATTTATAGTGCTGTGACCAGAACGGAATCCGCACTGCTCGTCGGCCACTTTGTGTTCCACAACTTGATTGACGAGGTGGTTTGACACTATTAAGGCAGTCGTCCTGATTACACAACGCAGCACGTTTATACCACGAGAACTGTGCTGGACTTGCTCATCTTCATTTGCAAAGCTGCTTTCATTCCTAACCTTGACCATCTCCATTCGTCTCTCCTATTTAATTAAACGACTTAGTCCCAATCCACCGACTAATCCAAACTCTTCTGGTCGGCTTCTCGAGTGCCCACATCGTGCAGTCCACTGAGACGTCCCAGTTCATGGTACGCCTAATTTAACTTTTTAATGGAACACGTGAGGTAGTTTATAATGATAAATATAATGTGAGGTTCATTAGTGAAAGCATCTGCGACTGATCTTTTTCTCTGAGATCCGGTTGCATCGTTGTTAGCTGTTTGTGTGGCTGCGATTGTTCGTTGTCATTTTCTCCGAGATTTCCACAGAACCGGCGGCCGTAAACCGAGGATATCCCCACCGCTTTGATCTCAATATTCCCTGGCTGGCTAGCCGAACAACCTCCTCGTGGTGTCAGCTGGGTGGTCCGGGTTTAACCCGTTTCAGCAAATAGTTCGGTGGCAGCGTTCCAGGACGTGATGGGTTTCGCCTGGCAAGTGTTTTCCATATAAAAAGCCACAAATGTCTGCTTAACAACACTGTGACGTGGCGGTCGTGACTCACCACAAAATAAAGTCACTGCCCTGTGGATATCCGGATAATTCTATCCAACCCACGGACACCAACCTTCTACTCGCATATTGCTGACGATATCAAACACTGAAGATTGGAGCAGCACAACTACAAGCACAAAATAGACAGCTACATACACATACACACACAATGACATACTTCCATACGTACCCTCTACACAAACCCAAATGCTATGGCAAACAAGTCGGATTTTAGCACATTCTTGATCATGCATCGTTATGTCAAAATGATCATGCCTGAAAAGGCGTGCCTCACCTTGTTGAGAATGAAGGAATTATTTATTTATTTATTGAAACGGATGGATAATTATTACAGTGCCATATTACTTACCGGATGGACAAAACTCTTACTTTTATCTTGGATGGATCCACTATATTGAGGCCCGAACAACTGGATCCTGCTCGCATCTTCTTCACACAGCTCTTACTCGGAGTACAGTCACTGACAGTTACTGTCAATTCGAACAATTCAGCTGACCGGAGGGCAGCTTTTCGTGCCTATGTTACACATCCAATTTGGAAATATCCTAACACAATACTAACTTTCACTATGGCAAGCACAAATGGGCTCGACCATTTACATTACTGAAATTGTTTTCACTTACCACACCTGGAGCAGCTCACACCACTTTTACCGTCCACCTGATCGTGGATTCCAGTGTCCCCATCAACAGAACTTACCCTGGGCGGATTTCCGGTTTGTTACTCCGGTCAACTTGCAGCTTTTTCGGGCCCGCGCAATTGCGTTTGCTCATTCGCCTTCTTCTACTAATTGTCATAATTGTCATAGTCTCATATTACTGGATACCCAACAGAGACATTATGCGGTTCTACAGACTACAAATACAAAACATTCCAATGTTTTCAATTTATAGTTTACCTAACGTACTGGCCGTGCCATTCCGTCAGGAAGTGACAGGACCCAAGCATGAATAGTCCCGTGCCCCTCACGCATCAGCCAGCGAAAATTATGGATGTATGCTGACTGCGACTAACAGAACCAATAATCGGTCAATAAGAAGCATTACCAGTTGCAGCCTCTGGTTGGAATGCATCGATAGCAGTGTTCCAGGATGTGGAGGTTTTCGCCTGGCAAGCGTTCACCCTATAAAAAGCCACAAAATTCCGTTTACACCACTGCGAATTGGCGGAGGAGACGCCAATGCATAAAGTCATAGCCGAGAGGTTTACCCTGACTAGCTGACCAGGACTACATGCTACCATGCTTGGTTCTCCCCTAGACTTGCTTATTTGCACATTTCGTCGCCACGTTCTTTTCCGCTCCTTCACCTTTGTTTTTTACGCTACACATGAACCCAGCGGATCGTCTAATCACGCTTGAGAGTGTACTTCACCAGCCCTTTTCTAACTGTTCAGTTTTAGTTCTTGATCTATTCCTACTTCAATCGTTACAGCACTTTATGGTAGACCGCTGTGCCCATACGAACGCGCGTGAACTAACGACAATGGGCTTTCTTCATTTTTATTTTCTCATATTTGTACAGTATCAAGTAGGAATGGCTGAACACACTCCGATTGTCACGGTTACAATTGCCATGGCATGTCTATATAATTGAACCTATTAAGCAAGCCTTCGCGGGCATGCCTCACATAGCCGCGAATAAATGTTTTTTTAATTTATTCATTTATACTTCGTGCACCACTGCTTGCTTCAACTGCCGCTGTACAGTGGTAACGTAAAGGCATCCTTCAAATCAGCAAGCGCCTACTCCTCAATCCACACGCGTTGCACCAAGTAATGCAGCGAAGTCAGGAACGCGGTTCCGCTGTGTTTCAACATATCAGGCGGGACCCACTCGGTATTGGCACACTTGCCGTCTCGTAGCTGAGCAGGTGCTCTCTTCGTCTCACCCAGTGTCGGCGCGTCCGCCAGACTCGCCTGCACATGGTACTGCTTCAGGTAGTTAATAAAAGGCCAGTCGATCCTTGAACGATGGTTAAAGAGACGGGCATTGCTTTTTCTAGATCTGCATTATGTTCAGTCTGTGTGCAGCTAGCACCTGAGCTAATACCGATCCGCGTCCTCAGAAGCTCCGACCTCGGTCCATACAACGCCTTCAAGAAGTCAAAGAATTCCTTGAATGGGCGACCTTCAGTTTAGCGTTCTACCTGCTTCGCTTACTCATTCCACCATGCATTTTTATTGCGACGGAACTTGCGGATCAGTCGTCATCGAATTCTGCCAAGCATTCTCCTCTTCCCAAGTCACTGGGTCCTGTCAATTGTGAAGCAAATGCTGCATTCTTCTCACACACAAATGCACTAAGCGCTGCGTGGATCCCATCAAATCAAGCAGACAGCTAACCTTTTGAGCGCGCTTAATGGTTTACTCGAAGTAACTTTGCTTGAGCGCAGGTGTGAGGTCACAGATCGCCCACTGTGGCTATGCATTTCACATTACACAGTCGTACAGACATTGCCTTCTCCAGTTTAGGAGGTTTCGCCCCAGTACCGGGAGTGAGAAGGTTATTTTTACGCCGGTTAATGGAAGGAATGCAATATATAAGTTTACGAAACTATATGTACAGTTCGGTCCGCACCAATTTGTGAGCAGTGTCACACACAGCTTCACGCAGTGCACTTGGCATGCGCACTTCACGCAAACCACGCTGACGTACGCTGACATGTCCAGCAGGTGAGCGTGAACCTATTGTGGGTGCGTCCAAGTTGTTATATCACTTGCGCTCAGTGCAATCCGAGTGTTTTTGCTCGCCAGGCTATGCTTTGTACACAGTGAGAGCAGCCAGATGCTGTTCACATTCACTGAACCCATGTCATGCGGACTGATGACACCTGTCCACATTGATGAATCACGCCTAACGCGGGTTGAATGCACCTAGCAGAACTAGTCGGTCGCTCCTGCACCCAGGCAGTAGCACGGGGGATAGCGGAGCGTAGAATTGCTCACCTATATCATACGCCAACCCGGCTCGGACCACAAGTGCTTATGAAAGTAGCAAGCATACCTCTTTCGAGCTGTAGGCAAACAAACCTTAAGCGCGCGCTGATGCCCGCTGGCCTCCCTGAGCGCCGCATTATCGAAGTGGTATAGCACCAGTCCCAGCACTGCTGGTGCGATGCGTCGCTCGGGGCTCTCACGCGAGTTCAGCTTCATTGGTATGCGAACGTTCCAGTACCCGAAGCTGATTGCGTTGTGCACAGGCATGCGATCGCATTGGTGGGTGATCGCAGGGAGGTAATGCGTGTGCTTTGGAGGTTGGCTTGAGGGACTCCAACCGGAGCATTTGGCTCCGGCAGTGTTCCAGTTGGTGGGCTTTCGCCGGGCCAGCCGTCTTCTTATAAAAAGCCACGAAGGTTTGCTTAACAATACGGTAACGTGGGGATCGTGCCTAGAGAAAAATTAAGCTTGCTACCCTGTGAATATCTGAAGAACCCTTTCCAACCCACGGGTAACAATCTTCTACTCGCACATTACCGAAGACCTCAAACATTCGAGAGTGAAACGGCAAAATTTCGAGCACAAACGGCAAGGCCACATACGCACACACTCATTCACATACGCATATACATCCCTACGAAACCTTTACCGTTGTGGCGAATATGTCGGATTTTTGCACATTTTTGATCACGCATAATTATGTCAAAATACTCATGCCTGTGAAGGCGCAGGCATAAAAGCTTTGTATAGTCATTTAATGACCTGACACCTAAGCGGTGGAGAGCGGATCCAACACAGGCCTTTGCTTGCAGTGACAAATTAGGAGCTGCTTGAGGTCCGTCACCCGCAGCTTTTGAGGTGCTGGAAAGATTAATCTAAGCTTCACGACCGCAGTAGCATAATCGCCTGCTACTACGGCCTGAAGCACGAGGGTTTTAGCGGTCTTGCACCAATTCCACTAAGGCTGCCTGGCGCTCGCGCGCTACGCCAGTCGAGCAGTGAGCTTATAACCCCTAGACGTGTCGTCTCTTTTGGCTAGGTTTTAAGGAAATAGGACAATCCACCACTTCTTAACTTCCGAAGAGGATGGGGTTTGGACTAGGATACTAGCATGGCGTCCAAAACTGACAAGAGAACCACTCGGGTCCTCAACCAAAGCCTTTGACTAAATGTGTTCCCAAAAGTCGGAGGCTCTAGACATGGTTATTTAACTGACCCATGAGTATTGGCGTCCTGGATCTTGGCAGGAAGAAGTGCATAAGGCCACTCCGACCAGGCGGTAACCATGAAGTGCGTCCAGGATATCAGCCCAAAGCAAAGCAGTAGCAACAGTAGGTAGGCCATCTGTCAGGCTCTTGCCACCACCAGCTACAAAGCACCATAAATTCTCCTGCCTGCAGGCCCACCCACATACATTCATGTCTACATTATTGACAACCCTATTCTTCCTTTGTACCTTAACTGAGCACATTTAGTACGCTTACAATGATCGCGCATCTGCAGACATGCTTTAAGTAGTCGAGAAATAACATTTTATTTATTGTATTGTATTTTTTCTGCCTGCTGAGTCCAAACCAGGACGTAACTCTCGGTCGTGGCCATCGCGACGAGGCTGGACCTTATCGTGGTGCGATGGTTTGTGTGCCTCTGTGATCCATTGAGCTATACTGGGTGGTGCTTTTGCACCTTCAGAGCCACTCATACCAGATTGGTCATTGGTTAGAGGCCAGACAAACTCAGCCTCCTTGTCCTCCAGATTGGGTGTTGGAATGAGGGTGGCTCCTTATTCCTTAAAATGGACTCCTCGTAGTCCAGTGCCAAACCCGCTTCCTTGCGACCAGGTTTTTGAACCAAAGGCTTTGCTTGAGAATACTAATTGTTCTACTGTTTAAGCCTGGGCAACCTGACAGTATCCTGCCCACGCAATACAATGAATCTTTCCCCAAACAAATTTCTGACGCTCTGGCCACCGTATCGTGCAGGGTGGATAGGGGATTGGATGCTACTGCTCAAGCCTTCCCCTCTTCTTATTCCCCTTCTTGCGCTTCTTCACCCTTGTCGTCCCGTCCCAGCTTCACTGTTATCCCTCTGTTTTCAACTCCCCCATTCTCTGCCCTCCCCCACCTTGCTTCAATAGTCGCTTGTCTTTTAGTTTTAACTCACAGGTGAACGCAGAGCGTCATTCCTGCACTGTCAACGGGCCCATGTCCAAGCAAGCGGTCCATTCAAGTTCATCGGCTTCCATTTGAAGCCCTCGATCCTCCTTCAGACTAGCATGCCTCAACGTACGCACATTGCTTCAGATCGGCCAACAGGAAGCACCTGCCCGAACATTAGAGACCCTCTCGATCGATATCTGCTGCTTATTGGAGACCCGCCTGCAAGGTTCGAGCTCCGTACTCACTCTGCAATCCCCTTCAGGTGACACTAGCAGCACTTTATCATTGCGCCTATCCGGTGACGATGCAGCTTCCAGCACCTGCCAAGCCGGTGTTCGTATTGCCCTGAGTCCCCCGGGCTGAAGCTGCTCTGGTTGATTGGATTCCAATCAGCAGCCGGATGTGTGCGGTTTGATTGGCTGGCTCGTTCAAAACTTCGAAGTAACGTGGGACTAACAGGTGTCTATTCGTTATCGCTGCCTATGCACCGACAAACAGTAGCGATGACTCTGTAAAAGATGACTTCTATCGCCAACTGAACGAACTCCTTCGCCACAGAAGAAGCTCGGACGCTGTAGTGCTGGCTGGGGATCTGAACGCTCGAGTTGGAAGATTATCCACAGATGAGCTGCACCTGGGCGGCCAACATAGTTTAGGCTCCCGTACTGATAACCGTGAGCGGTTACTTCATTTGTGTGAGGATGCTCGCTTATTTCTTGCGAGCACTAATTTCCGGCACAACACCCGCCGGAGGGTGACTTGGCGCCCACCAGCCTCGAACAAGCCTTGGACGCAAATCGATCACATTGCGCTTAGTTACCACTGGAAAGGCTGCGTCCAGTACTGTCGTTCGATTTGGAGCACAGGTGTTGATGCCGATCATGCACTTGTATGTGCTGACCTGCGGATGCGCTTTGGCGGACGCCCGCGACGATATTGTGAGCGCATTGACACCGGCAGACTGGTGAAGCCAGCTGTTCTAAACGCCTATCAAATTACGCTGTCATCCGAGTTGGATAAACGCTCACTGGATGCAATTGAAGCTCACTGGTCTCATATGCAACAGGCCTTACTAGCAGCAGGCAAATCCTCACGTGGTATGTCCAATCGCAAACATGAACATTGGGTCTCTTCATAGTCTCTGGAATTTATAAATGCTCGTCGGCATATTCCGGCTGGAAGCGAACACTATGAAACTCGCAAAGAGCTCCGGGCGAAACTCCGTGCTAGCCTGAAGAGAGACCGCGAATTCTGGTGGTCTCGTCGTGCAACAGAGATGGAAATGTCTGCTGCCCTTGGTAACAATCGTGAGTTATTCCGGCTTATACGGGAAACGGGCAGCAGGAGATCTGGTGTTAGTGAAACTATACGTGTCGAGAGCGGACAGCCTATCCACAACTTGTCAAAACCCCTGGAACGTTGGGTTGAGCACTTTGAAAGGCAAGTTAATCGGTCGGAATTGTTAGATTTCTCGCCGACAAGTGATCGCCCTGCTCCTTGGGCTGTTCCTATGTATCCACCCTCTCGCTCAGAAGTCGTCCATGAGATCAAACTGTTGAAGTTAAATAAAGCCGCGGGACCAGCTGATCTTCCTCCAGCCCTTTTCAAATTCGGGGGACCTGCTCTTGTGGATGATTTGCACGAGTTACCAGTGAGACTGTGGGAGCAGGAAACCGTCCCAACCGATTGGAGCCGCACCATCATAGACCCAATTTTCAAAGGAGGCTCACGATCGGGATGCGGCAGCCATAGAGGAATCAGTCTGATCTCCATCGCCTCCAAATTGCTTGCCTCTGTCATCCTTCACAGACTGACTGGCACCCATGAAAGCCAGATTCGCGAAGAGCAAGCCGGATTTCGTCGAGGTCGTAGCTGCATTGACCACATCTTCACTTTGCGTCCGTTGTTGGAGCACCGTCAGATATACTGGCGGCGCACCGTAGTCGTGTTCCTCGATATCAAAGGTGCATTCGATACGGTGCATAGACATGCACTTTGGGACTGTCTACTCAGGAAAGGTGTACCTGAGAAAAATGTGAATATTATCCGAGCATTATATGCGCGTAGCTCGGGCAGAGTCGGGGCTTACGGAAACTTGTCGTCGCCCTTTAATATCTCCAGCGGCGTGAGACAAGGATGCCCGCTGTCATCTTTTCGCTTCAACTTCGCTGTTGACGAAGTCATGGAAATCGCGTTTACAGGACACGACTTAGAAGGTATGGTGCTACTCCCAGGAGAACGACTTCTCGATTTAGTGTATGCTGATGATATTGCCATAATCCGTGACAGCTCACAAACGTGTCAAGCGGAACTGGACAGATTAGCACTAGCTGTCCGTCACTTCGGGCTTTGCTTCTCACCCTCGAAGTGCAAATCGTTCCTCCAAGATTGGTCTGGACCGCCTCCTTCGCTGACCCTTGGTGGGGATCAGCTAGAAGTCGTTCAAAAATTCAACTACCTGGGAAGTTGTATCAGCGCCCGTGGGATTGAAGACGAAGTCACGAATCGTATAGCAAAAGCTAGAGGCGCTTTTGCTAACCTTCGCCACTTATGACGCCGGCGCGACATCACTCTCACTCTGAAGGGTAGAATGTACAATACAGCAGTACGTTCGACCCTGCTGCACGGTTGTGAAACCTGGCCGCTTAAAGCAGCGGAGCTGAAGAGGCCAGTTGCGTTCGACCACCGATGCCTTCGTAATTTAGCTCACATCTGGTGGGAACACCGCGTGAGTAACGCGCGTGTTCGACGCCTCGTTTATGGCACAGGAAAAGGAACTGAACCGCTCAGCACCGTTATTTCACGCATCAGTCTCCAATGGCTCGGCCACGTGTTACGCATGCCAGCCCACCAACTCCCACGACGGGCGTTGTTTGCGCGCCGCGGGTGTGGATGGAAGAAGAGGAGGGGTGGCCAGGCGATGACTTGGTCGAGAGGAATGAAGGCCCTCACTTCTGAGCTGGCCTCGGCTGTAGCGTCTCGGCTCCCTAGTTGGGGCCCGAAAGACGATGAACACTTTTGGTTGGACACACTTGCTGATATGGCTAGGAGCCGACCTCAGTGGCGTTCGTGCTGTGAGTTTCTTTGTCTCACTTCATCCCTCTTGGCCTTCCCTCCAACCACGATCTTATTATTTAGCCTTATATAGTTTTGCATAATAATTTTTTGGGTGCACAGCAGCCGGCTGGTAGCTGGCCGGAACGATGCCCATCCGTTACCGGTAGCTCAGCCAGCTCGCACCAGTTGCTTTTTTCTCTCCTTTTTCTGTATATTGCGGCACAGTAGCTGAGGTGTTCCCCATTTCTAGCTAACGTGTGTGATGATGATGATGTCGGTGGTGGATTGCGGAGATGAAAAGGAAGCATATCGGAAATCACCACGTCAGTGACGTTCCCAGTGGTCATATGGGTCGGGCCCGGCTCATAATGCCACTACCACAACTGGGAGTGCGTGTCGCATCTCAAGACGTGTTGTCAATGCTTTAATTCCCGGTCAACTTATAACCGCATTGTCATTCCCTACTCGCGGAGCTCAATGGCCTAGTTTTTATGTCAAAGGTCGACAAGTAATATGTGTTGCTTTCCACTCCCAGCTGGGTCAGTTCCACCTAAAACTCCTAAGCAGGATGAAGCCGATGGAATATGATAAATTCACACCGCAACTTCCCAATTGTTATATGTTCCACACAATGGATGTTTGAGATACCAGACGCGTTTTCTGCAGGTGAACGCACCTTATACCCTTCACGCTTGCCCGGCAATGCAGCTGCAAATGCGAGTTGCGTTAACAGTATTATGTCGGTAACGAGTATACGCCAATCGTTAACCGCCAGTTTGAGCCAAATAAAACAATTAATAAAGTATTAATCTTGCATGTTTCGAGGAACACCAAAAAGCTAGCATGATCAACAATGGACAAGCAGTGGCGTTCCGCCAACTTCAGGATCGACTGCACGCATTAACGTGAAAATGTAAAGTCATCTAGTGTGAAGCAGCATGGTTGGCGCTTTTTGGTAATGAATGATCGAAAATGATCAAGGATGGTACGTACAGCTGTGTCAGCGTATGCAGGTGAATTAGCGCTCTTTGTCTTTGGGCTCCTTGCCAGTGTAATGCAAATTGCAGTGGCTTTATTCGGTGGCGAGTCACATCCGGCAAGTCGCAGTGTTGTCAAGAAAACATCTGCGGCAAGCCGACCAGAATCCTAATGTAATATTTTCCTGACAAGTTTTCTCTACAAACGGAATGCCCAGCCTGTTTACACTACACCCACCAGAACCCAACTTGTCGTCATGTTTTGACGAATTTATACCTCAAGATTAATTTTATAATTTCCAAAGCTTGGACAACTTTCGGCTTGCTGCCGATTACATACATAGCAACGTGTTTGTTGCGAAACATAAATTGCTTGTAAACGTTGATCATGCCTGGTCAGGTGTGTCTCGGAAATTCGAGAATATACTATTTATTTATTTATTTATTCATAATACTGTAGGTTAGGATTAGGTTCCTGTTAATCCTTTGATGGTGCATGGCATGCAACCTCAAACTAAGGAGGCGTTCGTAGTACGTTTGTCCTCGTAACCACTCCACCAACCTGGGACCGACACACAAAACTCCTTCTAGTTCCACTTTTTCCCTGACAAGACATGGTGGACTGGTCTGGACCCAATGTTCTAGGTGAGGTTGCACGAACGCTGAGCAAAACTTCACAAATATATTGGCGGTTAAGGTCCCGAAAGAACGATAGAACCGTAGAAGGCACCTGGAGCAACCTGCTGAGTCACGTGAAGCAGTGCTCTCCCATCGAGCACATAACTCGTCGAGGAGTCAGACGCTCCGATACGCAGCTCTGAAGACTTTGCCCGGTTTATGGCTAGCAACCACAAGACAGGCAATTCCAATAGTCTAAACAGAACCCGTTGGAGAGCCACACGACCAGGGCAAGCAACAATATTCCGGATATAAAGGTAAGCAGCAAATAAGGGTGATGGTACCTCAAGCTCCCATGGCAAGTCATACAGATAGACTGAGAACAGCAGCGGACCTAGGCCAGATACTTGCGGAAAGCCGCAACAGACAGCTTGTCGAAACGATAGACTGCTTCCTACATGAATACACTATTCCCGTCCATACAGCAAAGCTGACACATACTGGAAGGCGAGACAGGTATTCCACAAGACATCAACTTCGGTTAGAGTCGCGAAGGGGGACAGTGTCAAAGGCTTTGACGAAGTCAATGAAAACCACATCCACCGCATGTCCATTGTCTACGGCTTCAGCCCAGCTCTCACGAGCCACCAGCAATTTCATTTGACACAAAATTCCTTTGCGAAAGCCATGTTGCTCGACGCTAAGCAGGTTAACACTATACTAATAGTTCTCCACTGCATCTCTTACTAAGGTTTCAAGTAAGTTTACGACCGCGTTAACCGAGCTGATAGGCCTGTAATTAGCTGGTAGGTCTTTGTCCCAACCCATGAAATTCAGGCGGACAACAGCCCCCTATCATTCGGTAGGTAAGACACAGCTGTTGTGTGACCTCTGAAACACGCAGATCAGTGGTCCACTAAGTTGTATCGCCAATTCGTACAATAATTTTGGATGAACAGAACCTGACCAGGAAGCCTTAGTTGTGTTCACCTCTCTTAACAACCAGGGAACTTGAGACTCAGTTACAGGAATTGTATCTAGACAAGAGTCCACAGAGACTCTTAAAGCTAGTTCTTTGCATGGCGTATTTGTTGCGCGGATATAGATGCTTGAGTACTGCTTACAAAGCCCGCATTCCTTGTCATAGTCGCTATAAGCATGGGTGCCATCTCTTTGAAACTACTGTGGCATAGGCCAGTTTGCACCACAGAGTCTTTTAGGGTAGGCGAAGAATTGCTTGGGATTCGTCGAAGCAGTACCAGCTAAGCCTTTTTCATACTGAAGCCGGGTCAATCTAAGATGTAGCTTGCACTCATTTCGAACCAACCTATACCTGTCAAAGGTGCTGTTCGACGGCGCTGTTCAATAGCTCGCCAACATCTAGACTGCTTCTTTAGCAGACCCTTCCCGAGGAATCTATCTGTGAAGGCTGCGCCCACGATTCCCTTCTTTTCACTAACTTGATGTGCGGTGGAGAAATGTAGACGAGGTGCGCCTTAAGTTGTTCCCAGGCTTCGTGAACAGCGTCGGTCTCAGGTATCACTCAAGGCGATGACCAAGCTTTACCCCGCGTCGCTTGGAACTTCGAGACCCGAGTGTTCGGATACCAACTGGTAGTAGCTTGGCAAGGTCTGATAAGTGTATATTGGAAAGACAAGCAAACGTGCCCGCTGGCGCCAAGAGGCGAGTCGTTAGTAATGTCATTTATAAAATCAAACCACTTAGCAAACATAAGGTCTAACGTGAACGGCTGCTAATTTCGCATGTACCTAGTGCGAGGGTCCACGAACCGGTGTAGTGGTACCTACAGCGTCAAGTCCGGCACTTGGGCACCGAACAATTCCAGCGCCGAAATGCAAGATGGATCATCCATACAAACTTCTGGGAGCTTGAAGCCTTCCAGCACCAGACACGCGTTCTCATTGTGAGTGCTTATAAACTCAATTACTCCATTGGGGGAGTGCATAAGGCTTCTATACACTAACCCGACCGTAACCTGAATCGAGGTGGCCCAAAGCAAGACTGTGAGAGCATCGACAGATTTGTCGAGAGGATGAAAAACGTTGGTCCTCAATAAGTCGGTGTGATAACGCACATAAGGAGCTAAACAACACACTTGAGGGCCAATGGAGTACTCAGTGCGGACCAGTGAGTAGCCAGGCAGATATACTTCGCCATCTGTGATTCCCTCAGACAGCAACTTTTCTGTAAAAGCAAGTACATATGGACGAGATTTGTCTACTAGCAGACACCTAGCACCTCTAGTTCCTCCGGCTGCGCACGTTACCGTGTACTACTTTGATGACTTTGGTACGACCAGCCGTGGGTCTTGCGCAAGTAGAATAGGTTCTGGCAGGGCGAAAAAACACCGCCTGCTGAACATTTGAAAACCCACCAATCCAATATTTTGCTCGCCAGATGCATGTCGGAATTTTAGGTCCCCGATGGCTTTTTTGAGTTTAACCTCCCCGCTAACAGAAGGGCCTGTTGCACACTAACCTTGGTATCGTTGAACTTGAAGGCAAATAGCGGTAACGCCCTGCGCTCTTCTGGAATGGCGAGAACCACCCTAAGCAGGCAGGGTCGCGTATATGGTTGTTCAACAGGAAGGTTCCCCAACCTGACGAGCTTCCTGACAGTAATGTCAGGGAACCATGATGGTAAAAGCTTGGTCACGCAAACTTTAAACCAACCAAGATCATCAACCGTGAGCTCGAATGAAAGTGTAAAGAAGGATTCGGTGACTTTACTGCAAAGCACACTGCTAGCTGCGTAAGCATTGCCTAGACGGGTGTTTTTATTCGACATGGTCGACCATCCACGCCACATAGTTTTTCGCCAGGAATCGGTGGAGTCGACGGAGAGGGCGCCTCATATCTCACTCAGGGAATTGCAGCACCAGGTGGGTAGTCTATGAATGTATTGTGATTCAATGTCTAACGTCAACAAAGCGTAAAGTGCACGCAGTAACGCAGCCTCGTTCAAAAATTAAACGCAGAACATAGTTAGGGACTTTGCAAATTGCTTAACTGAAGCAAAGATAGAGTAACTGGAGATAAGTGGAAATTCCGCAGGAAACGCAACAATATACAATCTTCCATTAAAAGTGCAAATGGTCGATAACGGCTTTGGGGTTCTGTAAAGCAATTTAGGCCTATGCGTTGCGGTATATTACTTCACAGCTATGACAGTTTCGTTTTTCTGTGTAGAAAGAGGTTTTATCCACATGACCTTTACCAACAAAAAGCTCACGGAATTAAAAGCGATGACTTGTTAACGTGTAGGGGCGTCCTACATTGTTAACGAACACTACAAGAATAGCACATATTGACTCTTTGCTGCACAATGAAAATACTGAAGCTCACAAATGAAGGGTATAAACAAAGTTTATGTGCTCTAGAATATTACTGCAAACCTCGTTGAAAGGTTATTTTAATTAACCTCAGTTCCAAAGAATGTACGAAGTTTGTTCCTGATCCACAAGCAACATACACGAGGTTTAGATTTTTTAGTCAGATTTTAGTTTTATTATTGTGCCTGACTCTGTGTAGAAGTTATTGTGGTGAACAGCAAGAAGAACAGTATCAAGACATGCAAACACAGTATCGAGGACCAGATACGTATCATAGTTTTGATGAAGGGATTGCTACCAAGAAGCAAAGCTCGGACTTAAGTTGTCAACTGAAATTTACGCGAGCTTGGAATGCCTTCGGTCGTGCGGTATTCCTCGGAGAACCCATTGCCAAACGTGCACCTACTGAGGTAGGAATTAGTTGAATGTCTGTGAATTGTGCCAGTTTCTATCGCTACGCGTAACTGACAGCATGTTAGTTTGTTATATATCTTATGTTACATGCTTTTTATTGGCACACTCGGCAATAAAAGATTTCAGATAGTTAAATTACATCGCTACAATCATTAAATTTGTTATTTATGAAAGGAGTTCATTATTGATTTTAAGAGTAAGGTCATAGACAGGTTCTGCACTAGGAAATATATAGTGATAAGTTCAATTTGGCACAAAGCTAATTTGGTATCCCTACTTCGCACACCAAATCATGTGAACAGTAAACTTGGTGCAAGTTTATGGCACCAAGCATACTTGAGTTCATTGAGTTGTAGAGAGCAGGAGGGGGAACCCTTGTCAGCTCCATCGCTACCAATTCATTCTGGGTTGAACGTGTGTTACTGCTTTACGGCGCTTTTGCGCGTTCGTCGCAACTGTAGTGAGGGCAGCATGATCCTAGCATTCTGAGCGAATGGTTTGCTGACAGCCACTCGAATCTTTCCTTCGATGAGGTATTCACCATTTTTTCTGGTAGGCAGTTCCAGTCATTTACCACTTAAACAGATAGTGTGATTGAGTTCAATGAGTTCACTGTGCTGTAGATAGCGGAAGGGAAATCCCTTGTCAGCCTCATTGGTTCCGTATTATACAGGGTTTGATGCTTGTCGTTGCATTACGACGTTCCTCGACGGTTCGTCGCAATTGCAGTGAAAGTAGCGAGATTCCAACCTTCTCAGCGAATGTTTGTAAAGCAGCCGCTTGAAACTTTTCTCGGATAGAGCGTCTTGAATTTCTTTCGGTAGGCTGTTCTAATGATTTACCACTCTGGTGAATAAGGCAAAACCCATGCAAATTCTTTGTCTTCTTTGTCTGACCAGTTTCCATGTGTTACCTAGTGTGAAACAGCCAGTGTTGGTCTTGAAGAATTGTTGTAACACACTTTTAAGTTCCACTTGGGGGATGCTGCTAGTGTAGATGAGGTCACCCTGGCGACGGCGGAGCTCGAGGGAGAACCGATTTCGCTGCTGGAGGCAAATGTGGTACGGGAGATCACAAAGCCCCAGAACCGCTTTTGCTGCACGTTTCTAAAGATCTTCCAGCAGAGCGCCTTCAAACTTTGAAATCGGATGGCTAGCTGGTAGACCATATTCTAAAACTGGACGGACGTACGAGGTGAACAAAGATCGAAAAATCTCACGAGGCATTCGGGCGAATGATCTTCTTAAGGCATCCACCAGTCTCTTTCCAGTGGCCACCTTCTTAAACGTGTCCTGCCTCTTTCTGAAGTCAGAAATCACGATAACACCGTGATCTCTCCCGTGAGTGGTATTCCTGAGGAGAAACCAACCAATGTGGTATGCACCGTATGGTTCAGTGCCACCCATTGATAGAACAGCGCATATATCTTGGTTTACTGGCAGTCCCCACTCGATGGACCATTCGTGTAGCTGGTCTAGAGCCCCTTGTAATCTTTCTGCATCCTCAATACTGGATACTGTTGACCATAGCTTAAAGTCATCGGCGTAGATCAAGCAGTCGGCCGATCGCTCATGTACAGTTTGAAGAGCTCCGGTTCAGGCACTGATCCTTAGTAAATACCACTAGTTATAGGCACTGGAACGGAAGGTGGTTGGTTCACTTGTACGCTCGTTATCCTACCTCTTAAGAAATCGGCATTCCAGGAGAGAAGATTTCTTGTAATGTCAATTCCCTGGACTTTATGTAGCACTCGTACGTGTGGAACCTCATCAAAGGCTTTGCTGAAGTTAATGGATATTACGTTAACCTGTTTTTGGGCATCTATGGCTTCTGTGCATGGTTCCCTAGCGATGAGTAAGTTAATGATGCATGAGCGTGC
The DNA here is from genome assembly GCA_944474145.2 of Dicrocoelium dendriticum. Classification (NCBI taxonomy): domain Eukaryota; kingdom Metazoa; phylum Platyhelminthes; class Trematoda; order Plagiorchiida; family Dicrocoeliidae; genus Dicrocoelium; species Dicrocoelium dendriticum. The sequence goes on along the minus strand of OX104059.1, from coordinate 21,920,687 downwards.
TCTTCGAAAGCCATGTTGAGCAGGTATATTGAAATTTAGATGCATACAGTGTAGCTGGAGTGAGCTCTTGTATATTTGTTCCATGGGTTGTATACGACTCATGTCAGACATATTGGCCGGTAGTTGGCTGGGTCTTGTTGGCTTCCTCCTTGTATTTGGGCAGGACATTACCTGCTTTCCAGCCTGTTTATAAGCAGCCGCCTTCAGGGGATTGTCGAAACACTTGGCAGAGATGGGCGGCGACGTACTCAGCTATCGTTTTGAGGAAGCTGAGATGCAATCCGTCCAGGGCTGGAGAGGATTTCGAGTCCACTTTGAAAGAGCTTAGTGACTATTTCGAGATTAATTTCAACTTGGTCCATAGAAGAGTAGTGTGCAGGTAAACAGTTGTTGAGCAGCGGTGACTAAAACGAGTAGGCCGAGGAATATTGCGTAGCCAATAGTTTCGGTTTTTCATCACCGACGTAGAGAAGGGTACCTTCCTTAGAAGAGGATAAAGTGGGGATTCCACTATAAGATTTGGCATTTCGCTTTAAGTAGGCAAAATGTTTATTTGGATAGTTTTGGGATTCCATGGCCAGTCCAGGTTCATATCGTAGTTTTTCGTCTCGTTTTCTCAGGATGCATATGTTTCTGACAGTTTTGTACTCTAAGTAGCTTGATGTCGGTCCTGTGCACTTGAAATGATCCCATAGATTTCGTCGTTTCTCATTATGGATTTTACTTCCTTATCAATCCATGGGGATTCTTTGGATAGTGGTCTGCTCTTGCAGTTTGGAACAAACTATTCAGTGAGCCGCATCATCATAGGTCACAGGCGTTCCCATGCGTCATCACGCTCAAAGATTTATGGAATACTCTAGTCCATGTTACTTGCAGTCCTTCTTAATCTGGGCTGGTCAGTGCGCCAGAAATTTCGACGCAGTGTCCCCTGATCGTGGATTGTGAGGCGTCGTGTCCACGAAATGGAGACTGTACAGTGATCACTCTTCCCAAGAGGTTAAAGGATCGTTAGACCTGAAACAACAGATGGTGCCGAAGTGCGAACCAGGTCAAGAATGTTTGGTGTCTGACCAGGGACTATCCGCATTGGTGTCAAGAAATGCTCTGTCAGGTTGCACTCGTGAACGGTATCAAGGATATCATTTTCAAAGGAGTCAGGTGAGAGATCACTGTAAAGAAGGTCCCAGATTATGTCGGGGGCGTTGAAGTCACCCATAAGGAGACAGTTTATTCCTCTGCTGTGGGTTCACACGGAACGTAATAGGTGTGAGCCAGATGCTGCAGGGGCTCTGTAGACCAGGCCGACAATCAGCGATGGGTATCCGTCATGAATTCGACACCAGAGCATTTCCGACATATCATGCTTGTCACACTCGGGTTCGGCAATGTGGGCTTTGAGGGGGTTCTTCGCGTAGAGGATTACTCCGCCTCCAGACCTCCCACCAAGGCGATGGAAGCGAAGTAGCTGATATCATGAGATATGAACCTCCGAATCAGATATATCAGATAACAGCCAGGTTTCGGTGAACGCCATTAGATCCGGTTGCTGTTCAGAGATAAGAAGTGGAATCTCATCTATCTTGTTTCTGAGACTGCGCACATTCGCGAGTATTACCCGTAGTCCGTTCTTTATGTTTGAGGTCCTGGAAGAAGGAGAATTGGTCTCCATCGAGCTCTCTGAGTTCTTTTGACTACGCAAACATCCACTATATGTAGATCTGTTTCTCCATTTGCGCGTCGTGTTTGCAGCTCGCAGACAGCTTGCCTCATTTGCACTCGGTCCTCCGGGGAGATGTCTTTCAGAACGTAGAAGATTTTTCCCTTGAGGAGCGGGGTCCGTCTCAGGATGCGTTGGCATTCTTCTTCTTCCTAACAGACGATTTTCTGAGAACGAAACTTGGCTGGGTCCTCTTGTTTTCTGCCAAAGCAAAAAGCAGAGATTAGGTTTATTCTTTGGTCACGCTCAGCGAACAACGTGGGGACCATTCGTTCAAGAAAGACTTGGCGGTCGAGCATCCAACTCAGCGTTTTCTTTGTTTAAACATTTACACGTGTGAACTTTTTTGGAACAGTCGCGGTTGGGCCGGAAGAACTTTAGTAACTCAATTCAGAGTTATCCTCGAAGCTAGCGTCTGTTGTATATGAGGTCACTCCGCCATCGGCGGAACTACAAGCTAAGCAAGTTTATGTGCTGACGTCTTATGGAGTATGGTAGATTACGAAGCTCCGGAAGAAATTTCGAAGCACGCCTTTGAATCGTTTCCAGTAGAGCACATACAAACTTTGAAAGCTGATTGGAAGCTGTTAGGCTATGTAATAAATTAGGACGGATGTATGAAGCGAACTGAGGTCAAAAGTCTCCGAAGTTCTGCAAGCAATTTATCTTATTAAGCACCTACCGGTCTCCGTTTACTGATCACCTTCTTTAACCTGTCCAGTGATGTTCTAAAGTCAGCAGCCATGCTAATTTTAAAGCTCACTTTCATCAGTAATATTCCTGAAGAGAAACCCGTTAACCTGGGATGCACCGTACTGATTGGTGTCACGAATTGGAAGAATAACACATTTATCTCGGTTTACTGGCGGTTGCTACTTGATAAAACACTGGTGTAGCTGATCTAAATCCCCTGTAATCTGTACACCTCCACAAGTGTGGATACTAGTGACCGTAGCTTGATTTCGTCGGTCTAGATCAAGCATTCGATCTGAAGTGCCGTCGGGAGATTGTTGATGAACAGATTTAAGTGTTGGTCCAAGCATGGATACCATGTATTGTTGTCCTCCAAGAAACAGGAAGGATACCGCGGCCGGGAGCACAGCTCATTATTAAGAAGATTTGTGGTTATTCATAAAATACGTACAATATTTCTTTGTTGTCTATTCATCGGTTGACACTCTTTAGCTGGCGTATAACCTCAGTCACATTTATTTGCTTTGCGCTCGTTCTTTATGCGATTCATGCTTCTAGAACTCAATGATCGTTGCGCGTTATTAGTTCACTAGAGTAGCGTCTAATTAATCATTCGTCTATTCGGATGTTGCTTTCTCATTTGACGGTCTGCCACAGCCGCACAATGCTACAGTGGACTTAAGCGTATCCCAGCCAATCGTCGTACGGCTAATCACTCTGTTTTCCGCTTTATGCAAGGCTGAAGCAGTTGTGCATTTTTGGCTTTTGACCGAGTGGTCCCCCATTCATTGGTAACGCATAGATTTCATCCGCCCCCGTTCTTAGCTACTATCACGCTTAGGGACCTCCATTAGTCATAGGCCGAGTAGATGAGATCTGTTGGTTTACCTTTACTTGCATTATCCTACCTCTTAGAAAATCAGCAATCTAAAAGATAAGACTTCTTGTAAGGCTAATTACCTGGATTTTGAACAACCGCTTTTGTGTGGAACGTTGCCAAAGGCTTTACTAAAGTCAGTGAAGAGCACGTCAGTTTGTTTCTGTATATCTATGGTTACTACTTATGTTTCTCCCGAGAAAAGTAAAGTAGAGATATAAGAGCGTGATCTCCGAAAGCCATTTTGGGAGGAAATGATAATGTTCAGGTCTTTGCAGTGTAGCTGGAAGGCGCATTTGACAATTCGTTCGGGAATTTTGTAGACGGATAATGAATACTTGGTCTGTAGCAATAAAGCGAAATATTTATAGCTCGTGTTGTCTATTCAGGGCATGATCTATCATCCTAGTCAAACTATTTTGTTGTATACTTTGTTTATTACGCATTGACGAAGTCACCTTGATTGGTAATGAAACGTCTGCAAAGAAATAGTTCAGCTAGGAAGACAAACCAAAACCTGATTGGTCTGTATTTTGCTGGGTCTTGATGGTTTTTCCCTTTGTATTTGAGCATGAAAATACCTACATTCTAGTCTGCAGGCAGGCGACCGACTTTAAGGGAGGGAAGAAATACTTGATAGATGTGAGTGACGATGTACCTTGCTATCGCTTTGAGGAAGATAAGATGCAAGCCGCGTGGGTCTGGGAACCTGTTCAAGTCCAGTTTAAGTACTAGCTTTTCGACAACCTCTGACTTAAGTTTAACTTGCTCCCGAGAGTAGAAGTTTGCAAGTAAACTTGGTAAGCGGTTGTGTTTCCACTGTGTAGGTCGAGGAATACTGTGCAGCTAGTAGATTGTATTTTTTAGCATCTTCGTAGAGTAAGAGGCATTCTTTGATAGATGGTGACGCGCGGGTTCCAGCACCCATTTTGGCATTGCGCTTTAGGTAGGGAAACCGTTTTGGGGGACAAGCTTTTGATGCCATGGCTAGTCCAGGTACATGTGGTTACTGTTTGTCTCGCTTGTTTTATGATACATTGTTAATCGACTGCGTTTACTCCAGGTGACCTGACGGTACTCCTGTGAGCTTGAAATGGTACCACAGTTTCCGTTGCCGTTTCATTACAGCTCTTGGTTCCTTATCAATCAAACTGGACCTATTGCTGCTAGCGTACTCCTGCAGGTTGAAACAGATTGTTTAATGAGTGGTACCATGATAGGTGTAAACATTCAAGTGCATCATCAAGATCCAAGAATCGCGGCATACTTCAGCCATACTACTTGCAGCTGTTCTGAATCTGTGCTGGTCCGTGCGTCAGAAATTTTGACGCATTGTCTCTTGGTCGTAGAGTGTGAGGCGTTCTGTCCAAAAAGAGGAAAACTGTGCAACAAACACTCATCTTAAGAGATTGCAAGCTCGTCAGGTAAGTGAAACCAGATGGACTCGGGGTGAGAAGCAGTTTTATAATGTTTGGTGTCAAGTCCGTGTCTATCTGTGTTGATGTCGTGGCATAATGTGTCAGGTTGCACTCGTAAACGGCATCACAAAGATCAGCTTCAAAGTGGATTGGTGAGTCATTACTGTAAAGAAGGTCCCGGATTATGCCGGTGGCCCTTGCTGGAGTGATCGTTTCAAAGAAGGGACTTATCATGTATCGCGACCTCGTTGTCGGTAAGTTCCGCGTGCAGTCAATTTTGAATTACGGAAAGATGGCCTCAGACTTAGGAATTCTGACGTTGTTTCAGTTCATCAATTAGGTGCAAGGAACCTTGTGCTTTCGTGTGCATACAGGAAGTTCTTCTATAAATAGTGAGTCCAGGTTCGTTTTATTTGAGTGTGTTATGCCGAATAGTGAAGGACCGACTACCCGTCGTCTTTTGGGTAAGACGGTTACCACCTCACTTATGTCAGATACGGAGAGCACGCCATTTTTATTTTCCTTATGTGTTAATGTGTAAAGTCTCAAGTGTGTCCACCATTTTCGTCAGCCGAAGTAGTCGCGTCGTCCTAACCTTTGTACGGAATTGGTTTGGTCAAATTGCTGCTCTCATAAATTTGTTTAGGGTACACCGCTTTTAGCCAAAGCTCAAGAGCTAGTCCGATGTAGTAGGCGTACCAGCACTCCAATACCCTTGTTGATAGTTTTATTTATTGGATCAGTGCCTTTACGATACACAAGCCACATTCTTTTTAAATTAGCGATCTGTATAGTTATATTAAGTACTCCTCGATGGTGTATTATCAATAATGCTTGGCTATATCTATGCAGTAAATAACAAGTTAAAAATGTTAAATACAGAAAGATAGCGATCACTTGCAATACCTATCATCAACTACTGTAAATGCCCGTCAACAAGCTTCGTAGAGTGCAGAATTACAACTAAATTCTACCAACGGAAGATGCTTTAACTTTAAATACACGAGCAATGGCTAACACACTTAGGCAACAAGTTAGCTGTATCTTACAGAATGAAGCAACATCATACCCGCTTCTAACACGACTCACACCGCTCCAAGATTCAGTCGCATATTCTTCACTGAATTTTTTGATATCAAGATTCTTAGCGTTGTGCTTGCACTATTCTCCTTGCATGGACGACGCGGGTTCGTACACTTTAATGACAGCCGCCGCTGAACCGCTAGATCAGTTCTTTCATCAATACCTTGGAGAAAGACCGGTTCCCACAGCTGGTAATATAGTATATTTACTCCTTTATAACAGCGTGACAATCATGAGTAGCCCTTAATTTACCCTTCAAGAAGCCATCAATCGTAGCTATCTAAAGTTGTAACGGTGGTTATCACCAAGGCGTTCATGAGATAGCTTTAAACTGGCCACATCATAGTGTCAAAGCTGCAAGGGTTCCATCGAAATAAACTCTTCAATAAAAATTGCTGCGAGCCCACGCAGCTTAGACGGAAGCAGTCAATGCCGGAGTAGAAATTGAGGTTAGTACCTGGACTTATTAAATAAGGTTTACTCCTTGGACATCCACATCATCTTTTACAGGCGTTGATGCCATAAAATCTGTGGCTCTGTTCTGGACTAGATAAGCAACTCACTCCGTCAGCGCCAACTGTTTGTGAGAGTCCGCCGTGACAATTCCTACTAAACCGTAGGCTCTTGTCGTGTATTCCAAGGGTCTGTACTAAAATCAAGTGTATTCTTTGCCTTGCTCAACGACTTTGCACTTGTACTTCAGTTAAAAATCTAATAGTTTAAACGATTTTGAGACAGCATGACATCCAAAGAGTGGACGATCACACGGCGCTGTAGAGATTTTGTTAGGAATTATAGGTGGTCATCGGAAAACCAGACAAGTTAAAGGAGGCAAATTGAAAAGCCTGTTAAACGTACATCATCAGTACACCTATAAATATCGGCTTAAAGGACAACCATTCCAGAATGCCACACAGAAAAGCGATCTCAAAGTAGTTATCCTGGATGACCTTGGCTACTCAAAACAGGCCAACTAACTATCAAGAAGCGTCAGCTAGCAGGCGGGCTTCTTACGAAGTGCATTAGGAAAGTTTGAATCAACTATTTTTTGCAAAGGCTAAAATGCTACAAGTGGTCTTTTGTAGATTATAGCGCCGTTGGTGGAAACAGGAGGTAAAGTCCTCTGAAACTACAAAAGACAGAGTAACCAGAATCGCCAAGGAAGTGCTGTACACCCCCAACAACTCAGTCTACAGACAAGTTGGCGTGCACAACATTGGATATCAGTGTTTGCAATGTGACCTCATCATGGTACACCTGATACATGCGAAACACAATTCCGTTTGTAGAGATATGTTGCCACTCAGCCACACAAATACCCTGAAAAGAGCACTAGCCAAAAGTACCGGCGCACTGCGGCCGACGTGAACTCAGACAACAGCTTTTCTACTTTCAAACATGGTTGGCGGCATCCGGTTTCGGATTTGCCTGTCACACTGGCCAACCGGAGGACGCCTGCGCCTACAGAGCGACCATGGGTTGCTTATGCTGCATAATAAACAGCTCCGACCACAAACCCCATACCCAATGTAAACCCGAAAGAATAAGACCGGGAGGCATGCGGATGGGAACCACGTTTCATCAACGGGGCCGGCCCACACTCTTTCACAGGCAAACACAAGCACGATGTATTTAGGGAATCAAGCGCACACAAGGCGGTGGCTGGACCGTAGTCCGCTCCACACTGAGTGCGTGGAACCACTCTTTGATCCTAACACGGCCACAAGGACTGTGCACCCCGTCCCCTCTAGCAACGACCAACTGTCTCCTGGAGCTAGTATGGACGAGGTAGTGGGTAATAGACAGGTAGGCACCTTGTCAACATGCACATCAAGCGCAGCCATACCGGGGATATCAAGCAACAACAATCACTTGAGAGAAAGATATCCAAGAATCTAAATCGAGTAATACATAAGGAAACGGTGACATAAATCTTAATGAGCATATGAAATAAGTTGTTTACAAAAGAGTCCGAGGTGAGTTTACGAGGTCAGGAAGTATAGTTTACGGAAATGCCACATACACGAACATGCTATGAGAATTAACTACAATTGGCTTAAGCGACGTGTGCAAGTGTATAGAAGAGAGTATACGGAGGCATTTATTTGGGAAAGAAAAGCATAAGGACAAAATTGGAAACCCACCACCTGAAATAAATAGACTTAGCATACAAGCACACTGTTAGTATATTGAATGCAGCGTACCTACAAACGTTGCGCCGGTTCTGCCTACGTTCTCTGCAGGACCTGTCGTCGCTTCGGTAGTGGTCCCGAGTGACCTCGCTCATGGCTCACTAGGCCTGCCTGACCCTGGCACTCGCGACCGCATGTGCTACAGCACCATGCGCTCGTTGTCGATGGAGTACAACCCATCGGTGCTTGTCGCTTCCGCACTTGCCGTTTCTTCTCTGCATGCATGCGGTCTTACTACCGCACTTCAGCAACTGCCTTCGTTATTAGATCGAGTCATGCACGCTGATCAACCGCCTTCGATTCCCATGATCTGCAATCAAGATTAGAACGTGAGAGGATCACTTTGATCATGTCCTGGTAATGTAACTTTCGTTTCCTCGCATGCCTCTTCCCAATACTCAGCTGACCTTATAAGAGTTGTTTCGGTATCCGCGTTGGATCCATAAGCCACACATGACCTAGCCACCCCGGGTGTCTCAGTAAAAGTATGCCGTCCACTGCATACATCCCACTTTGTCGCAACACTTCCGTGTCAGCAACTCTGTCGCCCCAACTTATGCGCAAAATTCGTCGCAGGCACTGCTGATGGAACCGCTCGAGATATCGCACATCCCGCCTGTACATCGTCCACGTTTCACTGCTGTATAGAAGAACGGACAGCATCATGGATTTGTACACCATCAGCTTCGTGCCAATGGTTAGCTGATGGTTGTTTCACACTCGCTACTCTAGTTTCCCGAATATTGCCGCTGCCTTCGACACGCGAATACGCAACTCAGTGTGTGGCTGCTGATCAGTCGACTTCATACTCCCAAGGTAGCAGAAGCGAAAGGTGGTTTCTAATATCTCAGCACCAATGCTGATTCGTGGCAATATTGAAGATTGCACCTCCGGTGAAGGCTGAAAGAGACAGACAGTTTTGCTAGTGTTGATGGTGAGCACGAATTTGGCCGCCGTCAAAGCTAGAACACTAGTCATGTGCTGCAACTCATCCGTGCTGTGTGCAAACAACGCACAGTCGCCAGCAAACAGCAACATACGGATAGTTGTCTCACAGACTAGAGTTCTCGCACTGAAACAACGGATGTTCAGCAAACCACCATCAATACGGTGCTACACACAAACACCCTAAGCACAGGCCGCATCAAAGGCACAAGACATCATGCAATGAAGATAAATATTAGACGGGGCAGCAGCTAAGACACAGCCTTGCTTTACACCAGCGACAACTGAAAAGTAATCCGAGGTATCTCCACTCAGCTGCACCCACGCTTGCATACCACTGTGCAGACATACAATTAAATTTAGAAACTTACGCGGGAAACGAAACGTACCCAATACCAGCCACAATGCCTCGCGGGTAACTGTATCAAATGCCTTGTTGAAATCAAAAAAGTGAGTATAACGGCTAGTGTCGTTTTCTACACTTCTGCAACTGACGAGCCGCAAGCACCATAGCTATAGTGCTGTGACCCGAACGGAATCCACACTGCTCTTCCGCCACGTTAGGTTCCACAATCTGACTGACGAGGCGGTTGAGCAGAATTCGGGCAATCATCTTGCCCCACACAACAGCAAGTTGATGCCACGATAATTCGTGCACCATTGCTTGCTACGTTTTCCATTTTACATTGGTAGCACAGGGGCATCCTTCAGCTCAGGAAGCACCTCCTCTTCAATCCATACTTGTTTCACCAAGTGGTGCAGCGCAGTCACCAACGCGGGTCTGCCTTGTTTTAATACTTCAGACGCGATCCCGTCGGCACCGGCACACTTGCCGTTCCGCAGTTGATCAAGTGCTCTCTGCGTCTCAACCAGTCTCGGCGTGTCCGCCAGACTCGCCTTCACATCGTGCTGCTTCAGGCAGCTCAACGTAGGCCAGTCGATCTATGAACGGTTATTCAAGAGACATTCAAAGTGTTTCCGCCAGATCTGCATTACGTCTGCAGTCTGTGTGCAGGTAGCACCTGAGCTACCATCGATCAACGTCCTCATCGGCTCCAGTCTCGGTCCATAAAACGCCTTCAAGGAGGCAAAGAATTCCTCATGTTGACGACCTTCAGCGTAGCATTCCATATGCTTAGTCTTCTCAGTCCACCATGCATTTTTAATGCAACGGAGCTCTCTGGTCAGTCGTCGTCGAATTCTGAAAAAACATCTCTTCTTCCCCAATTCACTGGGCTCTGGCACATGTGCAGTAAATATTGCATTCTTCTCACACACCAATGCGCCAATCGTCGCGTTGTTTTCATTCAGCAAATCAGACCGCTTACATTTGGCTCGCGTAATGGTTTTCTCGGAGGCGGCTACGCCTGAGTGTGAAAGTGGTGCCATAGATCGCTCAATGTGGCTATACATTCCACATTACATAGTCGTACAGCCATCGCCTTCTCCAGTTCAGTACGTTTCGCCCCAGTACCGAGGGAGAGAATGTTAAATTTACGCCGATGCACGGCGGGTGTGCAATACATAGCTTTACAACAATATATGTACTTATTGGTCCGAACCAATTTGTGATCGGTGCCACACTCAGCTTCACTCAGTACACGTGTCATGCGCACTTCACACATATCACGCTGACGTACGATGATATAGTCGAGCAGGTGAGCGTGACCACTCCGTGGGTGAGTCCAATTTGTTATATCACTCGCACTCAGTGCAAACCGAGTGTTCGTGATCGTCAGGCCGTGAGTGGCACACAGTGAGAGCAGTCTGTCACCGTTCGCATTCGCTGAACCATTACCATCCGAACCCATAACATCTGTCCACCCCGATGCATCACGCCCAAAGCGCGCGTTGAAATCACCCAGCAGCAATAGTCGGTCGCTCTTCGACAAAGACCGTATCACGGAGGATAGCTAAGTGTAGAATTGATCACGCGTGTCATCAGGATAACACATGATCGGACCGTAAGTGCTTATAAAGGTGGTAAACTTACCTCTTCCGAGTCGGAAGCGAACAGTCATCAGTCGCACGCTGATTCCTGTTGGTTCATCCACGAGCTGGCCATGGAGACAATCGCATATTGCAAATCCAACCCCATGTACACGTGGTGTTGAGGCGGCGTTGCCCACCCAGTAGAATGTGTAGCCAACACCTGCTTCTTGCAACTTACCTTGCTCAGCTAGCCAGGTTTCACCGAGTGCAGCAATATCGATGTGTTAGCGTGCCAGTTCCATTGCGACGAGTGCAGTGCGTTGTTCCGGGCGCTCGCTGGAGTTCCGGTCCAGTAGTGTGCGCACGTTCCAGCACCCGATGCTGAGTGCTTTCCGCGCAGGCATACGATTGCATTGGTGGGCAATCGCACATGAGGTGGTCATTGTGCTTCGGAGTTTTGCTTGACGGACTCCGCCCGGAGCCTTCAGCTCAATAGCCTGACCCACAAGGCAGTGGAGAGCGGATCCAGTTCAGGAATGTGATTGCAGAGACAGATTGGGATCTGCTTGACGGCCGTCACACGCAGCCTTTGTGGTATTGGAACGATTCTTATATGTTTTGCGACCGTAGTAGGATACGCACCTGCCAACACGGCCTGACGCACGTGGGTTTTGGCGAGTTTGCACCGATTTGACCAGGGGCTGCCTTGCTTGAGGCGGGAAGTAGCAAACCATTGAACACCAGGAAGTGTCCTCCCACCGTCAGATAAAATGCGTGACGCTCGTGCTCTACGCCAATCGAGCTGTGAGCTTATAACTCGTAGACCTGTTGTCTCCAATGTCTAGGTTTTACGGGAAGAGGACCATCCACCAGTTCATAACTCCGAAGAAGATGGACTAGGATACTGACAGGGCGCCCACAGCTGCCAGGAGAACGGCTCGGGTCCTCAGCCAAAGCCTTCGATTAAATGTACACCCGAAAGACAGCGGGTCTAGCACATGGTCAGTTCACTGACTCATGTGGATTGGTGTCTTGGAGCTTAGCAGAGAGAAGGGCGAAATCTAACTCCCACCCAGCGGTCGCCACGAGGAGGCGTCCAGGACATGAGCCAATGGCGCAACAGTAGCAGCAGTGTGTACATCATCTGTCAGGATCCAGCCACCATCAGCCCCAGCGCACCATAGGCTCTCCCGCCACTTTCAGGCATACCAGACATGGAAAGCGCTTCCAACTCAGGTCATTTTGTTCATACATTAACGCTTTCCAGCAGACTTCCTGACGCCCCACTACCTCAGTTGTGTTACGAGAGTTGGTCCATTTCAATCAAAAGATGAAGTAGCTCGAATCTAAATATGTGCCCACTAGTCCTCTTCGTAAGGAAATGGCGATGCAGCCTGCATTATTGTTTACGTGATGTGCCATCTGAAAGCCGGATTTTTCTTTTTTTGAAATAATGTATCTCTAATTTTATAATCCCCCTTCAGTCATCTTCCGGGACTTGTCAATCATTCGCTACGTTATCCCCTACAATGCCTTGTTTGCAAATGTGCAGTGGGAGAGTTAAGTGGTACCAGTAGAAGGTTTTTGCATCTAAGCACAGTCAGATAGCCGCCATACATCCGGAAAAGCACCGCACAGCTGTTTCGCCCCTTCGGCAATTATCAGCATGGAGAATTCCATATGGCCTCAGTGGTGCTCGAGCTCGCAACCCGACTGTTGGTTAGTCCCTTTTGCTACCGTGCGATAGAAACGATGGCCGTGACTAAGTTAATAGAAGTTGCATAGCGGCGCTCACTATCCATGGCTTGCACCTCCCTACTGTACGGACCAAACTGCTTACCTTACCCCCAGTTATTTGATTGTTACGTTTCTTAAGTTCATCGCATGGTGAGCGTGGACTGCTTGTCCAATCCACGGTAGTAAAGTGCAAGTCTTTAGATATTGAACGGTTATATATAACGCCTATTAATTTAGGTACGGTGGTCGTTATCATCCCCCGTTGCTCGGTGCTCTAAACCACGAGGTAGACAGCATTCGGATGGCGGATTCAAGTCCCGTAGGGTCAGATGAAATGCGCACTGCGGAAGATTCCCAAAAGGATGAAAGCGCGTGAAGTACTTTTTCGGTCGTGTAATGGCTATGCGACTAAGCCTGTATATAATAAACTTTGACTTAAGAGGGGTTTTCACAAAGAAACCGCACGTTTACTACAACATTTTTATTGCTTATTGCACGACATTTTACTCACTTTCCCCTCAAAGTAGTCCATCTTACTAGCAATACAACGTTCTCAAAGGTGCTTCCATTTCTGGTAGGTCTCCTGGAAAGCAAGCTCTAGGATAGTGCGCAGGTCACTTGTCGCATTGTCCTGAATCTCATCAATGGTTTAGAAAGGACGTCCTTTCAACGTGGTTTAAAGATTGGGAAACAAGAAGTAGTCCGCAGGGGAGAATACTGTGGATGGTGCACAAAGAGAGTGTGCTGTTTTCTGAATAGCTGCGGAAAAGAAGCGACGCGTAAGCCGGCACATCATTATAAAGCAACATCCAAGTCTGATTTTCCCACAGTTCAGGCCTCATGCTGTTCACATCATCTCACAAACGCGCTGAAATTTGACGTCAAGGTCTAACGCTGGTGCCCACTTCGTCAGCAACTTTGCAAACAGTTAAACGACGAGTTCCACCGAACACAGCAAGAAGTTCCTCGACACCGGCATCGTCTGTTGTTGTCGAAGGTCGTTCGGGCTTGGGATCGTCACCGACAAACATTCTACAGTGTTCAAAACACTTAAGCCACTCATAGCACTGCGTGGGTCTCATACAATCCACCCTGTGTGTTTTGCTAAGCAACTAACATGTCTCTTTGGGCGTTTTGCTAAGTTTGTAGCATAACTTCACAGACACACGTTTTTCTTCAAGCCACTTTATTGTATCCTTGTCACTAACCAGACGGACAGATTGTGCAGGTCCTCACATCAGCGACTGTAGCTCCTCAATCAACAGTCAGAGTGAAATGTAGTAAATGAATGTTTGTTGTCTAAGTAAACCTCTCCATTAGTTCAGTAGCTGCAGCGCGCTCCCTTTGCAGGTTGTCTCCTATTTCAAAGGTTTCGTTTCTTTTTTGAATACCCCTCGTATACCAACGTAATCTTTAGTATTTACTTGTAAGTATATTGCTTGACGATTATAGCCTTCATGCCTAATTGGCTTAGTCAGCTTACCCGCAATAAGTTTGCCGAGGTAAATTAACCTTCAGCAACATGATCCATTTCTATAAACAGGACAATAAGAAGCATGATAGGTTTATGAAGAAAAAAGATCTTTGGAAACTGAAATGACCCACAAGGTATTCGTTGAAACAGACGGGTGCAAAGTATGATAGTGCAATGCATAACACTTATTTTGTTTATCTACTGATACATGAGGCTGTACTTCGTTAGTGTATTGATGTTTATTAAATTTGTGTAAAAATCAAGGACATTCAGTTCGTAGACTAATTCGAGGCAATTTTTGGCCGTTCAACAAAAGGGTAGCCCATTGACAGGTCTCATTAATAAAGAACATGATCATACCTAAAATCTTTTGGTCTCTATGCAAGATCTAGCTTGTCCACTTTTGTTCAATACAAGCATACAATGTGTGGAGTATAAAAAGCGCTTAAGCAATGAAGAACGAATGGGGACGAATGATGTAGTAATACTTAAAAACCAGAAATAAATGAATGAGCTGTTTTTAAAGGATGCAGCTTTGTTATTGTTAAGGATAACCGAAGCATAGGCAAACGAAGAATGTGATATATAAATTAAACTACAAATGATTCATGTTGCTCATGCGCAAAGTAAGCTAACTTATATAAGCACAGGTTCGTAACTATAGAAATGCTATATGTTGTAAGCCTGATTCGGAAAATGCATATTGACGCCATTACGCAACATGAAATGATTGCATATATCGAGGGGAACTAAAACCAATAAAATTTTACCTTAGATATTACACTGCAGTCTTGCTTTTACGCAGTAAACTATCTCTCCCTACAATATGTATACTGGCATAATGCTGCGATACACTACTGCTGGTTTCAGTTAGAAAAAATATACTTCCGTCGTAAAACGTTTATAATAATTTATCAAACCCTCATCCATATTTTCCGCTGTGCAGCAAAAAATGATACAGGGGCAGTCTGCCCGAATATTGGTGTATTTTACTCGTTATTAAGGGTATGTTCTGAAGGCTAATAAGGAAGTCAACATAAACATTACGAGGATTTTTCGCTTTAATGAACTCTGGTCTTGTTGACATGGCCCAGTTTGTGCGGGCCTCCAACTCTTTGGTTCATTTGCTTTTATCAATTATGTACAACGGGTGGAAGCAGAACAGAGTCAATTGCTTGGAGCGCTTTCTGCCCACCTTATCCACATTAAAGTGTCAAAACCCTGCTTTTTGAAGTCTTTTCTCTATTCCTGAGCGTTAGTCGCAGCATCTAAATGCATCTTGATAACTGTTTCTCTTTTAGTTTCAGTATTTTGTACGGCAAATTAACTTATGTTCCTTTGTTCTCTACACTCAGTATGTACGAATTTCAAATGAAGACAAGCTGGAGGATATTTTAACCCTCATGTTGATGCACTGGAAGCTTATGGTGCCAGCCAAACCGGGTTTATGCATCTCTCTGACAGGTTCCAAGGACAATATTTTGGTCGAGGAACGTAAGAAGCACATTTTCCTCACGGTAAATGTAGTTAGTCATAAATGCGTTTAACGAACGTATACTGTTCCAAATAATGATTATGGGTACGCACTAACTACGGTTATTATTTGCGTGGACTGTGTTGTATCCCGAAAAGGCAGCAGACCAGAGCAGCACCGAAACGTATGTATGAAGAAAACTGTCTACGCACACGCGCAGTACCATTAAATCGATAAAGGTTCGAATTACAACCAATCAAATACAAGAGCACATGATTGGCCAAAGAGTGTTAAATAGAAGTGTGAGTAGGATAAGCGAATCGCGGGCAAAAACAAAGCAAATTATTTGAATACGAGATTGTTCCCTCCTTTGTTCGTAAAAATATAAGCACTACATGTCAACGCACGATCAAATGTAATGTCAATACCCCGAAGACTTGTCCTGCGGTGTTCCCCGTTAAAGCTTATTGATAGCCTAGGCGGATTGTCCGACCGGAACGTCATAAATTGGTATTAGTTTGTACCAAACGCTATGTTGTAGGTGTGTTCGCCTGTTCAATAGCACTTTGGAAAAGCGCTGTATGCAGCCGCCTTGCATTCACCTTTGTCCCATCGGCCAACCTGTAAGTTCCTGGTGTGTACGCAGATTCCACACGGATCAGGGTTCGAACACATTACCTCCTTTCCCGTAAAAGGGTAGTCTCACAAGAACAAATGTCCCTGGAGGAAACGTTCTCCCAACGCGTCTATATTTAACCTGGTAAACAGCCCCTCCTTCGTATTATGTGTGATCGGCGGTTTCTTCGGATTTAAAGGCTACATTTAACCGGGTTCGAATTGTTCGCCTTGGCAATAGCTCCGAGGGGGTCGTTGCCGTTGCAGTATATGAATTGGTTCTGTATACCACCAATGCAGATACCAACGCTTCATCCCAGGATTCTCCCGAAAGCCGAAGGACTTGTAGTGATTCTTTCATAGTGACATCAAGTCATTCGACGAGTCCATTCGCTGAAGGAGTATAAGATATAGTCCTCGTGTGTCTGATACCATTACGCCTTATGAATGCAGCCTACACCCTTCTTCGAAACCGTGGGTAGTTAACAGTGACTATTTCTCCTAGCAGATCGTACCTTGCAGACAAACAACGGAGCCACTTTATGATGACGGCTGTATTTACTTCCCCGCATAGAATAGCCTCTGTTCATTTGCTGTAGGAACATGTAGACACTAGCAAGTTGCGCTTCTGTGGGGGTGCACTGACGAACGGACCCATAATATCGATGGCGATTTTTGTCCTTGGCTTCACTGGTAACACCATAGGTTGAACCGGAAAACAAGCTCTTTCAGTATTTTGTAACATTGGATTTTACGGTTGGTTTAACCTTCGAAACGTCCACTTGTTTTACTGACTGCACTTTCGTTGACACAAACCGTTTTTGTGAGTACCTCGCTACACATTGCAAGCTCTGTCTGATTCGCCTCCTATTCTTGTAGCTTGCATAACATACATTGGGTTCAGTCGCCTCCGACTTCTATACTGTCGTAGTTGACACGTTTTACGTGTCATTGCTTACCGATTAGTATCCAAGGCTCCGCCCAACAAACGGAAGCATTCAGTGGCCACTTACTCTTATCGGATTGTTGACAAGGCTAACATTCTTGAACAACCGCTTCGACGCTGGAATACAACTTCGGCCGCCAATAGTATGGTTGTATCCGGGTTTTTTCCATTATCCCTGAATGACCTTCATGCGCGCACGCAACCACCAGAAGAAAAAGGGTTGCAGGGACTGTGATGGCAACTGAAAGCTGAGGCGGAGGGACTTGCCTGCCTCAGTGCGGTCGGTCAGGCGATCAAACGAGCAGGCGAGCGTGTTTTTAAATATACAGCTAGTTGTACTTACTGCTTCAAAACTGTGAACAGAACGCTAGTGTGCTGAGCCGGTGTGCCTTGTTTGTCTTGACGCGGCTGGGAATACCGAAGCAAAAACATGGTGACAAAGGTGCTGACATACCAAACCCCGCTCGCACGTGATGCAGAAACGTTGATTTCGTTGGCGCATCCTCTAGAAATGACAGAAAACACATTACTGGATAGCTGGAGGGCGTAGAAAACGAAATGGATGGATTTCGCTACGCTGATCGCGTTAGATGAGTATCCAGGATCGTATCAAATAGCGATGTTCAGGTACTGCATCGAGGAAGATGCGAGACAGATATTATAAGCCTGGCACTTCCGTGGTTATAATGAAGGAGTGGATCTTTCAGCAATAATCGAGTCGTTTGGTGATTATTGGGAGGGCTGCTTAAACCTTTTCGTTCACTGTTATCGATCGCCCAACGTCAGCTCACTTAATATGGAAAGTCGGCAAGTAAAGCAAGCGATTTCAATGCATAACAGGTAGGATCGCGAAGAGGTTGAAAGGATTACTGCGATACCGTCAATTCAAGAACGAGCAGTACCGTTAAAATTTGAGACAAACAGCCACCATGAGTACAATGTTCGAGTCACACTGCACTAGAGTACAGTTCCGTGCAACAGGGGGTAGTCAGAAAGGGTGGAATAACTTGTTGCTACATATGAAACGAAAGGCTGTGGCGATGATTTGCAAGAAGGCAATGAATCGACTTATCAAGGCAATAAACGCGCATGCAGCTTCTTATGTATTAGTAGTTGGAAAATTACTCCTAGAGAATTCGGCAACAATCCGGTACGGCTTCCATTCAGGTATAAAGCAAACCGAAAGCTCGCCCTCATTGGAAGTGGCTACCGAAACTGCAACATACGAACGACGAAAAAAAGAAAAAAGGACGGACATGATGGTGGCTAAAAGCTGAGGCGGAGGGACTCGCCTGCTCAGTGCGGTCGATCAGGCGGTCCATCGAGTGGGCGAGTAAGTTTTAAATATACAGCTAATTGTACTTCCTGACTCAGAATTGTGAATAGAATGCTATTGTGTTGAGTAGATACGTCTTGTTTCTTTTGACTTAGATGAGGAAACCCAGGCACAAAACAGGGACCACAAACTGCTCGCCGCTAATAATGCACTTGCTCGCATTAGAAAACTCGTCCCGTAAGGTGTAGTATTGAGGTAACTCAGCTTGGAGCTTGTTACGAATGGACTATGAAGTGGATATGTACTCCCAAAAGTTCGACAGGACAGTTTTTTCAGTTTGCTCTCGTATTAAGTCAAATGTTATTGTAGATGTTCCGTCTGAGCGCTGTGCTATCATTTTTACCTCCTCTAACTCCTCGTTTTCTCCTCCTTGGACAGTGGGATGCTCGACAGGGCATCTGCGAGTTGGTCAAAGCACCGTGGTAGGTATTTTATTGCACAAGCATAGTTTCATAAACGTGAGTAACAGTGACTCACGCCTACCGGCTTTTGGTCTTTGTTAGGGCGACGTAGTAACGTTGTAAGAGCAGAATAATCGGTGCGCAAAGAGAATTGACGTCTGAATAAGTAAAAGTGCCACCTCGCACACGCCCAAACACAAGCGAGAGCCTCCATCTCGCCAGTGGAATAATTTTATTTAGTATCAGACAAGGTAAGCGCTGCGTACGCAATCACTTTCTATTTGCCATAGTGCAGCTGGGACAGAACTGCGCCCAAACCAACATCTGAAGCATCCATTGAAATAAACCTTGAACATTGTTTATTGATGGTCGCTACCGCGGTAGTGGATTCAATCATCGCTCGTATGGTCATGTAAGCATTATTTTGTACAGCGGCCGAAAAAAAGCTCCTGGTTTTGGCGCGGCAACCTCCGAAAGGGCTCGTCACTAGTCGCAAAATTCAGCAAATGTCAAAGGTAATACGAATACAAACACAAGAAATGCTTCGTCTGCTTAACACCGCGTTGTTTTGGACAGTCGAGAGTGGCTCTGGTGTTCTGCACATTAGGCATAATGCTCGAGGTAGAAATAACATGTCCAATAAACGCGACCTTCGTTACAGCGAATTGGCATTTGTTGGTATTCAGGCGCTATCGCAATGAGGCTGAACCTTACCGTAGTGCGATGGTTTGTGTGCCTCACTGATCCATTGCGCTATGCTGGGTGGTGCTTTGACACCTTCAGAGTCACTCATACCAGATTGGTCAATGGTTAGAGGCCAGACAAATTCAGCCTCCTGGTCCTCCAGGTTGGGGGTTGGAATGAGGGTGGCACCTTATTCCTTAAAATGGACTCCTTGTAGCTCAACGCCAAACCCGCTGCCTTGGGGTCAAGTTTTTGAACCAAATGCTTTGGTTGAGAACCATAATCGTCCTACTGTCTATAGCTGGGCAACCTGACAGTATCCTGCCCACGCAATACAATGAATCTCTCTTCAAAGAAATTTCTTACGCTCTGGCCACCTCAGAGGATAATCAACCGTGCCCTATATGCTGCATAGAGCAGGGTAGATAGGGGTTTGGATGCTACTGCTCAAGCCCTCGCGTCTTCTTATGCCCCCACTTACGCTCTTTCACTCTTACCGTCCCCTTCCAACTTCATTTATATCCCCCCAGTTTTCAATCCCCAAATCCTTGGCCCTCCCCCAACATACTTTGCTAAGCGTTTATCTAATTTCAACTCACATGCTAACGCGGAGCGTCACTCCTCTCCTGTCGACAAGCCCATGTCCAACCAAGCGGTCCATTCCAGTTCATCGGCTTCCATTTGGAGCCCTCGATCCTCCTTCAGATTGGCATGCCTCAATGTACGCACATTGCTACAGAACGGTCAACAGGCAGCACTTGCCCGAACATTGGAAACTCTCTCGATCGTTATCTGCTGCTTATCGAAGACCCGCCTGCAAGACTCCAGCTCTGTGCTCACTTTGCGATTCCCTTCAGGTGAGGAAAGCAGTATTTTCTCATTGCGCCTATCCGGTGGCGATGCAGCTTCGAGCATCGGCTAAGCTGGTGTTGGCATTGCCCTGAGTCCCCGGGCTGAAGCTGCTCTGGTTGATTGGGTTCTAATCAGTAGCTGAATGTGTGCGGTTCGATTGGCTGGCTCGTTTAAAGCTTCGAAGTCGCGCGGGACTAATAAGTGCCTATTCATCATCGCTGCTTACGCGCCCACAAACCGTAGCGGTGATTCGGTAAAGAACGACTTCTACCGCCAACTGACCCAGCTCCTTCGCCACAGAAGAAGCACAGACACTGTTGTGCTGGCGGGAATCTGAACGCACAAGTTGGAAAGTTGTCCACTGATGCAATGCATCTGAGCGGTCAGCACAGTGTAGGATCCCATAATGATAACGGTGAGCGGTTACTTCATTTGTGTGAAGCTGCTTGCTTATTTCTTGCGAGCACTAATTTCCGACACAGCACTCGCCGGAGGGTGACTTGGCGCCCACCAGCCTCGAACCAACTTTGGACGCAACTCGATCACATTACGATAAGTTACCGATGGAGAGGTTGCATCCATAACTGTCACTCGATTTGGAACAAATGTATGGACACGGATCATGTACTTATATGTGTTGACATGCGGATGCGTTTTGGCGGACGCCCACGACGACTATGTGAGCTCATTGACACCAGTAAACTGACGAAGCCAGCTGTTCTGAATTCTTATCAAAGTACGTTGACATGCGAGCTGAGTAAGCGCGCCCTAGAGACAATTGAAGGTCACTGGTCACATGTTCACCAGACCACACTAGCAGCAGGCAAATCCTCATGGACACTGGGTCTCTTCGCAGCCTCTGGGAGTTATCAATGCTCGCCGGCATATCCCGGCTGGAAGCGAACACAATGAAATTCGCAAAGAGCTCCGGGCAAAACTCCTTGCTAGCCTGAAGAGCGACCGCGAATCTTCCTGTCTCAGAAATGGAAGGGGCCGCAACTCTTGGTAATCATCACAAGTTATTCCGTCTGATACGGGAAACGGGCAGCAGGAGACCTGATGTTATTAAAACTATACGTGACGAGAATGGACAGCCTATCCACAATTTGTCAAAGCGTTTGGAGCGTTGGGCTGAGCATTTTGAAAAACAATTTAATCGGCGAGAATTGTTTGATTCTTCGCCGGTCAGTGATCGCCCCGCTCCGTGGGCTGTCCCTTTGTATCCACCCTCTCGCTCAGAAATCAAGTGTGAGATCGGACTGTTGAAGCTAAACAAAGCCGCAGGACCAGATGACCTTCATCCAGCCCTCTTCAAATTCGGGAGTCTGCTCTTGTTGATACTTTACGCAAATTACTAGTGCAACTGCGAGAACAGGAGACTGTCCTAACCGACTGGAGGCGATCGGTTATTGTTCCCATCTTCAAAGGAGGCTGGCGATCGGAATGCAACAACCGTAGAGGAATCAGTCTGATCTCTATCGCCTCCAATTTACTCGCCTCCATAATCCTTCACAGACTGATTGGCGCTCCTGAAAGCCAGATTCGTGAGGATCAAGCCGGGTTTCGTCTGGGTCGTGGCTGCATCGACCACATCAGGTTAGTTACCTGATTCATATATCCTAAACAATTTAACACGAACATTAATGTCCTTAGGGGTCCACTTTGTAGCATATTGTACGTTAGCCTTTCGGAAGCCGTTAAATATATATTGTCAGTAAATGAGAATAACGAGGATTTGTTGGTTTGGCGCTGTAGTTCAAACTATCAGCTAATTTGAATAACCCTCATGAGAGTGTTAGGCTGTAGTTGAACAATATATATACCACGTGAGCGAATTTTTATCCTTTCTCTAAATCAAAGGTCAGTAGGGACATGCACCTTTGCAAACGCCACAGATCTAAGGTTACAGATGATTAACGGCATCTACGCTGTCTTATAAACGCCGCATAGTATCACAGCGTTGCTAGTTATTAACGGAAAACGATAAATTGAAAGCCATTGTCATCATGACTAGAGGAACCAACTGGATTTCAATACAGTGCCCTATTTACTGTCAAAAGATACGAAAAAATCGTTACCAAGTTTGTGTAATAAAATTACTCACGATTTCGTCTCTATCCAGACAATAATACATATATATATATATATATATATATATATTCTCATTTGGAAAATCGGCTTGGTCTTTGGAAAGCAGAAGTTAAAAGTGCTGACTCACGAAAGTGCAATTTGTGACATTTTTTTACCTTTTATCTACTCAACTTCTCTGGTACGACGTTGTCATTACAGGGTCTTATCCAAGCCACGCAAGCAACCAATGCCTGGATCCTGACATGTGGTCTCAATGCTGGAATCGTGAATTTAATTGATGAAGCATTGCACCATGGACAATTCCACAATTTCAACAGACAAACTGTATTCAACCCAATACGCTGCATCGGAATTGCACCTTGGGGCTGCGTGCCGAATCGAGATCAGCTACTCTGCAATGTAAAACGTAGTCCATTACCTCTTTTTATACTCATTGACATCTGTGGCTCGAAGTTATGTTATAGGTTGATTAACTTTGCACATGTAATGGTTTTTGAACTAGCCCTAGAGACTTGTTAGACGTACGAAATGGTCGAGCTGGTAATATCCTTCTTTTGGATGGTGATTCGTTGTCACAACTTTTCAACATCTATAGCACTACTGTTTTAACCCACGGGTAACCCACAGGCAATCTTAATCTAACAATTCCTTTAATTTTAATAATGATAATAATAATAATATGTATATTTCTCTTGATGAAAGAAACTATCTATAGCGGCAGAGATCAATTTGTACAGAAGTATTTATGCTCTTACATAATAATAATAATAATAATAATAATAATAATAGGTATATTTCTCAGAAAGGTGAGACACGTTCCAGAGACCCTGGACCGATCATTATGTACAAGTTTTCTCTGAAACTGAAATTGTTTATCGGATGCGAGGAGATTCGTATTGAGTGGGATTGATGACTTGCATAGGTAGATTATTCGGATGTACGTTTCATGTATTAACATTCTGGTGGTTGGTTGAGGCCAAAGCCTAATTATGCAAACGTTGGTGTTTAGATGCTTTTGGAGCCCTCTTGGAATGGCACATCGGGGGATCTTTCCCATGTGAATATATAGATTAAGTAGTTAAATCAAGGTAATTGGCGAGTCTACTTCTAAATGTTGCTACATTGTCACATGAGCTGAGTGTTATTGGTAGTTTATTTCACAGATAGCTATTTCTGACCAGGAGGAAATTAGAGCGGACGTTCATTTTAGCCTTCGGTATATTCACTGTAAAACTTTGGTGTGAAGCGCTCGAGTTAAGAAACGTGGTAAATTGTTTGTAGACAGGTCGGAATAGGTCTTTTGACTAGCAATTTGAAAAGTAGCAAGAATTTATGCTTCAATCGCCAAATCCAAAGTGGTTCGAGACGAATTTCATTACCACATTTTCGATAACTCATTACAGAGGGCTTATCAATTAGATGCTTACAACAGAAACGTAACTAATGTTACCATTTTATACTGACCATATTTAGTAGCATAATTTATGAAACAAAGTTAATGAATAATCCATGTTCTGGAAGTCGGTATAACCATCAATTGTCCGGCAATGGATTTAGCCAGCAAAAGTACCAAGGTATTGGGTGAGTACGTTTACTGAACCAAATGGTTGGCGATTTCTGGCTTCGGATTTGCTTGTCACTGTGACCAACCGGAGGACGCCTGCGCCTACAGAACGGCCATGGGTTGCTTACGCTGCATAACCCCAGCTCCGACCACACACCCATATTCAGTGTAAACCCGAAGGAATACGACCGAGAGGCAGGTGGATGGGAGCCACGTTTCATCAACGGAGCCGGCCCCCACTCCTTCACAGGCAAACACAAGCACGCTGTATTTGGGGAATCAAGCGCACACAAGGCGGTGGCTGGACCGTAGTCCGCTTCACACTGAGTGCATGGAACCACTCTTCGAGCCTAGCACGGCCACAAGGACCGTGCACCCCGTCCCCTCCAGCAACGACCAACTGTCTTCTGAAGCCAATATGAACGAGGTAGTGGGTAATAGACAGGTAGGCACCTTGTCAACATGCATATCAAGCGCAGCCATAACGGGGATATCAAACAACAGCCAATCACTCGAGAGAGAAAAATAAAAAAAGAGAAAAACTCTATTAATGCATAAGGAAACGGTGACATAAACCTTAATTTAATGAGCATATGTAATAAGTTGTTTACAAACAAATCCTAGATAAGTTCACGAGGTCAGAAAGTATAGTTCACGGAATGTCACGAACACAAATATGCTACGGAAATCGAATACAATTGGCTTAAGCGAGGTGTGCAAGTGAATGGAATAGAGTACACGTAGATATTTATACGAGAAATAAAAGCATTAAGGCAAAATTGTAAACCCACCACCTGAAATAAAGAGACTTAGCATGCAAGCACGCGGTTAGTAAATCGAATTCAACGGATGGGAGCCACGTTTCATCAACGGAGCCGGCCCCCACTCCTTCACAGGCAAACACAAGCACGCTGTATTTGGGGAATCAAGCGCACACAAGGCGGTGGCTGGACCGTAGTCCGCTCCACACTGAGTGCATGGAACCACTCTTCGAGCCTAGCACGGCCACAAGGACCGTGCACCCCGTCCTCTCCAACAACGACCAACTGTCTCCTGGAGCCAGATGGACGAGGTAGTGGGTAATAGACAGGTAGGCACCTTGTCAACATGCACAACAAGCGCAGCTACATCGGGGATATCAAACAGCAGTCAGTCACTTGAAAAGACAATAAAAATAAAATAAATCTAATAATGCATACAGATACGGTGACATAACTGTTCAAAAAATGAGCGGATGAAACAAATTGCTTACGAGCAAATTCGCAATAAGTACAAGATGTCAGAAAATATAATTTAAGAGAATGTCAAAAATGCGAAAATGTTATCGAAATTAACTACCATTAGCTTAGACGACGTGTGCAAGTTTATAGAAGCTGGTTCCGGCAAACATTGATATGAGTTAAGATAGCATTAGGAGAGCATAACCAACCTACTACCTGAAATAAAGAGACTCAGCATACATGCACGCGCTTAGTACGTGGAATGCAGCTTATCTACAAACGCCGCGCCGGTTCTGCCTACATTCTCTGCAGAACCGGTCGTCGTTTCGGTGGTGGCCCCGAGTGGCCTCGCTCATGGCACACTAGGCCTGCCTGACTCAGGCACTCGCGACCGCATGTGCTACAGCACCATGTGCTCGATGTCGACGGAGTACAATTCATCTGCGCTTGTCGCTTCCGCACGCGCCGCTTCTTCTCTACATGCATGAGGTCTATCTCCTGCACTTCGGCA
The DNA here is from genome assembly GCA_944474145.2 of Dicrocoelium dendriticum. Taxonomy (NCBI): domain Eukaryota; kingdom Metazoa; phylum Platyhelminthes; class Trematoda; order Plagiorchiida; family Dicrocoeliidae; genus Dicrocoelium; species Dicrocoelium dendriticum. Next base: position 21,894,922 of record OX104059.1, on the reverse strand, counting down.
GCTGCTTTCGTGAGCAGATCGCGCCATGCAAGCTGATCAACCGCTCTCGATTCCCATTACCTGCAATCAAGATTAGAACGTGAGAGGGTTACTTTGATTATGTCCTGATAATGAAGTCTCGGTTTCCCCGCATGCCGCTTCCCTATGCTCAGCTGACCATATAATAGTTGTTTCGGTATCCGCGTCCAATCCATACGGCTCACATGAGCAAGCCACCTCAAGTTTCTCAGCAAAAGTATGCAGTCTGATGCAAACCTTCCACTTCGGCGCAACACTTCCGTGTCCGCACCTGTGTCTCACCAACCGATGCGCAGAACCCGTCGCAAACACTGTTGATGGAGCCGCTAGAGCTATCGCACATCCCGCCGGTACACCATCCAAGTTTCACTGTCGTATACAGGAACGGACATCATCATGGATTTGTACACCATCAGCTTCGTGCCAACAGTAGGTTGATGAAAGTTCCATACTCCGTACACAAGTTTTTCAAATACCACAGCTGCCTTAGAGACGCGGATACGTAGCTCACTATGAAGCTGCTGGTCAGTCGCTGGTCAGTCACTCCCAAGGAAGCAGAAGCGGGAGGCAGTTTCCAATACTTCAGCACCAATGCTGATTCGCGGAAATATTGAGGATTGCACCTCCGGTGAAGGCTGAAAGAGACAGACAGTTTTACTTGTGTTGATGGTGAGCCCGAATTTGGCCGCTATCGAAGCCAGAGCACTAGTCATGTGCTGCAACTCATCCGCGCTGTGTGCAAACAACTCACAGTCGTCAGCAAACAGCAACGTACGGATAGTTGTCTCACAGACTAGAGTTCTCGCACCGAAACGACGGATGTTCAACAACCCACCATCAATACGGTGCTCCATACGAACACCGTAAGCATAAGCGGCATCAAAAGCACAAGACATCATTACCTGTATATATTAAACAGGGCAGGAGCTACGACACAGCTTTGCTTCACACCAGAGACAACTGCAAAGTCATCCGTGGTCTCTCCACATAGCTGCATCCTCGCTTGCATACCACTGTGCAGACATATAATTAAATTTAGAAAAATAGCAGGCAACCAAACTTACCCAACACCAGGCACAATGCCTCGCGGTTCACCGTATCAAATGCCTTGGTGAAATCAACAAAAAGCGAATACAAAGGCTGGTGTCGTTCTCTGAACTTCTCCTGCAACTGTCGAGCCGCAAACGCCATATCTATTGTGCTGTGACAAGAACGGAATCTACACTGCTCTTCCGCCACATTAGGTTCCACAACCTGACTGACGAGGCGGTTGAGCAGGATTCGGGCAAGCACCTTGCCCACACAACTCAGCATGTTGATGCCACGGTAATTCGTGCAACATTGCTTGCTTCAATTGCCCTTGTACAGGGCTAGCATAAGGGCATCCTTCAGCTCAGGAGGCACCTCTTCCTCAATCCATACGCGTTGCACAACGTGGTGCAGCGCAGTCAACAACGCGGGTCCGCCGTGTTTTAATACTTCAGGCGGGATCCCGTCGGCACCGGCACACTTGCGCTTTCGCAGCTGATCAAGTGCTCTCTTCGTCTAATCTAGTGTCGGCGTGTACGCCAGGCTCGCCTTCATATCGTTCAGCTTCAGGCCGTTCAAAAAAGGCCAGTCGATCCCTGAACGGTTGTTCAAGAGACAGTCAGTGTTTTTGCCAGCTCTGCGTTATGTCTGCAGTCTGTGTGCAGGTAGCGCCTGAGCTACCATCGAGCAACGTCCTCAGCTGCTCCAATCTCGGTCCTTACATCGCCTTCAAGGAGTCAGAGAATTCTTTGTGTTGGCGACCTTCAGCGTAGAAATCCATCAGGCTCGCCTTCTCAGTCCACCATGCACTTTTAATGCGCCTGAGCTCTCGTGTCAGTCGTCAACGAATTCTGTCCAACTCCCTTCTTCCCCAAGTCACTGGGGTCTGTCACATGTGCAGTAAATACTGCTTTCTTCTCGAACACCAATGCGTCAATCATCGCATTGTTCTCATCAAACCAATCAGACCGCTTACAGTTTGCGCACGTAATGGTTTTCTCGGTGGCAGCTATGTTTGAGCGCGAAAGTGGTGCCACAGATCGCCCACTGTGGCTATGCATTCCACATCACATAGTCGTACAGCCATCGCCTTCTCCAGCTCAGTACGTTTCGCTACAGTACCGATGGAGAGAACGTAAAGTTACGCCGATTCAGGGCGGGTTTGCAATACATAGATTTACCGAAAGATATGTACAGTTTGGTCCGCATCAATTTATGATCGGTGCCACACTCAGCTTCATGCAGTACACGTGTCATGCGCACTTTACGCATATCACGCTGACGTAGGATGACATAGTCGAGCAGCTGAGCGCGAAAACTCCCTGGGTGCATCCAGATTGTTAAATCAGTCGCACTCAGTGCAACCCGAGTGTGCTCGATCATCAGGCCTCGAGTGGCACACAGTGAGAGCAATCAGGCACAGTTTGTATTGCTTAAACCGATGCCATGCGGGCCGATAACATCTGTCCACCCCGATGCATCACGTTCAAAGCGCGCCTTGAAATCACCCAGCAGAAATAGTCGGTAAATCCTCGGTACAGACCGTATCACGGAGGATAGCTGAGTGTAGAATTGATCACGCGTGTCATCAGAATAACACATGGTCGGACCGTACGTGCTTATAGAGGTGGCAAATTTACCTCTACCGAGTCGTAGGCTAACGATCAGCAATCAAGCGCTGATGCCTGTTGGTTCACTCATCAGTTGGACATTTATGCGAGCAGATATTAGAGATCCGTCCTCATGCTCACATGGTGCTGAGGCGGCGTTGCCCACCCAGTAGAATGTGGAACCAACGCCTGCTTCTTGCAACTTACCTTGCTCAGCGATCCGAGTCTCACTGGCGCCTCAATATCGATGTGGCAGCGCGCAATTTCCATCGCGACCAGTGCAGTGCGTCGCTCTGGGTGCATACTCGACTTCCGGTCCAGTAGTATGCGCACGTTCCAGCACCCGATGTTGAGTGCTTTGCGCGCACACATACGATTGCATTGGTGGGCAACCACACGCGAAGTGGTCGTTGTGTTTCTGAGGTTTGCTTGAGGGACTCCATCGGAGCTTTGGCTCAATAGCTTAACCCACATGGCAGTAGGTGATTTGGTGGTTTGCTTGAGGGACTCCACCCGGAGCCTTTAGCTCGATAGCCTGACCCACAAGGCTTTGAGGAGCAGATGCAGCTCGGGGATATGATTACAGTGACAGTTTGGGATCTGCTTGAGGTCCGTCACACGCATCTTTTGAGGTATTGGAACGATTCGTATAAGTATTCCGACCGTAGTTGGATACGCGCTTGCCAACACGGCCTGACGCAGGTGGGTTTTGGCGGGATTACATCAATTCGCACAGGGGTTGTTTGGCTTGAGGCGGGCCGTAACAAACCATTGGACACCCGGAGGTGCCCTCTTACCGTCAAAGAAAATGCGTGGCGCTCGTGCTCTACGCCAATCTAGCAGTGAGATTATAACCCGTAGACCTGTTGTCTCCCATGGCTAGGTTTTACAGGAAGAGGGCCATGGGCCACTTCCTACCACCCGAAGAGAATGCGGTTTGGATTAGGCCATTGGCAGGGCGTCCACACCTGACAAGAGAAAGACTCGACTCCTCAGTCAAAGTCTCCAATTAAAGGTGCACCAGAAAGGCAACGATTCTAGCATATGGTCAGTTCACTGACACATGGGGATTGGGGTCCTGGATCAGCACGAAGAAGAGTGTGACGAAACTCCCACCCAGCAGTCGACACGAGGAGGCTTCCAGGACATGAGCAAATAACACAGCAGTAGCAGTAGTGGGTAGACCATCTGTCACGATCTAACCACCACTAGCATCAGCTCACCATAGGCTCTTCCGCCACTGAACCATATATAAAGTCACATTCATACATTCCTGCTTACCAAATATGGATATTTTGTTTAACCAGGCCAGGTGGCTGCGTTCAGCCTCCAGTGCTTCTGTAACGCTGCGTGTAATCCTTACGAGAGACAATTAGACGACGGAAGAAGTTGCCACATTCTTACTGAGTTAGAAAATTTCGTACACTTTGAACCGACGTTAGACCGCTTGCTAAAACTAGGCTGCTAGTAGCCCATGTAGGTGTTATATCCGTGTATTCAGAACTGCACTGCTCGTTCTCCTACGAACAGAGACCAAATGCCTTAGATCAACAAAAGTCTGACTGGTTGATCACTTACGGGATGCGACGAGGTTAGCTGAACCAAACCGCTTCAAATACAAAAGGAGTTTCCGAAAACGATGAACTACAATATTTTCAGCTGCTAGAAGAAATACGAACTGTACGCTAGCAGCTGCAATGTTCACCCGTTGACAACTTGGCTTCCCGGATAACCGGGTCTCAAAACCGATGGAAGATATTCCACACCATAAAAGACTGATGAACCTTGAGTGCTTGACACCAGTCGCAGTGTGTTGCAATAACGAATGCTATTGTAACGAGTAAACCATTCATGTGTTCTATCGGAAACGTGAACTTTTGTAATCACACTAATGCGCCAACCTTAACGATATCACTGATGATATGTGAGCGCGTACTTAGCATGACAAAACAAGAAATTACGTTCAGAAGGGCTCCTCATATTTCCTTTTTTTGGCTAGGCTGTCGGTTAGCACAGACTTTGCGGCTGACTTAATAATCCGATAGGAGGAGCAGGTGCAAACACCGACGATTATTAGAAGGCTCATTTAGAGGCAATCGTTGTGTTATTGGTTTCTGCCACTCAGTATCATTGTGGACCGTGATTTGTGTTGAAGTGAACCTTGATCCAATCAATCAACGAAACCCTAAGTGAAACAGATGGGTTCGAGTGTCTGCCATCTCTACTTGATGGAATCAAGCAGGTTCAAAATCTCTCCTGGTGCGATGGGAAACGCTCATTGGGAAACACACAATTTCCAACACACAATTAATCATTAACAAGCGAGCTGGCTTCATTGGACTATAATTCCTTATGGTGTTTACAAGGTTTGCAACAGACTAGATACACAATACTGTTTCTGTTTTTAGTCAACAAGATGCTATTTGATGAAACTGTGCAGTTTCAAATGTGCGCCCAGGCTATGCACACTTCGGATAGGGACTGGCCGAATATCCAACAGCCTGGCAGTAGCTACCTTTCTGTCTGTTTATGGAAGTTACTACAAAGCATCTTGTGTTTGGCATTTAAAATCAATGAAACTCGTTGCTTCCGTAGTTCCATGAACAGATGCAAACCAAGAACGATTGCTTGCCATTCATAACGCTATCAGCTTTCATAAACAAGAAGCGCAAGTTTTCTGAATGTTTTAAACCATTTTTGTTTTTAGAGTTACAAAGCTCCCGTCCGATACAACTTCACGACCATGAGCAGCGATGATCAACCAGTCTGGTTCCATCCCTTACATACTCACTGCATATTTGTGGATGATGGTCAAAGCAATCATTATGATCACACAGAAATCGCCAGCTTCCTATCGCGCTTATCTGAAAGGATGGCTACACCTGTACGAGGTAAGTTACCGATGAACAACGAACAATGAACAATGATTTATTACGGGATAAAAGCAAGTGCTTTGCACGTCCCGTAGGATGGTAGCGGTGAGTATGATGCAACTAAAATATGTCTGGGTCATCTATCGAACGTCTGTCGAGATGAATACTTTGATAACTAACATCAGTGTAAAATGGGAAAAAATTTATCGTGCGTAAACGTTCGGAAAAACACTGGGGTGCATTAATAGTTGAGGTAAAGAGGGAGAAAATAAAATATGGTCGTTCACTTAGGTCCATTTGATACATTAGTCCTGTTGAAAACATGTTTGGCGTAATCCACAATAGAGGAGCTTAGGTAACAAAATGTTGGGAGCTAAGAGCAACGTCTAATCGTTTTTTCAAAACATCCAGGGTAGGAGAGGATACAACTGAGTTTGGGAGTGCATTCCAGGATTTGCAAACCCGAAGAGAAAAGTAATTCCGTCAACACCCTAGACGGCTATATTGTTCCTTCAACTTTAAGCAGTTACCCCTGAGCTGCGCGTTGTGGCTAAGTTTCAGCAAATGCCGGCATACGTGGTTGGGGTCACTCAATATCTGATACGCTAATATGAGATCGCCGCGCAGCCTTCGATAACGTCGGCTGAAAATTCCCAGCAACTTCAGCCTTCGGTGATAAGAGTGATAGCGCAGACCCTGCACATTCTAAGTTGCTCTTCGTTGTGGTGCCTCTATCGCTTCTAGGTCACGCTTCAACCAAAGTTGCCAAGCTTGGATTGCGTACTCAACATGCGGGCGCACGTAGGAATTGTGCATCATTGGGAAGATTGATGGGTCAAATCTCCCAAAAGCCCTTCGCAGCATGCCGACGTGCTGGTTGCCTCTTTTCGCAGCTACCTCAGCCTGTTTTGAACAGTTGAGGTCGCTCTGTACGATCACACCAAGATCACGTTCCTGGCAGCTATTCTGCAATTCGTTTGTCCCAAGTATATAGGTGTAGTTATGTCTATGGCGTAAATGTACAACGCGACATTTGTCTACGTTGAACGGTAGGGCGTTTTGAACTGACCAGTTGGACACTGTGTTAAGATCGTGCTGGAGCCGTTCCTGGTCGTCCGGTCCTCTGATCCTTCGCCATATCTTGATATCATCAGCGAAAAATAGGAAATCGGAAGTAATTGATCTTGCCAAATCGTTAATGAACACCAAGAATAGACGAGGTCCAAGAACCGAGCCTTGTGGTACTCCACACTTCACATCGATTGCATGAGAAAATGATTCTCGGACTCTCACCACTAGCCGTCGTTCGCGTAGAAAATTGCTTATCCAACTCAGGATTGGATCGCCAATGCCGTAGTTCCGAAGCTTCTGCAGGAGAATTCGATGGTCTAAACGATCAAACGCTTTTGAAAAGTCCAGGTAGATGACATCGACTCCAACTCCATCATCAACAGGATCAAGTAGTAAGCATCTTAACCAAAATTATTTCAAGTTTTGTCGCTATGTCATTTTGACGTACCTATGATGACTCTAACCTGTCTTTTAGATCACAAACCTTATAGTATAATAGAACAACTGAACAATGGATTTGTCAATGGTAACAATGCGATTGGTTAACAACTCTCGTAAGTCAAGTGTCCATATAAAATGTAACGTGCGTCGGTAGACTTATCTTAGGTTGCACATGTGCACGCAGTTTCGTTACGTTATGCCTTGTCCCAATTACATGGATTTAACTCATCTTATGCAGGTAGTGGAATGCGTCATCTAGTTACCTTTTTAATTAGAATAATGTAAGAGCAGCGACGACAGAATTTGGGAAATGGTTCCATGACTGGGGGATACACGAAGGAAGAAAATTTTCCTGCGGCATTCCAACCAGCTATACTGTTCGGCCAAATTCAAATGGTGGTATCTCAGTATGAGGTTGTGGCTGACTTTTAATGAGTGTTGCCAGTCGGGGTTGGAATCCTTAAGGATCTGATACACTAACCGCATATTATCTCGAAGAAGACGAGCTCGTCTACTGAAAACTCCTAGGATCTTTTCAGTGAGTTCATTTAATTGTCGAAAGCCGAAGGGAAAAACCTTGTCAGCCCCATCGATTCTGTATCATTCTGGGTTATATGCGTGTCGGGGTGTTGCAACCTTCCTCCAGGATTCGTCGCAATTGCAGTGATAGTCGCAGGATTCCAGCATTCTCATCGAATGGTGGTCTAGCAGCTGCTTGAAACTTTATTCGGATGACGCGTCTGCAATTTCTTCCGGCAGGCTGTTCCAATCATTTACCACTCTGGTGAATAGGGTAGAATCCATGCGAATTCTGTGTTCGCTTTTTTTTAAACAGGTTCCATGTGTGACTTCATGTGGAACAGTCAATGTTGAGCCAAAAGATTCGTTGTAACTCACTTCCTAGTTCACCTCGGAGCATGGGCCTAGTGTAGATAAGATCATTTCAGCGGCGGCGGAACTCCAGAGAGAACGGATTTATCTGCTGGAGTCGACTAGGGTACAGGGGATCACGAAACACAAGAACAAGTTTCGAAGCACGCCTTTGAAACTTTTCCAGCAAAGCACATTCAAACTTTGAAAGAGGGTGGGTTGCTAATAAGCTATATGCTATAATTGGACAGACGTAGGAAGTGAACAAAAGTTGAACAATCTTAGGAGGCATTCGAACGAATGATCTTCTTAAGGTATCCACCAGCCTACTTCTAGCTGTTACCTTTTTGAATGTGTTGCGATGTTCTAAGGTCGGAAGACACAATAAGCCCGAGTTCTATTCCTTTGGAGTAATATTCCTGAGGAGAAACCCACCAATGTGGTATGCATCGTACAAATCAGTGCTACCCATTTGGAGCACGGCGCATTTAGCTCGGTTTGCTAACGGTTGCCACTTGATAAACCATTCGTATAGATGGTCCCGGGCCCCCTGTACTCTGTCCACATCCTCAAGGCTGAATACTTTTGACCATAGCTTGAGGTCATCGACATAGATCAGCAGATTGCTGATCGCAGTCGGCAGATCGTTGGTGGAGATGGCAGGCATCGAACCCGCGAGCATTAGAATAATAGCCGAAACTTCTACAGCTTTGGCTACCGGGTCATGTAGCCTTAGCTGGTGGAGAAGATCAAGCAAGAACTTAACATTTTAGTCGTTCTTTATTGTAGATTCTCACGAATGGCGAGGTACTATTTTCGTCAGCTGTACCAGACCTGCACTGCATATTCCAAATGTGGGCTCAAGTAGGCGTTGAGCATTCGCTTCAAGATGCTGGGACCAACCTGGCCCAAAGCACTATGCATGGAGCCATGTTGACACAATTTGATCTCCACATTTTCGGTCTGTTTTGAGCAACGAAACAGTCCTGTAAGCGCACCTCAAGATCACCCTCGTGGGGATTGCGCTGCAAAAGGCGCTCTCAGCCATTATTTGTAGGTATTCTGGTATCGTATGCTCAATACTCCATTGCGAACAATGCTAAAATCGAGTGTGTTAAGAGTTGAGCTCATAGAAACTCTGCTGAGGTCATCTTGAAGGGCCATGCAATGACCTACCGTCCTGATGGCACGTCAAATTCTGAGACCATTTTTCAAGTGTCATTACTTGGAGGTGATCTCAACGATGAGCTTTTTCATGATCATCAGAAACGGTCACGGTATCAGTACCGAGTCTTATGGGACACCACAAGGAACCGCTATTGGGTCAGACCAAGCACTACGAACCCTCAGATTCACATTGCGTTGCAGTAGAGTTTCATGTATCCAATCCATGACAAATTCATCAAACTAATTACATTTAAACCTTTAAAGTATACTAAGTTGACCTGTACAATGAAGGGTCTTCCATAGATTAAGTTATATATATATATATATATATATATATATGCAAAAGTCTACGAATAAACATAATGCCATCAGAAACTATGGGATTCAAACGAAGGTACAGAAATAGTAAAATAAAGCACAACACAAAATGTCCATGGTTTCCTCAGAGGGCGAGATACTACCCGGTTGCCCAAGCCAAAGTAGGGTGTTGACTTAAGAAACACCACCCAAAGCCTTTGGCTGAATAGCCTGTCCGCAAGGCAGCGGAGCGAATTCAGGGAATCGCGCTCATTGGGAGCCGGTGACTGATTGCTCAGTTCATACCCCTTACGTTTGTTCCTTTGTCAAACAGGGGCCCAATGCTCCCCAGAAGTACGGCATGACGTTGCTGGAATACAATGCTTTGCCAGGATGAAGCAAGGGGCAGTGACTATTTAGTGGCGAGTCACGTCCGCCACATCACAGTGTTGTTAGACGGATTTTTATAGGGAGAACGCTTGCCAAGCGAAAACCCACCACGTCCTGGAACACTGCCGTTCTAACCATTTGCTGGAACGGGAAAATCCCGAACCGCCCAGATGGCACCACGAGGAGGTTGTTCGGCAAGCCAGCCGATAGATTAAGTTAGATAGCATCATCTACTTCCGCAGCATCGGCACATTCTGCCAAGTTGGTACGGACTAACAATAGGTTCGTGGTGCATAAGCGGTTTCGACGGTAGCTATGCTACTCCCGCTCGATGATACTGTATCTCTCCAAATACCGCGTAAGCGATTCTTCAGTGACACTTTAGACGACTTTCTAAAAAATACCGGTAAAAATGTATTGGGCAGTAATTTGCGGGTTCAGTACCATCCCTGCCTCTTATATCGGGATAAATATTTCATGATTCTACAATGTAGGGCCTGTATGTCGTCGGAAGTGTCCAGACAAGGGCTCAGCTAAGATCCTGGCATTTACGTTCAATGATTTTAGGCGTAAGTTATCCGCACCAGGAAAATTGTTCTTGCTCAATTACAACGGTCATTTCAGCTCATCGGCGGCAATGAAGAAAATGTGGCCAAGGATCAGTGATCTGTTTTGGCGATATGATGGGCGTACGTGTGACACTGCTGATGCCCCGTACGATCGCATCATTTGTAGCCATTGTAGTTGCTCCAGCTTTATATGCAGCGGCAATGGACTTGTATGTCCCCACGCCTTTAGCGTCAGTCAGTATGTTTCGGCGTGCGGGTATGAGATGCACCACATATTAATTATCAGACAATATCTTTTGGGCAGAGATGAACATATTTGGAGCCGGTAAAACTTGGTTGTTTGTCTAGTTACGTATTGGAGACCTTCGTGTACCTAGCTTCAAGATCATACTCATAATCCTAGCTCGGCCTTACGCCTTTGTCTCCTAGCTGTTACCGCGACTGATTTCAAGAAGAAAGTTTTACAATGTGTAGACACTTCGATTAAAGCTACTAAGTTACCGCAATTACGTGTAAAAAAAACCTATGCGCCTAACAAAGGGTGGAGCCATACAAAAAATGCAAATGTCTTTATTATTTAACCCTTTTAATTCGCACGCTATAACGTTGGCGCAAATGGTGCGCATACGTTTGCTGCACTCAAAGCAGAATATCAGGCAGAACCGTCTCTCCATGCTCACAAGCTTTGTTCAACTTTGACTGGCTAGTATGTTCTATACTCGGGGCTTCTTTTTGGGCCATGTCCGTGATTTAGCGGTCATTCCATTGAGGCCTGGAAACTGAGTGAGGTGGTTGGCCACACATATGCAGACGTGGTCACTCGTTTGGTCCTTTGGAGTGAGTAGGGGGCCAATGAGTACGATGGCCACGCCATTCACTGGAATAGGGGGCAGTAGATACGTTGAATCCAATGCAATAGCGATTCTGGTTGACAGCATAAGCTGGATGCTTTGCATCTCAGGAACCCTGATGGATAGAAGTGAACCGGTTCACAGTTGGCGGCTGCAAATGCTGTACTACACTTATACACAGCGCTGGGCGAGCACTATTTTAGACGATTGGAATGGCATGAAGCAGGCTATTGTGAATAAGTGTAAGGCATCCAACAGGCATTTTAAACGCAAAGCAGTTGAGTACGTTTCTTGCAATTAAAACTCAATTAAACTTGCAGTTAAACTGAAGATGCTGATAGGAGCAACTGACAATTTGGAATCCACTTTGTAGACTTGAAAATCATGGGTGAATGGGTGTATGCTTTACAATGAATAGAAATGTGGTGAGTAATAAATCCAAACAAATCAGAAGAGCCAAAGTAATGCGTCTGCATGGCATCCGTTGACAACTTTTTATGAGATACAAGGAACTTCATATCCAATGCGGATGTCCCTGCTTTGGTTCGAAGCTGAAGGATTGGGGCTGCACCGTCGGAGCACAATTGGTATTATTTCTTCTACTAATGACGAATCGACGGTCGTCGATTTGTAAATCAACGAAATCGAGTCACTATTGCTTTTATTTACTGTGGTGGTTTAGAAGTGTAGGTAACTATTCACTCACATTTTATTGTACTATGTACTTCCATCGAAACATTACTTTCGTTATAGTCTGTTGTTTGAAATTGATCTCATACAAACAACTCTGTTCAAATTGCGTACATAAAATTAGATGCGCTGAGCTGATTTCGGAAGTGACGGCTTCATATTACATGGACAAACGACGTCGACACACCACACTACAACTGTAGACTTGCGTCAATTTTATGGTCATATGATTCCTTATATGCAGCGAAAAACTTTATATTACTTTTCATTCCAGTCGCAGGAACATACAATCCTTGATAAGTCCATACTTAACATGTTAATTGCCCGTAAGCATTAACACTATGTCATCCTTTGAAGGTTTCTGGTGCCAACAAGTTTCTTCTTTCTTCTTTCGCTGTCCCCCGCCACACTCCACTCCTGTGTGT
>OX104059.1:21837704-21882121 GCA_944474145.2 Dicrocoelium dendriticum | reverse complement strand
CTCCCAGGTCTCACGTAATGCTCCAACGCACGCAGAGTTACGCACCTCCGTCAGTAGCTGGGCAGCAACAATTGACCCCTACAGATAGCGCAACTAACGGCGTTGTACGTAATAATTCTTGCTGTATCCTTGACCCATCGTCCACGGAAGACAAGCCAGACACCCCACTCAACAAACCTAGGCTCACAAGGAACTGCAGAACAAACAATTACTACGCAACCAAAAGGCGATAGCAATGATATGTTCAAACGTCCCAGAACCCACTAGGAAGTCGCTAAATGGTAAAAAAAAGCCGAGGAGCAGAACCGCTGGGTTGAAATAACCTGCGCACTCGGACTGAAAGTCCTCCCAACTAGTCTAACAAGACTTTCATGAAATCCATCATCACCACACGTTGGAGAACCTCGATTACCATAAGTAACATATGGCAACACGCGCGACCTGGAAGATGTGCTCTTAACAAGTCACATTCTAGTGAACTCTTCTGTCAGTGCCCGCATTTTTCCTGACAGATGGTTGGCAGAAACACAGAAGCGGAAATCCAATCGTAGTTCGTCATGTTAAAATGAGATGAAGTAAGTGGTAGTGGTTCATGTTGTGCCAGAATTAAAGAATGACGATAACAATGAGCGATAGAAGCACGACATCAAAGAATGGAGGTACATCGCAGAGCTCTACGACATGCAAAATATGGTGGATTTTGACGTCACCAGACTAATTGCTTCCACAAACCATCAAGGTAGAGGGCCACGAATATTGAAATTTACGTTAGCTGCCCCCGAAATGGTATCAGTGGCAATCCAACCATGGTATGACAACAGGAAAATTGGGCCACCAGAAGTACCATTCCTTCAATTAGTACAGACCTCAGAAACATATGAGCCCGTATTAATTGTACCCACCTCAGCTATTCTGATGTACGGCTGTGAGACTTGGCTCGTTCGCAAAAGCGATGTTCAGCAGCTATCTGTCCTCGATCACCGCTGCCTGCGAAGCATTGCTGGTGTTCGTTGGCAGCATCACATCAGTAATAAGGAAGTCCGTGGGCGACTCTTCAGATCTAACAAACTCAGCCGACCGGTTGATAGCGCCATTTCCCTACAGAGGCTTCGCTGTCTTGGTCATGTGCTCCGCATGCCTACACAGCGGCTACCACGACGTGCCCTAATTGTGAGCACAGACATAGGATGAAAACGCAGGAAATGAGGCAACGTAACACTTGGATCCAATGTGTTAATGCGCAAACGTTGAAGCTGGCTATTGTTGGGCGTACCCGACTTCCGGACTGGGGACCAAATGAGCCTGATCACATCTGGTTCCAAACGCTAGAGAATATGGTCAAGGACCGAAGGCAATGGCGCAGTTGAATGGAGACTCTTCCACCCTAACAGATGTTTTACATTTCAATCTAATTTGTCCTCTTATGTGTTTATATATATATATATATATATATATATATATATATATATATATATATATATATATATATATGGTTAGCGGCATCCCGTTTCGGATTTGACTGTCACTGTGGCCAGACACAGGACGCCTGCGCCTACAGAGGGACCATGGGCGACTTGCGCTACATCACCCATAGCTCCAACCACACACCCCATATCCAGTGTAAACCAGAAGGAATAAGACCGGGAGGCATGTGGATGGGAGCCAGGTTTCATCAACGGAGCCGGCCCACAATCCTTCACAGGCAAACACAAGCACGCTGTATTTGGGGAATCAATCGCACACAAGGCGGTGGTTGGACCGTAGTCCGCTCCACACTGAGTGCATGGAACCACTCTTTGATCCTAACACGGCCACAAGGACCGTGCAGCCCGTCCCCTCCAGCAACGACCAAATGTTTCCTAGAGCCAATATGCACGAGGCAATGGGTAATAGACAGGTAGGCACCTTGTCAACATGCACATCAAGCGCAGCTACACCGGGGATATCAAGCAACAGCCAATCACTTGAGTGAAATATAACAAATAAAATAAATCGAGTAATGCATAAGGAAACGGTGAGATAAATCTTAAATTAATGAGCATATGAAATAAGTTGTTTGCAAAAGTATCCGAGATAAGTTCATGCGGTCGGAAAGTATATTTTATGGAAACGCCACAAACACGAAAACGTTATCGGAATTAACTACATTTAGCTTCAGCAACGTGTGAAAGTTTATGAAAGATAGTATAGGTATGCATTAATAGAAGAAAGAATAGCATTTGGACAAAATTGCAAACCCACCACCACTTAGCATGCAAGCACGCGGTTAGTAAATCGAATGCAACGTACCTACAAACGCTGCGCCGGTTCTGCTCACGTTCTCTGCAGGACCCGCCATCGCTTCGGTAATAGTCCCGAGTGGCCTCGCTTATGGCCCACTAGGCCTGCCTGACTAAGGCACTCGCGACCGCATGTGCTACAGCACCATGCATTTGATGTTGGTGGAGTATAACCCATCGGTGCTTGCCGCTTCCGCACTTGCCGCTTCTTCTCTGCATGTATGAGGTCTTTCTCCCGCACTTCGGCAACTGCCTTCGTGATTAGATCGCGCCATGCACCACGATCAACCGCCTTCGATTCCCATGACCTGCAATCAAGATTAGAACGTGAGAGGCTCACTTTGATTATGTCCTGGTAACGTAACTTTGGTTTCCCCACATGCCGCTTCCCAATACTCAGCTGACCATTTAAGTTGTTTCGGTATCCGCGTTGAATCCATACGCCACACATGACCAAGCCACCTCAGGTGTCTCAGCAAAAGTATGCAGTCCACTGCATACATCTCACTTCGGCGCAACACTTCCGTGTCTGCAACTCTGGCGCCCCAACCGATCCGCAAAATTCGTCGCGAACACTGCTGATGGAACCTCTCGAGATATCGCACATCCCGACGGTACATCGCCCACGTTTCACTGCAGTATAGAAGAACGGACAGCACCATGGATTTGTACACCATCAGCTCCGTGCCAATGGTAAGCTGATGGTTGTTCCACACTCGGTACTCTAGCTTCCCGAATGCCGCCGCTGCCTTCGACACGCGGATACGCAGCTCACTGTGTAGCTGCTGATCAATCGACATCACACTCCCAAGGTTGCTGAAGCGGGAGGTGGTTTCCAATACGTCAGCACCAATGCTGATTTGCAGCAATATTGAAGATTGCACCTCCGGTGAAGGCTGAAAGAGACAGACAGTTTTGCTTGTGTTGATGGTGAGCCCGAATTTGACCGCTGTCGAATCAAGAGCACTAGTCATGTGTTGCAACTCATCCGCGCTGCGTGCAAACAATGCACAGTCGTCAGCAAATAGCAACATATGGATAGTTGTCTCACAGACTAGAGTTTTTGCACCGAAACGACGGATGTTCAGCAACCCACCATCAATACGGTGCTCCACACGAACACCGTAAGCACAAGCCGCATCAAAAGCACAAGACATCCTGGCATGATGAGAAATATTAAACAAAACAGGGGCTAAGACACCGCCCTGCTTCACGCCAGAGACAACTGCAAAGTCATCCGAAGTCTCTCCACTCAGCTGCACCCCCGCCCGCATACCACTGTGTAGACATTCAATTAAACTTACAAACTTACGCGGGCAACCAAACTTACACAACACCAGACACAATGCCTCGCGGTTCATTGTATCAAATGCCTTGGTGAAATCAACGAAAAGGCTGGTGCCGTTTTCTGCACTTCTCCTGCAACTGACGAGTCGCAAACACCATATCTATAGTGTGCGACCAGAGTGGAATCCACACTGCTCTTCCGCCACGTTAGGTTTCACAACCTGACTGACGAGGCAGTAGAGCAGGATTCGAGCAATCAACTTGTCCACACAACTCAGCAAGTTGATGCCACGATAATTCGTGCAACATTGCTTGCTCCCTTTGCCCTTGTACAGTGGTAGCACAACGGCATCCTTCAGCTCAGCAGGCACCTCCTCCTCAATCCATAGGTGTTGCACCAAGTGGTGCAGCGCAGTCACCAACGCGGGTCCGCCGTGTTTCAATACTTCAGGCGGGATCCCGTCGGCCCCAGCACACTTGCGTTTCGCAGCTGAGCAAGTGCTCTCTGCGTCTCATCAGTGTCGGCGTGTCCGCCAGACTCGTCTTCACATCGTGCTGCTTGAGGCCGTTAAATGTAGGCCAGTCGATCTCTGAACGGTTGTTCAAGAGACAGTCAAAATGTTTCCGCCAGATCTGCTTTATATCTGCACTCTGTGTGCAGGTAGCGTCTGAATTACCATCGATCAGCGTACACCGTTTTCAAGGAGTCAAAGAATTCCTTGTGTTGTCGGCGTTCGGAGTAGCATTCAATCTGCTTCGTCTTCACCGTCCAACATGCATATTTTATGCGACGTAGCTCTCGGGTCACCCGCCGTGGAAGTTTGCGAAACTGACTACTCTTCCCCAAGTCACTGGGGTCTGCGACATGTGCAGCAATTGCTGCATTCTTCCCCGACACCAATGCGCCAATCGTCGCATTGTTGTCATTAAACCAATCAGGCCGCTTACAGTTTGTGCGCCCGATGGTCTCTTCGGCAACAGCTGTCATCTGGTCGCGAATGTGGTGCCACAGGTCGCCCACTGTGGCTACGCAGTCTACATCACACAGGCGTGCAGCCATCGCCTTCTCCATCTCAGTATGTTTCGCCACAGTACCAAGGGTGAGAATAATATATGTACGCCGATTCACGGCGGGAGTGCAATACATAGAAATACGAAAATATATGTACAGTTTAGTTCGCACCAATTTGTGATCAGTGCCACACTCAGCTCCACGCAGTACACGTGTCATGCGCACTTCACGCATATCACGCTGACGTACGATGACATAATGGAGCAGGTGGGCGTGACCACTCCTTGGGTGCGTCCAAGTTGATATATCACTCGCACTCAGTGCAAACCGAGTGTTCGTGGTCGACAGGCCGTGAGTGGTACACAGTGAGACCAACCTGGCACCGTTCGTATTCGCTGAACCAATGCCATGCGGACCGATAACATCTGCCCACACCGATGCATCACGCCCAAAGCGCGCGTTGAAATCTAACAGCAGAAATAGTCGGTCGCTCCTCGGCACAGACCGTATCACGGAGGATAGCTGAGTGTAGAATTGATCACGCGTGTCATCAGGATTACACATGGTTGGACCGTACGTGCTAACAAAAGCTGCAAAATTACCTCCCGAGTCGTAGGCGCACAGTCATCAGTCACGCGCTGATGCCTGTTGGTCCACCCACCAGCTGGCCATGGAGGCGATCGGATATTGCAATTCCGGACCCATATTAACGTGGTGCTGAGGCGGTGTTGCCCACCCAGTAAAATATGTAGCCAGCACCTGCCTCATGCAAATTACCTTGCTCAGCGAGCCGAGTTTAGCTGATCGCCGCAATATTCACGTGGTAACGCGCCAGCTCCATCGCAACGAGTGCAGTGCGTCGCTCGAGGCGCTCAGTGCAGTTCCGGTCCAGTAGTGTGCGCACGTTCCAGCACCCGATGCTGAGTGCTTTGCGCGCAGGCATACGGTTGCATTGGTGGGCAATCGCACTCGAGGTGGCGGTTGTACTTCCGAGGTTTGCTTGAGGGACTCCACCCGGAGTCTGTGGACGAATAGCCTGACCCACAAGGCAGTAAGTGATTTGGAGGTTTGCTTGAGGGACTCCACTCGGAGCCTTTGGCTCAATAGCCTGACCCACAAGGCAGTGCGGAGCAGATCCAGCTCGGGAATGTGATTGCAGAGACAAATTGGGATCTGCTTGACGGCCGTCACACGCAGCATTTGTGGTACTGGAACGATTCATATATGTTTTGCGACCGTAGTAGGATACACCTGCGACCACGGCCAGACGCAGGTGGGTTTTGGCGGGTTTGCACCAATTTGTCCAAGGGCTGCCTGGCTTGAGGCGGGCGGTAGCAAACCATTGAACACTCAGAGGTGTCCTCCCACCGTCAGAGACAATGCGTGGCGCTCGTGCTCTACGCCTATCGAGCTGTGAGCTTATTACCCGTAGACCTATTGTCGCCCATGGCTAGATTTTACAGGAAGAGCGCCATCGACCACTTCCTAATCTCCGAAGAGGATGGACTAGGATACTGGCAGGGTGCCCACACCTGACAGAAGAACGACTCGCGTCCTCAGCCAAAGCCTTCGATTAAATGTACACCCGAAGGGCAGCGGGTCTAGCACATGGTCAGTTCGCTGACTCATGCGGATTGGTGTCCTGGATCTTAGCAGGGAGAAGGGCGTAACCCAACTCCCACCCAGCGGTCGCCACGAGGAGGGGTCCAGGACATGAGCCAATGGCACAACAGTAGCAGCAGTGGGTAGATAATCTGTCAGAATCTAGCCAGCATCGGCCTCAGCGCACCATAGGCTCTCCCGCTCCCAGATATATATATATATATACATATATATATATATATAGTAACTCTCATAAATTCTGAAAGAGAAAACAGCCCTCTGTATTCTGTTACAACAACGTAACACAGTCCTTAATAACCTACCAGTAATGATTACCTTTGGAAAGCTATCGCCGACCTGTAAGTCATGATATCTTGTAGGGCAGACTGCTTCTTGCCCTAGCCAAACAGTGTGTTAATTGAACTTGTAACAGCCACGGTGTTGCTCACTATCATAAGCGCCGGAGGTTTATTACGCTACAGCTACATTTGCCATTCTCACTTACCCGTTTTCTGGTGTTGGGTCATAAGAACTGGATATGATGTAGAATATCTTACCACCTTACAAATGTTATGCCGCTGTGTCTCAATTAGAGCGAAAACCGACATAATACTCACGTTAACACTGACTTTACCAGCAGAAAGCGAAAAGTGTCCATTATCTTCATTGCCTAAACACTGTAGATATAAGCACATTTTTAATGAAATTGAAATGCTTCTGAATCCAGGGATTAAAGCTATGTGTATGTCATCTGCTTGCAAACGGTTTATACTATTCTGAGGACACAATGTTGTTTGGCAAAAGCTAGTGGAAATGCAATTAGTTTAGAACGGTTTAATTAGTGTTGCAATTAAGTGCTGAGTAGCTGTTGTTCCTTAAATACTATCGTTGACCGATGACCGGTAGTTGCATTCGGGAATCCTCAGAATTGACAATAAACAGGATAGCATGATAAGAGATCCTGGCGAAGCATTAAACGGTGTCCTTACTGATGGGGCGATCATTAAAGAACAGTCATGCTGTAGCACTCAAGAACTTTAGAAGTTGCCAAGGAAACAGATCATGACCACAACATAGTGTATCAAATCACTGAAATAGTAAGGATAACAAGGCTAATTTGTTTATCGCTTTCCAGTATAGAAAAGAAACCTGGTCAAAGCGATATATATATATATACTGCAATATAATGACACATTTCGATGTGATTACACCACATCAGATAGTTAGTAGGCATGGAACCCGTGATCAATGGGGTTTTGGTTGTGATCGCTACCCGTAAGCCAACGGGTCACGACGAACAACTCTTGAAACAACGGTTTAAGGAACGATGTTGTGGGTCATTTTGAAGTTCACGTTGTGTGGATGGACTGTGAGGTGCAACCTCAATGTTGACCGCGATTCCCATTGAAGTGAACCTTAGTCTTTTGATCACGAGGACCGTAAGTGATTCAAGTGGAAATTGGGTGTTTCACGCCTAAAACATCCCTGCACTACCATGACGCGTTTCGATGCGGTTACATCTCCTCAAATAGAGTTAACAGGCATCGAACCCGGGACCACTGGGATTTTAGCTGTGACTACTACCCATAAGCAACCGGGTCATGACACGCAACGCTTGGCACAACGGTATACTAAACGATGTTGAGGGTCATTTTGAATTACACCTTGTGTGGATGGATTACGAAGTACAATCTCAATGTTGAACTGTAGGACTAGCCTGTACTAATCCGAGAGTGTCCTTGCTTTGGAGCGGATACCAAAAACCGGAAGAATGGACTCAACGGATTGTAATCGCGAAAAGCTACAATCGGACGAAAGACGGATGAAGCGACGACAGCATACGTCAGCGTCCGAACTCCTCTTGGACACAAGTGATGAGCCGGATGTAGATAAAAATGGCCGTGGGGTCGGCACTAAAACAAAAACCAATAATGTACGGTTGAATACGAAATTTGTAAGTAAGCTAAGAAATATCTTTTGGGCTGCTACAGAGCTCCTATCCTAGAAGGCTGAACCAAAAAGCCTTAGAAATCAAAAATGGTTATGGATCAGAGTTCCTGAAAGTTATTCTTATGCAAAGGAGTATCTGTTCGTGTTCGGAAATGGATGTAGCCGACAATTAGGATCCGCTGAGCCGTTCGGTATTTATTATTTATTGATTGCAGGGCTGGGTGCATTCTAGCGGGCTTGTCCGATTAAAAAAACGGGCAAGCACAAAATATGGCCGACAGGACCTTAACCTCTGCTGTTGAAAAGCGGTGCACCTGGAGGTGGTTACACCCCCCGTCGAACCCTGCCCCTCTCCTAAACGACCCTCGTCCCACGGAGAAACGACCGTCGTCCCAAGAAGAAGCGACCCTCGTCCCGCGAAGAAGCGATACTCGTCCCACGGAAAAATGGCCAGCGTTCGCGTCAGGATCCTCGTTGACTGGGCCGATCCTTGAAAACATTGCCCTTGCGCGCCAGTCGATCGGAGGGTTGGGGCGTGTGAAGACGAGAAAATAGAAAAACACGCGCAGAAAACAACAAAAAGAACGGACGAATTCGCTGCGTGTTTAGATTTTTTAGTTTTTGAATATTGTTTGGAAAAGGTTTTTCAAAGCGTTTGATTTTTTATTTTCAAAACGTTTATTGATCAAAACGGGGCAAATATATACAATATCTACAAATCTAAACGTATTTACACCCTACATAGTCGGAAAAACGGACGTGCCTAATGCACCTCCCGAACATGGCGATTGGTCTTGGGAGGCGGCGGGCTAGATTCGGGAGATGTCGGCATGGCTGGTGCATGTTGACCGAGATCGTGGTCTGGTTGAACTACACTAGGATGCTGAAAGCTGGTGCGGTGAGTTGTGACATCGCACGAAGTACTACTAGACGAAGTAGGTGAGGTAGTTTCTTCCATTAAAGCAGACTAGACGGTCGACGGTGACGACTTTGCGTCGGCCACCGCGGTCAATAGTGTACGCCTTACTCGCGCGATGTAGCACTTTGAAAAGTCCTATGTACGGCGACTGAAGAGGCTGTCGAACACCGTCCGCGCGAAAAAGGACGTGTGAACACGTAGACAGCTTCTCGGGCACGTACACTGGTGTCTTCTGCGATCGAGGAGCGGGTGGACTTAGCTCACGCATCTGGTGAGCCAATCGATCGGTGTAACTTCCGTAGTCAAAAGAGGAAGTAGATGGGGCTGGTGCTACCAGCTGTCCGGGCAACCGCAGCGTGAAGTCGTAGACTAGCTGCGCTGGTGTTGCGTCGAAATCGGTTTTAACAGTGTTTCTTAAGCCTAGGAGGACGAGAGGAAGTGTTTCAGACCATGAAGGATCTGCGTGCGCACGTAGCGCTGCCTTCAACTGGCGGTGAAAACGCTCCACCATGCCGTTAGCGGCCGGATGATACGCCGTCGTCTGGACGTGGCGGCAACCTAAGTCCTTAAGCAAACGTGGACGAAAAGTGTGACCCACGATCAGTGGTCACTATGGCAGGGCAGCCATACTGTGCAACCCAGCGTTCTAAAAAAGCTTTCGCGACTGTTTCTGAAGAGCAATTTGGGATAGGGACGGCCTCAGGCCATCTAGTAAATCGATCGATACAGGTCAGTAGATACACAAAGCCTTTCGAAGGCGGCAGAGGACCTACGAGGTCGACGTGCACGTGATGAAAACGTGCGTCTGGCGTCGGAAACTTGCCTAATGGGCTTTCGTGTGCTTTTGCGCTTTCGCGCGTTGACACGGAAGGCAAGCAGCTGCCTAAGTACGGACATCCCGATTGACATGGCGCCAAACGAATCGTGCGGTTACGAGTTTAACCGATGCATGAACGTCTGAGTGAGACAAGCCGTGCAACGTGTCGAACACGGTCTGTCGAAACTCGCGTGGGACGACTGGGCGCGGCGTGCCCAGAGAGAAATCGCAAAGTATAATCCCGTCTGAGGATGTCAGTGGAACAGGTCGTATGTCCAGTGAGGGAGACCTGCGTAGTAGATCAACCTCAGGATCGTTGAGTTGCGCTGGAGTCATGACTGCCAAGTTGATAGCAGTGCCAGCGTCAGCGGAGATAGCTTGGATTCGGGAAAGTGCATCGTCGACGGCGTTGTGCACACCCGAGACATGCCGTATATTGGTCATAAACTGTGCAATATAGTAAAAGTGGCGCGACTCTCTAGGAGAGTATCGGTCGGTAGTCGAGCGGGGCACGTAAGTCAGGGGTTTGTGGTCGGTGAAGACGGCAAAGTAGCGGCCTTCTAAGATGTGTCGAAAGTGACGTATCGCTAGGTATATGGCTAGTAGTTCTCTACCGAACGTGCTGTAGCGAGATTCGGTAGGTTGTAGGCGTTTGGAGAAAAACGTTAAGGGCTGCCACGTGTCGGCTACTCGTTGCTGCAAAACAGCGCCGACTGCCACGTTCGAGGCGTCAGTACTGAGGGACAGTGGGGCGGCCGGATCGTGATGCGCTATAAGAGCTACGTTGGAGATAGCCACTTTCAGCGCCTTGAAGGCATCGCGCGCTGCGGCAAAGCATTCGAATTTCTTGTGTTCCCCTTGGAGAAGGTCCGTGAGGGGTTACATCAGCGACGCGCAGTTTGGTATGAACCGTCGGTAAAAGTTGACAAGCCTATCAAAAAGTCTAAGCTGTTTGAAAGAATGAGGCTCGGGGTAGTCGATGATGGCTTGAATTTTATCCTGCAGTGGCACGACGCCTGCAGAGGAGATACGATGGCCGAGGAAGTTGACTGAGTCGACACCAAACGAACACTTCTGCATTGATCGTCACCCCATGCTGAGATAAACGATCAAAAAGTGTTCGTACGTGGCGCATGTGCTCTTCTCGTGAAGAGCTCGCGATTAAAATGTCATCGAAATAAGCGTAAGCGAAGTCTAAGCCACGATAAACTTGGTGGATGAAGCGCTGAAAAGTTTGCGCTGCATTCTTTAGAGCAAATGGCATGCGCAGGAATTCGGACAAATTAAATGGAGTCGTCACGGCAGTTTTAGCGATGTCCGCCTCGGCTACCGGAATTTGTTGTATGCGCGTACCAAGTCGATTTTGCTGAAGATATTTTTACCCGCCAGACTGGCGGTGAGATCCACGATGTGTGGGATCGGATAGCGATCAGGCGTGGTAACCGTATTCAAGGTTCGATAGTCGCCGCAAGGACGCCAGTCCCCATGACCTTCTTCGGGACCATGTGGAGAGGCGACGCCCATGGGCTGTTGGACGGTCTGACGATACCGAGCTGAAGCATGTGGTCGAATTCAGCTCGTGCTGCACGTAGTTTGTCTGGAGCAAGCCGTCTTGTGACTATGTGGTAGGCGACCTCTGTCGTGACTGGTGGAAGCTCTACAGCCGATCGAACCAGTCGCGGGTATTCGGAGAGGCGGCTCAACTAGTCGGACGGTGGGTATGCGATCCGAAAAACATGGTTGATTATCGGAGTACCTGAAAGGACGCCATCAACACCTAGTTTTGAATGGTCATCTAAAATTCTGTGATGACCCGCGTCGACAAGCAATCCAAAATGGCGAAGAAAATGGATGCCGATAATCGCGAAAGGTACTGACGCAACCGTGAAAACCCAGTGAAAGTCTCTGCGAAAATTTACATCTAGGTCCATCATGCGCTGACAGTATGAAGCTATTGGTGTGACGTTGGCTGCACGTAGATTTTACGTGGGCTCCGAATGCTTGTAAGAATAAACTAAAGTAGTTCGAGTGTCCTTACTCTGGAGCGGATACCAAAAAGCCGGTAAAATGGACATAAAGAATTGTATTCGAGAAAAGCCACAATAGCACGAAAGACGGACGAAGCGACGAGAGCGTACGTTAGTGTCGGAACTCACCGTGGACACAAGTGCTGAGTTGTACGTAGGTAGAATTGGCGTAGGGCCGGCGTTAAAAGAAAAAACAATAATGAACGATTGGGTAAGAAATTTGTACAAAACAGAAGTAACATCTTTGGATACCTACAGAACGCGATTCCCACTGAATTTAAGGACACTGGGATCAAAAGGATCGTAGCTGATGTAAACAGAAATTATGAGTTGCCCGCGCGAAAAACTGCAATATAATGACACGTTTCGTTGTTATTATATCTCATCAGATAGAGTTAACAGGCATCGAACCAGGGACCATCGGGATGTTAGTTGCGACCGCTAGCCCTAAGCCACCATGTCACGGTACGCAACGCTTGGCACAACGGTATAATGAACGATGTTGAGGGTCATTTTTGAAGTACACGTTGTGTGGATGGATTGCGACGCGCAATCTCAATGTTGGCCGCGATTTCCATTTAAATGAACCTAGGTCTTTCGATCACGATGACCGTAGTTGATTCAATCAGAAATTGGGTGTTGCCCGTCCGAAAACACTGCACTACTATGACACGTTCCGAGGTTATTACGTCTCATCAGATAGAGTTAACAGGCATGAAACCTGGAACTATTGTGAGGTATTTGGTTACCTCTACCCCTAAGCCACCGTGTCCCGGCGCGCAACGGTTTAGTGAACGATGTTGGGGGTCATTTTGGAGTACGCGTTTTTAGAATGGATTTAGATATTTTGATATCGGTGTAAGGTTTTTAGCTTGACTTACTTTAAGGCGTCTGGTTTAATGTATCATCGATTCTTTCTTGTAAAACTATCATGATTTTTGTATGCTGCATCCTGTTTAATTGGGTTTCCGAATGAATAAATGAACTTGTCGCCAAGAAATGATGCCAAACACCGAGCTCTGACAAAGTGGGCATAAGAGCTAAAAATTAGTGTGCCTTATTTTGATTTTGTTTCAACTGGTGTCGGTTTCAATTAATATTATTGTTTAAAAAGGCTTTGTTTTCCACTGTTCAAGGAGTGTGCATACCATGTGGACGGCTGCCTTAAGTGTGACCTCGAATTTGGCCCGCCGTGAGGTTGAGTTTGACAACCCTGGTCTAATCGGTAGAATACCTTAGAGAAGCCACATCAACTTCTGCACTAGCATCCACCGTTTCAGTTCAGCTGTCTCATGCAAACAATCGGTTGGTGGTGCATCACGATTTCCGACGAAAGCCGTGTTATTGCTGAGCAAGTTGACCAAAACCGCCCAGATAAAGTATGAGTGCGTTGACAATGATAACCTCCGTAAATTTTTTCGTTTCCGTAAATCTCGTCAGACTTAAACCTTACGTGATGAGGATCACATACTAAATGTGACGGAGAGGGTTACGTATTGGCTAGACAGTTTAATTCCATGGGAAACGAATCGATAAGTCACGCGGTCACTGAAGGCTGCAGATTATGTACAAGGGTAAAGCCCCCTGAATAAAGATTAAGTGGGACGCAAATCAAAGGTTTGTACGTCATACATAGGCATCGGAAGAATTCTTTTCGGTAAATGATGAGGATTGCATATTTTTAGAAGAACTGGCAGAAAAGGCACGGATCGATAATTAGCTGGGTCGGAAAGACTACCCCATTTGTAAATTTGTGTTATTATCTCGTGTTTCCACATTGCAGGAACGAGCCTCTAGTCAAAGCAGTGCTGGAACAGCCGCACCAAGGGATCAGCCAAGACATTAGCCGCCATGACAAGTGTATTTGGGCGGATGTCGTGATTTCCGGGACAGGGGTACGGGTGCATGGATACCAGCTTTCTCATCACAGTGTCTGCCGTAAAACTTCATACGAGTGAGTCTTTGTGGGAGTACCACAGATACCAAAAGTCCAGGTGACCACGGGATACAATGAAACGTTTATGCATACTCTTGTTGCAGACGCTTCCTTGGGAGTCCGAGTTAGACCAACCCCTGTTTGAAGAGCGGGAAAATTACTTTTCGCCATGCGAAAACTGATCACGTACTTGTACAAAAACTTATGCTTTAACCTGAATCGCTCTGCTAAAGCCTGTTGATATACTACTTTGTCTTCGAGACCTAGTTGGTTACAGTGGTTTCGATGGACAACATAGGCCTTCCAAGTACTCCGCCCCGGATTGGCTTTGTGGGCATACCGCGCCGCGTTATGCATCACCATGCATTTGAGTGTCCTATACTGCGTAAACGACGCTGTTTCTCGAACTGATAACTTTGGTTTAAAATGCCCCACTAACCAATGGGTTAAACGTTTCCAGGCAATATCCGGTGCATCCTTGATCAGGAAAGTGCAGTCAGTCGCCTCAATAAGTCGGGCTTAGGTGTCGTAGCTAACTGCGGTCCGAGTCCTTTGAGTCCTGTCCTCAGGATATTCACCATAGCAAGTGTACATGAAATGCAAAGTCGCATGGTCACTGCGGCCTAGAGAAGTGTCAGTTATCACTCTCTCGATCATGAGTTATTAATTAGTGAATGTTAGGTCCAACTGATGACGTGTTTTTTCCTCTGAAGCTGGCAGGAGAAGTGGCGTGGCCATAAAGCGGAAAATCTGAGAATCTTACAGGTCTGCTTGCATTACTCTCCTGGTGTGGCCTGGGTATTAGAGCATGTAAGGTGAAATCGCTAGAATGTGGCTATGCTTCTTGTCAAGCACGTGCATTAACACATCCACCAATCTGCAGTCCGTCTCAGGTGTACACGATGGTGGGCGGTAAACCACATCCAATAAGCCAACGTCGTTCCTCCTCAGCCGTATTCGACACCGAATGGAACGGATACTTCGCTTCCTGAATAGTGTATGGGTTCGTACTGGAAGTTATTGCGGAAGTGGTGGGCTATCCCACCACCTTTTCTGGCTAGCTCATACCAGACAGCGTACAAACCTGTTAGCGCGATTTCGGCATTCGTTATTGTTGTGTCCTCAGGCGTTCTACTTAGCAGCTTCTTAGATTGCGCCACGTGAGTCAAAAGACAACCCACCGGACAAGAAGTATATTTGCGAAACACAGAACGGGCCGACGTGGGAATGAATACACACCGATACAGTTCAAATCTCGGCTGTGTGCTAGTTTGAATTTATAGATCTCAAAGAATCACGGGACGTATGACTTGTATAAAACAGGCGATAGTAACAAATGTTCTGCAACACAGAAAAACACTAGTCTGCTTGTAACTGAGACTGTTCTGATACCAGGCACATGATTACTTGTGGGGAATTGCTCACTTACCTTCCCGAACAAGTCAATTTGTTTCGTTTCTGTGCGCATTTGGCTTTGGTCTGTGTGTAATTCTGTTTTTCCATGCAAGTTACAAGCTTTGCTCCGAATCAGTGGCGCCAACTCGACTTGATTCTCAGACAGCGCACTTTTCCTCGAAACAGGCCGTTCGTGAACCTAACACCTCCCCTTGTTGAAATATTTAGACCGGTAGTTGTATAGGTCTTCCTTTAAGGATCGATTTGCAAGGGTTGCACGCATCTTGTTACCCGTTGTGGCCTTAGTCAGTGTCCACTTTCAGTCCGTTCCACGAGTTGCGTATCCTGTCCGGTCGAGGTGCTTGGGTGCAAAGTGCATAACAATTTATTGAAATAAAATCCTTTGGGATCCTTGCAAACAGCTGTCGCAGTTGGTTAGCATGACGAACCCATACTTGCCTACCAACACGAACATCGTACATTACTTTGCCACGTCGTCCCACGACTTGACCTGATATCCCGCTTATTCGACGCCCTCGATGAGAGGCAGCAAACACTGAGTTTCCAACTCTGAAATTTCCACGCGGTGCTCCATACCGTCTGTTGTAATGGGCTGCCATATGCGAATTCGTACGGCATAGCGATGGGCGTTTTGGAGCGATCAGATCTAAGGTGGTTCTCAGTCTACGACCCATGAGGACTTCAGCGGGTGACTTTCCATCTGGTGCATTGGGATTCGGAGTTACTTGGTAATTCAACAGCAATCTTTCCAAGCTTTCATCCAGAGTTCCCTCGCCCTTCGATTTTAACAGTGCACGTTTGAGGGTGTGGACATACCTTTCTGCTTGCCCATTTGATTGGGGATGATACGGTGCAGCTCTCATGTGTTGGATTCCATTGTGTGCGCAAAACTCAGTGAATTGACAGGATATGAACTGTGATCCGTTATCCGATACGACTGTTTTCGGCAGACCGTACTGACTGGAAACACGCTACAGCGCAAGGATCGTGCTGTTTGCGGATGTGTTTCGCATTCAAATAGCCTCAGGCCACTTACTATATGCGTCAACCAGTATGAGAAAGTAAGTGCTCTCAACTGGTCCTACAAAATCTACATGTATCCGCGAGCAGGTTGATGCGGGATTCGGCCAAGATTGTAATGTTTTCCGCACTGGTAACTTGGAAACACTACAGCACTTAGAACACGATCGTCCAATGTCTTCTATTTAACTATCCATCATGGGGCAAAACACGTAACTGCACGCAAGTGCTTTCATGCGGGCGACTCCTGGGTGGCCCTTATGCAACTGCCTCAACACGCGTTGCCTGAGTACTCCGGTAATGACAAGGCGATCCGCGAAAAACAGACTGGCATCGACTTCGGACAAAGCGTCGCGTCGCGTGAAAAACTATACAAGAGAGAGGTCAGGGCATTGCTTTAGCTAGCGTTGTCTCATATACGTTAATAAGTCCTGTAGCAATGCGTCTTAGTTCGTGGCTTGCTGAACCATTCTTGCGTCTACCTCTAAGGTACTCACGGCATCGCGTATCATGTGGCTGGTATCCGTGTCGGTTGTGATTGAAGCAATAACGACATCCTCAGGCTCACGTCGACTAGTATCGATTAATCTGGACAGGGTGTCCGCTTACCCAATAGATTCAGTTGACGAATATCTCATGTTGAAATCGCATCCCAAGAGCAAGTTGGTCCATCTCTGAAGTCGACTGGCCGTGTACGCCGGAATACTCTTTTTGGACCCAAAGATAGCGAGTAAGTGTTTGTGATCCGTCACTAATGTGAAACGCCGACCGTAAATCATTTAGTGGAATTTCTGAACAGTAAAAACAATAGCGAGACTTTCTTTCTCGATTTGGCTGTAGTTCTTCTCAGAGATGGTCATGGCTCGCGCCGCATACGCCACAGCCTTTTCTGAACCTTCTGGCAATCGGTATGAAATGACTGCACCAGTTCCATAGCTCGAAGCGTCTGTAGCCAGGATGACATCCAGATTCGGACTGTAATGAGTAAGCAATAGGTCTGGTTTCAGCAGAGATTTCAATTTCTAGAATGCCTGTTGACACTGCCTGGACCATTTCTATTCGACCTCTTTCATCAGCAGATGATGCAAGGTTTGACATATATATATATATATATATATATATATATATATATATATATATATATATATATAATACACAATCTGTGGTGCAGATATTTTGCCATCGGAATCATGGCTGAATAGGAAAACCATATGAATAATAAGAAAAAGCAACAAGAACTGCTTTTTTGTCTATTTTACCACTCACAGTGTTTGAAATTTTTTCAGTTCGTTCTTTTTTAGGGGGAGGAAGAAGGGACACCGCAACAAACCGATGCACACGTCCGCCATTGACAGCGATCTTGAGCCATGTCTTCCAACAAGCAAGTATCCGCACCTCTCGGACCCCAACCAGGTAGTCGACAACAACCGGCCGAGGCCAACTGTTTCGTCAGCTTTTTCATGCGGCTTCTCCATGTTGTAGGCTGTCCACCAGACCGTCTCTTCCAGCCCAGTCCAACAAGTGCAAACAACGCACGACGGGGGTAACGCTGGACAGGCATGCGCAATACGTGTCCCAACCACCGCAGTTGATGCAGCGAGATGAGCTCCTCGAGCGAGTGGCTTCCACGTCCCAAGACATGCTGTCTAACTTCCACATTGCTTACGTGGTGCTGCCTCCACACACGGGCAATGAACCGCAGACAGCGGTGCTCGAAGACGGATAGCCTGCGCAAGTCATCTTTACGAATGAGCCAGGTCTCGCATCCGTACAACAGTACAGCACGAACAGTTGCACAATAGACCCGCCCTTTGAAGGAGAGACGAATGTCGCAGCGACGCCACAAGTGTCTCAGCCTAGAAAAAGCGAGGAGTGGTCTCGAGCTGCGCATCGAAATCTCGTCTCCAACAGCCCCGCCAGCGGTGATGCAACTTCCCAACCTCTAGTGTCTCACCAGCAAGAGTAAGTGCAGGCAGAGGCACCTGCCAGTCTTGGAAGAGAGCTTTGCATTTGGATGGCAAAAAGTACATACCGTACTTTGATGCTTCAATCGCCAAGCGGTTTAATGCAAGTTGGACGACCTGTGGATCGTCACCCAGCAAGACGATATCATCAGCATAATCCAAATCAACAACTCAACTACCTGGGAGAAGCTCAGCGTCAGCGTTCGACGAATCGCCTAGAGCGTTCTTCAAGACATCCTCGATGGCAAAGTTGAATAGGAACGGAGAGATAGGGCATCCTTGTCGAACTCCACTGGAGACTGCAAAGGTAGGCGAAAGCTTACCATAAGCCCTAACCCTGCCGGAGGTCTGACTGTAGAGAGCACGCAGTATGGAGACGAATTTCTCGGGGACACCATTCCTCAGTAGGCAGTGCCACAGTGCCGTACGATTGACAGAATCGAAGACTGCACGGATATCCAGGAACACAGCAATCGTTGGCCTTTGATACATATGGCGGAGCTCGAGGATCTGGCGAAGTGTGAAGAGTTGATCGATGCATCCGCGGCCAGGGCGAAACCCAGCTTGTTCTTCTCGTTGCAACGATTCGCGTGCTGGGG
This sequence comes from Dicrocoelium dendriticum, assembly GCA_944474145.2. Taxonomy (NCBI): domain Eukaryota; kingdom Metazoa; phylum Platyhelminthes; class Trematoda; order Plagiorchiida; family Dicrocoeliidae; genus Dicrocoelium; species Dicrocoelium dendriticum. The sequence goes on along the minus strand of OX104059.1, from coordinate 21,863,293 downwards.
ATAGCCTGTGTAGTATTGTAGAGGGGCGGCTTCCAAGAATGGCTCTGGGGAGCTCTTCGGAGCTAGCTGAGAGCGGATCGCGAAAGACGGCTAGCGACGCAGCAGTCTTTCGAAGTCCATCTTAGAACATCTTATATTACCTGAAAATTCCAATGCTGGTTCGTTCATATAATACTCATAGAGCATGTAACCTTTCATGTGTAGTGACGTTGCCTCATAGCCTACATAAACTTTTCCTTAGTGATCATAACAAGCTGATTGGTAGCACGAGATGGCCTTGACTGAAATAGGATGGCCAGATTTATCCCTGCATGAGAAGCAGATTTGGCAGTTGCAATCACGTGTTGCAGGCATTACACCGAACGACTCTGCTTAAATATTAATTAGCAAGTAGCAAAACAATAGCCACGATTCTTAGACAGTAGTAGGGAAACTTGTATTTTCGAGACGGCTTGTCACAGCCTAACCCGTATATCCCAAGATTAAGACCACACTTTCGGATCCGGAACGATCCGTGGATGCAGGCTACTAACGAGTACCATTTAAGCTAGCCGAATGCTTAGCGTTCTTGTTAGCGTGTTATGGCGACATAAAAATATAGTGCAACTTTATTCATTTGACTCCGCAGTATTGACCCTGGGGTCTCTTTCTGTGAAACTGAGTCCATGTACAATTGCTTTTGTGACATTCCGTGTGCTTTCTATAGCGATCATAAGCGTGGATCCTACGTGCAGATGTCTTGTAAGCCGGTGTTCGTACTTATCCATCCCCCTCCTTCGCGAGACGCTCATCCGGGGGAGAAAGATTACGCTTCATCACTGAACTGTCTGTGAACTGAATTTTATTAGTGGCACTGATGAACAACCAATGTGTGCACCTTACTTGTTAGTGTTAATGTATTACGAAGGTATCGTCTATATATCATATTTACTACCTGTTTAGTAACACAAACAGGCTACTCTTAAATCTCTGCACATCGATCTGCAGCGCACAAGGATGGATAGGACATAGTTTCGCTGCGCCATATAACTGGCCACTGAATCTGAAGTAGGCGGTGAAGTACAAATTTATCTGACGACATAGGTATTTGGTCACGATTTTCCAGATTGGTTGTTTTCCGCTGTCCGAGCGTTCTATGATGACTCGTATATTCAGGTTCATTTTAGTAGACGTAGGCAGGCTGTTTATTTCAAGTGACAGACGGCTTCACTTTGAACTACTTTCCGGACCTTAGTAGTAGAGTGCTGTGCAGCACTGATTAAATGTCGGAGACGATCATAGCTCCTAAGCTTGCCCTGATGCAAGACCTCCGGCTAGTGACGAAACGCTTAGCATCATATCGCGCGTTTTTCTGTAGCATATACACCTGATACTGGGCAGGGGCATTAAGCCAATGTTGGCACAACCTCAGTTTGTAACGTTCCCAGTTTTGTGTTACAGACTACTGTTATGCAAGTGGGTTTACCGGACGGAATCGTCAGGCAGTCTCTGGATTCCTCCAAAGCCACTTTCAAGTTGCATATTGTGACGACGCTCTCACAATATCAATAATATGTTTCGCAAGAACAGACACGTGCCGTATACTGGAAGGCACTTTCAGATAAAGCAAAGAAAACTGTCTGAGCCAAGGTGGTAACTTATTTTGTGAGCAACTGGACAGTGGGTGCTTATAGCTTTTTCATTCTGGTGTAGTACATGTGAACTAAACAAGAAATAGCCCCATGTATATTACTTGCTTTTCATGATACGTCTAACTACCACACGCCAGGGCTAATTTATGACTACATGGGCAGTTGTATATTGAATTTGGACAAAATCAACGTAGCCTAATAGCTCTCAATATGGCTCGCGTACTATTCACTTGTGGTTTTTAGTTAAAAAGACAGGATTTATTCTTGGTTCAGGGTTTCCGCTATCTGCTGTTTGTCAAGGAGGAACTCTGACTAGTACGGTTTTAACGGCTGTTGTGTTAGATGCAGGAAAATCAAATCGCTTCCTTCTTATAATGTGCAGTTCTTTGCCTCCATGAAGAAAAGGTTAATCTTCGTCGGCTGGTTCTAATGCGTAACATGTAGACCGGGAAGCCGTATAATTGAAAAGCTATAGATAGCCATTTGCTCAGAACATTGCTAGTCAAGCGAATTAACCAACTGTAGATGAATTCCACCCTTCAGCTGAGATCGACCTGAGGCGTTGCAATAATTTTATGTCCTGATTATATGGTAACTAGCAATATTTTGACAAAATAATACGAGTAAAAGTATGCCTTTCATTCCCGTCTTTCCTCAGGCTTTAACTGCGCTTTTGATAGAGCGTGAGACACCACTTTGGGGAGGATACAATTGTCTTAGCTTAGCCAACAAGACGGTCCGTCGAAAATTCATCAGCTCGGTTGCTTGCCAGATTTCGCTCAACCTTGCTTGGTCCCACGGTATACAAGGAAGTGGATTCTGTCTGATACTCTCCATCTTTTGTCCTCTCCTACTATCGTCGGACAGGTGCCTGAAATTTAAGGACAAGCGCATGCATACCACAATGACTAGCGAGCACGATGGTTCCGATTCGAGATCCCTTGACATCATCAACGCCTCTGACGAAATCCTGAGCTCTTTAGAGAAGAAAGTGGAACAGTCACCTACCAGGGAAGAAATGAAAAACGGCGTTCCATTTACTAAATCTTATTTGAAGAAAATTCTCGCGTTTTACACAGCTCCAAGGACGAAATTTCTCATGGAATGTGTAAGTTCCATAAAAGCAATTATCATTCCTACAGAGCTCCACTGTATGTAACAAGTATGTACTGCGTATGGGTACTTTTGTTTCCGGTCGAAATACTGTCTGCACTTGTTCGATCTTATTTTAGATCCACGAGTGACATCTGACAAGAGAGATGAACGAATGATGAAGACATGAGTTGGTCAGAATGCAGGCAAACTATGTGTCATAACACAAATCCAAGAAATTGAGGAAAGGAATGGCATGTGTAAAATTCTATATTAATGTTAAGCTCTAGACGCCGACTTTGAGGACTCTTTAGGGGATAAATTCGAGAAAACAAAGTTTTATTAACTAAGACTTCTTATCCAAATCCTTATCCCTTTTTACTGACGAAATCCTACACACCTCAACTAGCCGACTGCTGGAGTTGGGGCAAATAACTATATCAGTACCCTACTATAGTTTCTGTTACATACATTTTCATACACTATGGTTTCAGAACTACACTCAATTTATGGTCTGCTCTCGTACAGCTGACGGTATTCGGCGAGGTCGAGAAATAAACCTTATCCATGTCTATCTGACTACATTTAGAAATTGCCTTTGCAATCTAACGGTTAGGAAATATTCGCCAGAGTTTAGCCGAATATATACCAGTCTGTTGACCTGGCGACATACGGAACATGCCGCGTGTCTGTGTGGCTATTTGCGATTAGGGTCAGCGACGAGGTAAACGACGCAGACCTAGCTGTGTTCACACAAATCACACTGGTTGCTTTTGTTCACAGGCACCGCGCGTTACACGCAGTCGAGCCTTGGGATTCGCAGGGCTTAAAAATCACACAAATGCACTGGTAGTGCTTACCAATGGTTTTGCAATGCACCTGATTCCTCCGGTAAAATGATCAGCCACTCAGAATGCCAACTAAAAGTAACCTTTCCATCTGATTTTAGACAAACCGATGCGCTGTTGACGTGCAGTGAATTGGACACTAGTTATCCAAGCTACGACTGTTGAGCGATGGGACAATTAATGAAGCGGAAATCAAGTCAACCTGTAGAACTAGTCTATGTTAGTCTGAGAGTGTCCTTGCTCTGGTGCGGATACTAGAGCAATGATACCAGAAAACTGGAAGAACGGACACAACGGACTGTAGTTGAGGGAGGCTACAATCTAACGAAAAAATGGATGAAGCGAAGAGAGCGTACGTCAGTGTCGGAACTCGCTGTGGACACATGTGATAAGCCTGAAGTAGGTAAACATGGCCGTAGGATCGGCGTTAAAAAAAAACCAAAAACGTACGATTGAGTAACTAATCTGTACATAAGCTAAGAAACATCTTTTGAGTGGCTACAGAGCTCCCCTCTTAGAAGGCTGAACCAGGAAGCCTTCGAAATCAAAAAGAGTGTGGGATCGAAGTTCACAAAAGGTAGTCATATGCAAAAGAATATCTGTTGGTGTTCGGAAATGGATGTGGCCGACAATTAGGATCCGTAGTTCCGTCGTGATTTATTATTGATTGGTCGCAGGGCAGGGTGCATTTCGGCGAGCCGTTGGAACGGGCTTGTCAGACTACAAAGCTGGCTAGCCCAGAAAATGGCCGACAGGACCTAAACCGCCGCTGCTGGCAAACGGTGCACTTGTGAGCGGTCTCTTCCCACGCCACAAATTACCCGCGCCAAAACGACCCTCGTCGCACGGAGAAACGATGATCGTCCCAAGAAGAAGTGACCGACATTCCACGGAGAAATTGTCAGTGTTCTCGTCAGGATCCTCGTTGTCTGCGCCGATCCTCGGAAACATGGCTCGTGTGGGCCAGTGGATCGAAGGGGAAGGTTGGACAAGTAGAGACTAGAAAATAGAAAAGCGCGCGCGGAAAACACCAAAAAGTGCGAACGAAAGAGCTGCACGATTAAGCTTTGTTTTTTCCATATTTTTAAGACAGGTTTTTCAGAAGTTGTTGATTTTTTTCCAAAATATCAGCCGACCACAAACGTGGAAATATATACAATATCTACAAATCTACACGTAGTTAAACTGTAAATAGTCGGCAAAACGAACCGGCTTACGAACCTCCCGAACACAGCGACTGATCGTGGGAGGCAGCGGGCTAGATTCGGGACGGCTGATGCTTGTAGATCGAGATCGTGATCTGCTTGAACTACACTGGGATGCTGAAAGCTGGTGCGGTGAGTTGTGACATCGCACGATGCACTACTAGACGAAGTAAGCGAGGTGGTTTCTTTCATGAAGGCCGGCTTTAGACTGTCGATGGTGACGATTTCGCGTCTGCCACCGCGGTCGATCTTGTACGTCATATTCGCGTGGAGTAACAATTTGAATGATCCTATGTACGGCGACTGAAGTGCCCGTCGAACACGGTCTGCGCGAAGAAGGGCGTGTGAAGACGTAGGCAGCTGCTCTGGCAGGTAAACGGATGTCTTCTGCGATTGAGAGGCGGGTGGACGTCACTCACGCATCTGGTGAGCCAATCGCTCGGTGTAACTTCAGTAGCCAAAAGAAGAAGTAGCCGGGGCTGTGATACCAGCTGTCCGGGCAACCGCGGCGTGAGATCGCAGACTAGCTGAGTTGGTGTTAAATCGAAATCTGTTTTAACCGTGTTTCTTACGCCTATGAGGACGAGGGGAAGGGTTGCAGACCATGAAATATCTGCCTGCGCACGTAGCGCTGCCTTCAACTAGCGGTGAAAGCGCTCCACTATACCATTAGGGGCCGGATGCTACGCCTTCGTCTAGACGTGGCGGCAACCTAAGTCCTTAGACAACGAAGCAAACGTGGAAGAAAAGTGTGACCCACGATCGGTGGTCAATATGACAGGGCGGCCATACTGTGCAAATCAGCGTTCTAAAAATGCTTTTACGACTGTTTCTGAAGAGCAATATGGGATAGGGACGGCCTCAGGCCAATTAGTAAATCGATCGACACAGGTCAGTAAATACGCAGCGCCTTTCGAAGGTGGCGGAGGACCTACGAAGTCGAAGTGCACGTGATGAAAACGTTAGTCTGGCGTCGTAAACGTACCTAATGGGCTTTTCGTGTGCTTGTACAACTTCGCGCATTGACACTGAAGGCAAGCAGCTGCCCAAGTACGGAGGTCTCGATTAACATTGCGCCAAACGAAAAGTGCACGAACGCCTGGGGAAGACAAGCTGTGCAACGTGCTGAGCACAATCTGGCAGAACTCGCGTGGGACGACTGGGCGCGGCGGGCCCAGCGAGAAATCGCAAAGTATAATTCCCTCTGAGACTGTCAGCGGAACTGGTCGTATGTCCATTGAGGGAGACTTGCAAAGTAGATCAACCTCAGGATCACTGAGTTTCGCTGTGGCCATGGCTACCAAGTCGATAGCAGTGCCGGCGTCCGCAGAGATCGGTTGAGTTAGAGAAAGTGCGTCGGCGACGGTGTTGTGCACACCTGAGATATGCCGTATATCGGTCGTAAACTGAGCGATATATTCTAGATGGCGCGACTCTCTAGGAGAGTATCGGTCGGTAGTCCAGCCGAGCACGTAAGTCACGGATTTGTGGTCGGTGAAGACGGCAAAGTAGCGGCGCTATATGGCTAGTTGTTCTCTACCGAACGTGCTGTAACAAATTTCGGTAGGTTGTAGGCGTTTGGAAAATAATGCTATGGGCTGCCACGCGTCGGCTACCCGTTGCTGCAAAACAGCCCCTACCGCCCCGTCCGAGAGGTCAGTACTGAGGGATAGTGGGACTGCCGGAACGTGATGCGCTATAGAAACGATGTTGGTGATAGCCTGTTTCAGCGACTTAAAAGCAGCGCGTGCTGCGGCAGGAAATTCGAATTTCTTGAGTGTCCCTCGTAAAAGGTCCATGATGGGTTGCATCAACGAGGCGCAGTTTGGTATAAACGGTCGGTAAAAGTTGACAAGCCCATCAAATCGCCTAAGCTGTTTAAAAGAATGAGGCTCGGGGTAGTCGACGATGGCATGAATTTTATCCTGAACTGGCGCGATGCCTGCAGAGGAGGTACAATGGCCGAGGAAGTTGGCTGAGTCGACACCAAACGAACACCTTTCTGCGTTTATCCTCACCCCGTGTTCATACAAAAGATCAAAAACTGCTCGTACGTGGCGCATATGCTCTTCTCGTGAAAAGTTCGCGATTAAAATGTCGTCGAGATAAGCGTAGGCGAAGTCTAAGCCGCGACACACTTGGTCGATGAATCGCTGAAAAGTTTGCGCGGCGTTCTTTAGACCAAATGATCTGCGCAAGAATTCGAATGAATGAAGTGGAGTTGTCACGGCAGTTTTAGCTACGTCCGCTTCGGCTACCTGAATTTGGTTATGTACGCGTACCAAGTCGATTTTGCTGAAGATATTTTTATCCGCCAGACTGGCGGTGAGATTTATGATGTTTGGGATCGGATAACGATCGGGCTTGGTAACCGTATTCAAGGTTCGATAGTTGCCGCAAGGACGCCAGTCCCTCATGACCTTCTTCAGGACCATGTGTAGAGGCGACGCCCATGGGCTGTTGGACGTTCTGACGATACCGGGCTGAAGCGTGTGGTCGAATTCAACTCGTGCTGCACGTAGTTTGTCAGGAGCAAGCTGTCTTGGTCGTGCGTCAACTGGTCGACTGCTCGTGACTATGTGGTGAGTGACCTCGGTGTGACTGGGGGAAGCTCTGCAACCGGTCGAACCAGTTGCGGGTATTCGGAAAGGAGGCTCAAGTAGTCCGTCGTTCCGAAATACAGGGCTGATTATCGGGCATTTGAAAGGACGCCATCAACACTAACTTTTATATGGTCATCTAAAATTCTGCGACGACCCGCGCCAACAAGCAATCCGAAATGGCGAAGAAAGTAAATGCCGATACTTGCGAAAGGTACTGATGCAACCGTGAAAACCCAATGAAAGTCCTGTGGAGATTTACACCTAGATTCATCATGCGCTGACCGTATGAAGCTCTCGGTGAGCTCTTGGCTGCCCGTAGAGAGTACTTGGTTATCGAATGCTTGTCTTATGCGCTGGCAGGGATAACGCTCACTTCGACTCCTGTGTAGATAAGGAAAATGACGCGGGAGGGCCTATCCGTGATGTAAAAGTGATGGCCTGTTTTGTCGCTGCCGGACGCGTGGGCCGCATTCATGTGCCGGCGAACCAGTTTCCCTGTGCCACTACACCATGCTTGGCACAAGGTGAAAAGCAAACTGGAGCATTGTCACCATACTGACGATGGTACCAACACAAGTCATCCATTAAATTGGCATTTCGAGCTCGGTTTTCGACGTAAACCGCAATTTTACTTGTACTTGATGGAATTATACGACTAAAAGTGAGTGCTCTATTAGCTGCTCAACCGTCATCAATCGTTCACTTGAGGTTTACTTTGTCATTCCCAGTCGTTTCACCAGAACTTCTTACAAAGTGACTACAACCACTTCTGGTTCAACAATCCCATTCTACTGAAGCTGAATCGAAATACGAAAGAGGAGCACTCAGTTACATATTGGTTTTATTGTCCAAAATGATATCATTATCCATGCATGCACCAGCGCTTCACTGGCTTCAAGTACCGTATTTTCAGACGATAATGTGCACCGGATTATATGGCGCATCAAGCGGAACAAAATAGTCGGATAGGTCAGACGTAATTCAACGCATTAACAATAACCGTCAATATTGCTCACTTGTAAAACACATAAAACACAGAAAATACACGTTTTCAACCATTCCTATTCTACAAATCCGTCAAATTCGTCATCTTCAGTGTCAGAGTTTAACAGTTCGACGATAGCGACATCAAACAAGCCCAGATCCATCTCGTCATCATATGAGTCAGTTTAGTTGCTATTGCTTGACCGTTCATTGATGATTCCGGCCTTCGTGAAAGCTCGGACGACAGTTGAGACCGATAACTTGGTCCTTGCATCGACGATCCATTAGCAGATAGCGGCGTAAGTAGCCCGGTGTTGCCTCCCTGCCTTGGTAACTTTGGGCTCACCTCCTGTCAACCAATACTCTCACGCGGCTCACAATCTTACTCTGAACGCCCTGCTGACACCACCATCTAGCGCCTTGAGTTATTTGCTTACTACTCCCGGAAGGATGACAACTTTCGAATTAGTTTTCTTCACTAAGCGTTTGACAGTTTCGGTGAAATGAGCGCACTTGAAGTCCTAAACCAATAACGAAGTAGATGTGTGGAAAAAGCAACCTGGTCTACTGACGCAAACTTTTCTCAACCCCTCGCTCATTTTCTCCTCGTCCATCCAGCCTTTTCGGTTGACCATGGCGATGACCCCAACAGGAAAACATTCTTTTGGCAAAGCCACCCTCTTAAAAATGACCATAGATGGTAATTACTGGCCAGTAGCTTGGCTACGGAGAACTACAATGAATGATGGTTTCTCGTTCCCTTTGAAGCGTATAGCTATAGTAGTGATCCCTGTTATTTCAACAGCACGGTTTCTGTGGACGTCAAAGGTGAGAGTAACCTCTTCCCTTTTTGTGGTGAGGTCTGGCTGAACCTTCAGTTCGGAGATCATGTTCCTGCAGTAAGTGCAGAAGATGGTCAACTTTTATTCGTAATCCTTTGTCAGTTGCTGCCAGGTGGTAGTTCTTGGGCGGATGGAGAGTCGACGCCTTCATAAAAACGGAGGCACAAAGAAGGACCTTTGTGAAAGTTGTTCATCGTCATATTACGTGCCACTGTAATTGTCTTAATTAGAATAGAGACTGTGGAGACGTTGCTACCTGCTGTTCAATGTTCAATAATCCACTGCTCAACTTTATCCTCTAACTGTGGCCATCTTGCTTTGTTCTCTCGGAACCTCTTCTTTGTCTTCTTTACTTGGTGCAGCTCATATTCTTGCTCCGTCCACTTCCGTACCATTGATTCCTTAGTGCTAAATCGTTTCGCAGCTGCTCTATTGCCATGTTTTACTGCGTGCCTGATGGCTTTGAGTTTGAAATCCGCTTCGTAAGCATATCTCTTCGCAAGTGTCATTTTGGGCTCCTTAATTACCGGTATGTTGAAGCACAATACGTATCAGGAAAAGTGGTATGGGCAAGCGAACAAACTTCTTCTTGTTCACGATCATGCGACTGGCGCTGCAAAAGGTTACTGTGCTTGACCTCATATGTTGACCAGATTGTACGTTTTCATACATTTCTCCGTACGTACATCGTTACTCCCTCCGTAGTACACGCAGGACGATGTATGTTCCAGTTGTCTAACCGAAATCCTCAGTTTGGACGATGATGTGAGTGATGCTCACAAGGGCGTCGCGGAATTCTGGATGAGCACACGTCTTCGGAACACTGGTGTGAGCGCAGAGCGTGTGTTCAAACACACAACTGCAATCAGCGAGATACAGGTGCTTATTTTGTACCGTGCTTACAAGATGCATTATTGGACCAATTGAGTTTGCCAGGTGGAGTAACCAACACATGCGTCCAGGATGTATCTACCGATTTTCATTGACGCACCGTATATTGTCGCACGTTGAGAGCCCTGAGAAAATCCCGAGGTATTTTAACGGCAATCCGGCGGTCCAATCGGATCTCACACAATGCACGACGCACACAAGCGTGGGGTCTGCGTACCCCAAATTGCACAGCGCTGCAGGTGATGAGACGCAAAGTAGGGATAATTGAACGACCGATACTTTCTGCTCAGTGTTTCAGGACAGAATGTTTCGAGGAAAACTGGGTGCCTGCGGACTCTGTACTGACCGATGTTTAGTGGTAGCACTGATCATACCGTTCCTTACGGAGTCTACCGCGATACAAATTGGACAGCGCGTTGTCCGACGAACGTGCACTTAATGTACAACTGTCGCTACTTCATCGCAGCTATGTTCCCATTAAAGTAGACAGACTGACGTACACCTGAGCAATAAGTTTTCGATGTGTCCTTAGTTGTACCAAAGCTAATGTTAAAACACAGTTATGGTGGGTAGACTGGAAACTAGCTTCCCAGGAACTACTGTAGGAGAAAAGGCGTCAGTTTCAGCTAGACCTTTCGCATTAGGAATAATAACGACTTGGTAGTGGAGTATTTTCCAATTTTTAGTATTTTGCTTTCCTGTTAAGTGATCCAAGTTCTATCTGAAATTTCCCTTCCCTAAATAACCTACGATAATTAAAAATTGCCCGGTTGTTACAGTTCAGTCCATTGCAGTTGATAAACCATGCTCAGGGCACCAAAGTGCCTTGGATGCAGTTGCTACAACTCGCGTCGCCGGATTGGTAATAAGGAACAATGATAAGTAACTGCGGTTAGGCTTAAATATGGTATTAGAAGAATGATAGCAAGAACAAGGTGCATGAAGCTAATCGCATTGAACCCTGAACAGTTAAAAGCAAGAGAAGGAATGCAAGGGCAGCACTGACTCCGACAATGCAGCACATCCGATAACGTCTCTAGCCATTTGGTTTGGACTAGCATCAGGCCCCCATCCAAGAAGATGACACGTACTTGCCTGACCAAGCCTCTCGGTCAATTTCTTCATGCGCCTATGCCACGTCATCGATTGGACACCACGTGGTTTCGCCCAACTTGGAGCAGCGACGGCGTATAATGCTCGTAGATGAAAGAGGTTATCTGGTGTACGGAGTACGGAGTACATGACCTAATCAAACGTTAGCGATTCAACTTCAGCATTCACTGAAGTGAGGCTACGAAGTGTTTCTTGCAAAGAATCAACTGGTGGACCCCGGTATGCTCACCCTGTGTTCCCAGAAGATGCGTGCAATACTACTTGAGACCCGATGATAAAAGAAGGCCAACCGTGTGATGTCTTCCGTACGAACAGCTCAAGTCTCAGCTACGCACAGTAACACCGGACTTATCGCAGTTGCTCCCAGAAGTGTAGCTGTGTCACACACTGAAACATAGTGTTCACGAACGCAATATGAATCCACATTTAAATGGTCCTACCACCGGGTGATCTTCCAACTTTGTTACCCCAACGCAAGGACTCATCCACATGACTTTCGCTGCGGAAGCTGTTCTGTAAAACCTTACATCTTTTCGCAACCACAGCTCACTTGGTGTCGATAATACTCGACCAGAAGCACTGGGTGCAGTGTCACAACAACTGCCAGAACGGGTGGCTCAGTTTTTTCAGCGGTATCACTTCATCCTGTACCGTCCAAAATCATGGAGCCCATGGTTGCCCGTGCATTAGCTTGCTATCCGGGAAACTGCAACACCACTGCTCTCAAGAAACCCGGCTTTCGTCGACAGCGATCGTGCACAACAAATGTACTGTTAGCCCGGAGTAGCTGGACTGTGTCAGCGGATGCTGGAGAAAACGTACAGCATTCGACCCCGTGGATCATCGGATTCTCCACTCCAAGCTGCAGTACTATGGCATCAATGACCCCCTTATAGCCTGGATCGCCAACTTTCTCCTACAATAATAGCTGGTGGTTAGAGTTCGAAACACATTATCAGACCCTATATAAGTTGAATGTGGTGTGCTTCAGGGCTCTGTTCTAGGGCTACAATGGTTTTCGGTAGTTATCAACGAGCTGGCGCAGACAATCGGTTCAAGTTTTCTAATGTTTGCTGACGACAGCTAGATATAGCGCAGGATTCAGTAGGACGCCGATCTGGATATGCTGCAGCATGACTTGGACATGGTACAGCAGTTGTCAAACGAAAATTTGCACAATTTCAATGTGAGCAAATGCAAGATACTCTTCATATGCCACCAGAATATCTACTGCTACATGCTCGGAACGCAAGTACTGCAGCGATCTTCCGTCGAACGCGACCTGGGCGTGCTGGTTCAGAATGAATTGAGTTGTTCCCAGCAATCTGAAAAGGCATCAAAAACTGCTAATCAACACTCCGGGCTGCTTAGATGGACATTCGGACAGTTCGACATCACCATGTTCCGACAATTGCTCAGTGCATATGTTCGCACCCACGTCGATTACGCAATTCAGCCATGGTTAAAGTACGATCTTACTGCACTTGAGCGGCCTCAACTTCGGGCATCTAAATACTTAATCGGAATGAGAAGTCTATCATACGAGCAAAGACTGGAAGGTTTGAGAGTGTTTAGCTGACGGTATCATCGAGTATGCTGAGAACTGCTAATGGTATAACTGACTCTAAACAACCCAAATCATGAGTGCGGAGAAAAGAGCTATTGCGAGAAGATCGATAAGGCCATCACTTTTACAGCCAAATTACCAACTGCCTTGTTGAAGTACCTGCCTGACCAAGTCTCACGGTCATCTGGGCAGCAGTCCACATAGGTAGACATGACGGAGCAAAATATTGAGCACTAAGGTTGCATACGCTAGGAGCATTGCCACGGACCAGTAAGCTGTAGGGTACCCAAACGGAGGCCTCTGCTACAAGCAAGAAGCTCGGTGTGCAATAGCACCATGACCGATAACTAATAAGTATATAAACGATGTATCGGAGACCCAAGTAATATCCTACTTATGGATCCGGTCTGGATTGGTGAACATTTGCTCCAACAGCGCCAATATGTGGACTGTAATCCACGCATCGGATATCCCCAAATTACCACGGCGTTTGGAGTGGCACAGACTGCTGTAGAAGCAGGCAATGCTCAAAGAATTAAGTTCACCCCGACCTATCATTGGCACCATTCGTCCGGAGATTGATTTAGTCATCAAGTGATGTACAATTGCTGATTCATCTATATAGAGACCCAGGGTTAGATGGATATAGATATAATGGAAGGAGATGTTGAAGTGTCCACCTGCTTTCTGACTACAGTACAGAAATCGCTTGATGCACTTAGCATGCACTTTGTGCAGCCACACGGTAGTGATGGCGTAGCATTCTTTCACCATATTCTGCTGTAAATTCCGGAGAGAAATCGGCTTGTTTCCGTAAACCCTTCGTTTCAAATATCTCCACAGAAAACAGCAGCTGGTTTAAATCCGGTGACGGTGCGGGTCACTCGATGGGGTCTTTACGACCGATCAACGTTGTCGGAATTCCTCGCAGAGGTATTCTCGTACCGATTGACCATAATGTGCTGGTGCACCATAATGCTGCAACCATATAGTACTGCGAACTCCGCCCACCTCCAACTGTGGCAGTACGCAAGTCTGGAGAAATACCTTGTGCGACTATTCTAGCCAAAGTAAGGGTTGAGTACTGTAAAACAATAACCGGTCAGGTTCCTGGAAAAGAAAACTGGTCCCAGGCTTTTCTGATCAGTCATACCAGCCCAAACCATTAGCTTGGCGCTTTGCTGAATACGTGACGCTGTGTACCTGCGTGGAGTTGTACTGGCCCGGAAATGCTGTTTGCTCGTTCCATGCAAATGGAAAACCGACTCATCCGTAAACATTACAGACTGAATGCACACGTAATCAAAAACTAACGGAAAAATATGTTCTGTTCATCCGGATCATTTGGATTAAATATCCGAACCTGGAGTGTACGAAACCGACGAAAATTGCGTGCGTTCCAAATCTTCTGAACCGTGTAACGGATGGTGTCAAAATGCTGGGCGATTCTACGTATATTGAGGTCTTGCCTCTCAGATACTTAACGTACAACGGTGCAAGCGGTAAAATCTACAAAAGTAGTATGAGGCCGCCCTGGATTTCTGCCGTCGCACACACTCCCAGAGTTGTGGAACTAATTCACCAACTGAAGCAAGTAACGGTCACCGATGGGTCACTTTCCGCCGAGTGTTATATCTTCTAGCGCTTTTGTCGGCGTTTAACTCACATTGGTCATATAGTTGGCTAATTTGAACGCGCTGAGCCTCAGGCAAGCTACGACATTCCGGTTGCCGGAACGTCACCGACAGGTGTGTAAACTCGTGTTTCATTGCTGAGACAACGACCAACTGATAAATGACAAGCATGCCACGGCTTGTCGTGGTCCGCGAAACATTCTGTCCTCAAACACTCAGCAGAAACTATCGATCGTTCAAGTATCCGTAGTTTGCGTCTCATCACCTGCAGCGCCGTGTAATTTGGGGTACGCAGACTCCACGCTTGTGTGCGTCGTGCATTGTGTGAGATCCGATTTGGCCTCCGGAGCGCTGTTAGGATTGCCCGGGATTTTCTCAGGGCGCGCAGTATGCGGCAACTTATGGTGAGTCAGTGAAACTCGCTAGACCCACCCCGGAAACACCATATTTCACAGTATGGAATTGTAGCAACCCAAAAGATATTTCTTAGCTAATGTGCACTTTTGTTACTCAATCATACAATGGTGGTTTTTGTTTTAATGCCGACTCTACGGCCATTCTTACCTACCTCCGGCTCACCACTTCTTTCCGCGGTGAGTTCCGACACCGACGTACGCTCTCGTCGCTTCATCCGTTTCTCGTTAGATTGTAGCCTTTCTCGAATATAATCCGTTGTGTCCGTTCTTCTGGTTTTCTGCTATCCCCACCATAGCGAGAACACTCTCGGACTAGTATAGACTAGTCCTACAGAATATCAGCGTGGATGGTTGAATAGTTGGTTGGTTTATCGTCACCGGAATAGCTCGAATTAGTTGGCTGCCGAACAGAGTTCGCCACTTCCAAAACAACTCTGTCTAGACAGCATAGAATGCTGACATCACGAGGTTGCTGACCAGCGGTTTTGCTTCGAGAATTAAAGTCCTAATAAAACATTTTGACAGATTTTTCAGCCCAGTGTGAACATAGAAATTGATGTAAGATCACTTGGCCTTAGCAAAACCACTCATGCGTAAGACGCACCGGAATATAAGTCGCACTGCCGAGCATTTTTAGCACATACGGATTTTAAGCGCGCCTTATAGTCAGAAAAATACCGTAGTGTTCTTGACATTTCAGGGAGTTCGATGCACTTAAAAGAATCATGGTCTCAAAATTTTCATCTCGCTGGGAGCAATACCATTTAAAACAGTAATGCCTGCATGAGGGATCCTGATAGGATCTATTGCATTCTCCCACTTCATTTCATATCGGTTGCGGCTTATAATTTTTGGACATCAGAGTTGGTTGAGAACTCCTCTAGGTATATAGCCATTGTTTCGGGACTTCGCAGTGTGGATAAAATGCCCCCGATCGGCATACCCTTGACACCACGTATACTCAAGTGTTTGACTTCACAGGATGTTCTCTGTTCGTGCCGGTGCATGATCATGTATGTACTGCCCTCATTAGTTCTGCACATGTTTGCGTGTCCACTTCCTCTCCTGTGTAATAACTCCCGACTCCGCGTTCATAGTTTATTATGCAAAATTCTAACTAATATTATTATGCTCGTGAGTAATTGATACGGAACGTTGAACCGTAGGTTGAAAACGTTTGACACATGAACATCACGCACGCACACAGATGACCCCAGGGTTGGATCAACCGCACCTCCCCATCGCGCGGTATCCATACATCCTTCCCTAGTTACCAACGCATTCGGTCAGTCAATGCACAAGACCATCGTGCACCCCATCAATAATCATTTGTCCTGTTATTTCCCAGCCTACAACTTTCGGCAAAGGAAATCGCCAATGGCCCGACGAATGTTTATTCACAGGAGTCGACTACTCCAGCTGAACACTTAGTAGTCGAACACCTTGTCGGTTAGCTACTAGCTTGGTTCCTCATTAGCTACCAACACTAACTATAGTGAGGTAAATGAGTAGGACCACGAGTTGAGGAGAACGTTGCTATCACTTGTCGACTGTTTCTAACCCATATTGCATGGTTTCAAGACCAAGCAAAGCAAGGTGCGCATCGTTGGTCTTTGGTGTGAAGTAGAATCATGAACATTGTTTCTAGAAATCTGATAGCTTGGTTGGCAGTCGCTGCGTTTTCATTAACTATGAAGGAATTTGTACAGAAGCGTTCGCCTCCCATCTGATTACTCTCACTGTTTGCGTACGGTAGCACCGAAGTTTGGAATAGATAGGTAATAAGGAGCAACAGCCGATGCACCTGATTGTCGGCGTCATGCTTTCATCTTGCATGAAGAGAAGGTTGGCTATACTTATCCGGTTTATAGGAGCAAAAATACAGCAATATTACGAACATAGCTTTGTGTATACATTTGGAATGAAACTGGGCCAGTGCCCTACATACTTAGAAGCCGAATGCATCGTTCTCCCTAGTGAATTCTATTTCTTTTAACAGATTGCGTACGTTGCATTCCTACTTTTCTTCACCTATACTCTAATGTTTCGAGTGGTCGCGGAGGAAATCACCTTAGAGGAATCTCTACTGATGGTCTACTTCATTGGACTGCTCATCGATTCTATATACCAAGTGAGTTTCAAATGTTTGTAACATCCATTTCCTGCATTATGTACCGGTGTCTACGATGGGATAACGGAATGATATTCAACAAAGAGAAGCCTTGAGGCAATGCGTATATGTGGCCTTTGGTGATGTCATAGAGGTTAGCTATAATCTGAATTAACGTAGCGACCGGCGTTGTAGGCCGTTTTCATCAACAGTATAACGGTGAAAAGGACCTAGACACAAGTACATCGTTATTTAACAGAGCAATTTGCGGCATTCAGGAGATAACAAATGAAACTTGGCCACTGCAGCTTAAGCTTTTGGTAGTAGGGCAGATCAAATGCCTCACTATCTGACTTATCACAATTTCTAAACAATTTGTGATTAGGATATTTTAAACGCGTCTCAATACGGTGTCGACTGCTTTCCCTCCATTTCTTCGGCCAGTAAGGTTACGACTATAAAAGTGAAGGTAGAATGTACGAGTGAAATGGTCACAGAAGCACGCCGCCAGACAGCAGGCAAAGTACAATGGATTCAGACACGGTAGAGTTCGATTAAAATGCGTTTGCTGCTTTTCCCGATATGTGCTGAGTGGAAATTCGCCCAATGTGTTGGATTTCTCAAACTTACGGAATTCCTCCACTACTCGTTTAAGGTGAACAACATAACACAATATTTGTTACTCAAGTCAAGATTGTGCTTTGTGTACCCGTGAGCGATAAATATTCCGCTGCTAAAAATATTAACCAATCGTTCAGACCCAAATGCTTTGCAAAAAATTTCCCCCTTCTCTCCAGAGAAAATTTTGGTGAAGTCACATTATATTGTGCAGCAGTCAGTTCAGTTCCACGTAATTTGTGATGCAATATCCTGCTTGTAGTTGCCTTAATTAAACTCACCATTGAGCTAACTCCACTGAAGGAGATTCGTTTCGAAACGTTTTGTGTAGCCAGATAGTTATTTGTCAATGCCTTCAAGCCTCAACCGGCTCGGTTACCTAATAATTTCATTCACTATATATGTGTCTGCATGCAACATCTCCATTTAGTACTGGACTCCAATATGAATATTTGGCTCCTTGCAGATTGCTGTGCTGCCCCGTCTACTCAACCCGTGACGAAAGTTGAACCATAAAGACCAGCCAGAACCGAGGGTTCCATTGTATCAGAGCATAGCGGAATAAATAGGTAGAAATTATTTGAAGGCAGCTACTAAACACAACAACATCGAAGATGCAATTAATATCCAGTAACACAACTCAAAACTATTCAAGTTCATGGTTAAAGTTGCTGCTGACCGCACATAGATTCGCGGTTGACCTCTGCTTGTGTTCAATCTCAAAGGTAGGTTTATTCAATCTTGCACGATGGCTCGACTTGAACACTGGCTGTAAGCTGACTTGCCGTAGCACAGATATACTACACATTAAGGGTGCGATCAATGCGGCTTATTTCTGGGGACAATCCCTTATCCATTGATTCCCTCTTTGATCTAATACTTAGCAACCAATTTGACTTATGCAACAATTTATATTCTCTCTGAATGACAGTTCGTACACCCTAGATGACAAGAATATTGGTCTTTCCTTCTCAACTTCGTGTAAAAAATTCACTATTTAACGGCTCACGCCTCATCCTATAGTAACTGCCTCTTGTTCTGTCTACCAGTCGACTTATCGCTTCAGTGAAATAAACAAATAAGCAAATGCCATATGCTTCGACGAAAGTGCGAGGCACCGTCCAACGGGGCGTTCGGACCAAGGTGTATAGCAGAATCGCAAAAAAAGACATGGTTCGAGTTGTTCAACGGGGGTTTCCAAACGAATTTTGAAGTGATCGGTATACCAAGTGTATCAGAGATGCGGGGAAATTGAACGGAATAATAGTTGCCGATATAGCCAAACGTTCGACTAATGTAAAACGTCCACCCCGTAAAATCATCCGTGGACCTGATTCCATACAGAGTAGTCCCTCGAAAGGTTTCACCGGTATCTCCATGCTTCACCTAGCCCTGAACGGTGTGGATTAAAAGTAAGTAAGCCATCACTAAGTTAGCTGATCTTTAGGGACCTGATTAAAGGACAATCATCCAGTCCGAGCCATCACTCGACTAATTCGAGTCCTGCACTCGTATTGCCAATGAGCCTATGGCAATTCAAATTTTTCTGGCATATGTTTAGCTTGGAAGCCTCACTCCGTCACTTCAAGAGATCGGCTCGGGACTGGCCAATAAGGAAAAGAACTATAAAGATAGACTGGAATAAAATAAAGTGACAGAAAATATGAACGTCAATATAGGACACATTTCCCTATAAGGTGAGGCAGTTTGATATTTCACCTGACCGAGCTGTACCGCAAAATCTCAGGACGAAACTGCTTGCTAACCTGAAGAGAGACCGCGAAGCCTGGTTGTCTCCTAGTGCATAGGAACTGGTAACAGCCACTACCGTCTGCAATCATCGTATGTTATTCCGTCTGATATAGGAAAAAGGCAGCAGGAAACCTGGTGTTCGCGAGATCATACACGACGAGATTGGACAGCCGATCCACAGCCTGTTAAAACGCTTGGAGCGTTGAGTCATACACTTTGCAAGGCAATTTAACCAACCTGAGTTATCGCTTTCTCTTTCGGGCATTGAGCGCCCTTCTCCCTAGGCCGTCTCCTTGGATCTGCCATCACGCGCTTAAGTTGAATGCCAGACCAGGCTGTTGAAATTGCATAAGGCCGAAGGTGCAGATAGAATTCCCCGAACACGCTTCAAATTCGGGGACCTGCTCCAATGCATGATTTACGCGAGTTACTAGCGGAACTTTGGAAGCAAGAGGCTGTCCCGACAGACTGGAGCCGGCCCCTCATTGTCCCAATTTTCAAGGGAGGCTCCCGTTCGGAATGCAGCAATCATAGTGGGCTCAGTCTGATCTCAATTGTCTCTAAATTGTTTGCGTCTGTCATTCTCCACAGACTGACTGGTACTCGTTAAAGCCATATTCATGAAGAGCAAGTCGGGTTTCGTCGAGGTTGTGGCTGCATCGATCACATCTTCACCTTGCGTCAATTGTTGGGGCACCGCCATGTTTATTGGCGGCCCACTGTTGTCCGGTTTCTTGACATCAAACGTTCCTTCGATTCAGTCGATCGACGTGCCCTTTGGGACTGTCTGCTGAGGAAAGGTGTCCCCGAGAAATATGTGAACATTAGCAAAGCTCTGTACGCGATAGTTCGGGCAGAGTGACGGTTTATGGCAAACTGTCGTTACCCTTCAGGATCACCAACCGTGTGAAACAAGGCTGCTCCCTCTCATCTTTCCTCTTTAACTTCGCTATTGATGAAGTCCAGCGTTCGCTGGACACGACCTATACGGTGTGCTGAGCGACTTTTGGACTTGGAGTACACGGACGATATTGTCCTAATCTGTGACAGCTCCCAATCATGTCAAGCAGCACTGGACCGATTAGCAATGGCTGTCAGTCGTTTGGGGCTATGCTTTGCTCCATCGAAATGCAAAGTACTTCTCCAAGATTGGCAGGGACCCAACCCTGCGCTAACACTTTGTGATGGTATGCTAGAAGTCGTTCAGGAATTCGATTACGTGGGCAGCTGTATTAACGCCTGTTAGGTTAAAGATGAGGTTACGAACCGTATAGCAAAAGCCCGAAGTGATTTCGCCAATCTCCGCCACCTGTAGCGCAGACGCGACATTACTCTCGCCCTGAAGGGCAGAGTTTATAACGCAACTGTCCGTTCAGCTCTCTTAGGTGGTTGTGAAACCTGGCCCATCAGGACGACATACATAAAGAGGCACGTCATATTCGCTCATCGCTGCCTTCGCAGCTTAGCTCATGTCTGGTAGGAGCACCGCGTGAGCAATGAGCGTGTTCGGCATAGCGTATTTGGTGAAAAAAGAGCGAGTGAACCGCTCAGCACTCTTATATCACACACCATTCTCCGATGGATGGGAAACATGTTGCACAGGACAGCATAGCGACGTCCGTGACGTGCATTGTTTGCGCGTTGTGGGTGCGGTTGGAAGAGGAGGAGGGGAGACCAGGCGATAACTTGGTCGAGAGAAATGAAAACCCTCCCTTCGAAGTTGGCGTCGGTTGGTGCATCCCGACTGCCTGGCTGGGGTCCTAAGGACGATGGACACGTTTGTTTGGACACACTTGCCGATATGGCTACGAACCGGCCCCAATGGCATTTGACTTCCTTTGTCCACGCCGCTCCTGCTTAGCCTTCCCCTCCAATCACAGTCGCATTCGTTAGGTATAATATAACTCTTTTCGCGGCAAGATAGCCGGCTGTTAGCTCTCCGGAACGATGTCCATCCGTTAATGGTGAGTCAGCCGGTGTGCAACTGTTGTCTGTTTCCTTGTCCTTTGTATTGCGGCACAATAGCTGAGGTGTTTTTCACCTGAAGCCAACTTGTATAGTGATGATGATAAGCTGTACCGCGGTATCGCCGAAAACAGATACCCGGTCGAAGTGTACCTAAAGAAACGGTCCTGAAACGAACGTTCGGATTGATCTATCAGCTGCATTAATTACGGCGGCAGATAATTTGATGTAGTGGAGCGCTAAGAATTTCTAGATGTTCACGATCTGTTGCTCCCCGAGAATTGAGGAAAAATAACACTACAGACAAAGACTGTAAAGACAAAAATATTACCTTTAGGTTAGCTTAATCCAAGCGTTCCTTAGATACTTCTCGTAATCATACTACCAACTTATTGCTCCTGTTGTGCTTGGCTCCCAAGCATCAGAGAACCACCATACAAACATATTTTCAGCAGGATGTGAATTTGAGTGAAGTATTGGGCATGAAAATCTTGGGGATAATGTGTGACAGTTTGTCCCAGTGACAGTTGCACTCGGTATATATCCTACTTTACTCATCGCATGGGTGCCCTATACTGTGTTTTAGCGCATCTGCTGGTATATCGTAAACGCTAGAAGAGATTAGACTGCAGAATATCTACTTTTATTTAGTGCCTGTGGTGAGGGTTAGGAAACTAGACCGTTCTGCCGAGGTGCATAACGCGACGGAATGGCTCATTGGTCATGCATTATGCTTGCGCTAACTGTGGACTAACACATGGCGTATGCTTTCCGGTACTTGGGCGGAATTGCATAGGCGTGAAACAAGTCGCGTGCCAATCAGTCTAGGATGAGTTAACACAAGAGCATTGTGGCTTGTTGTACCAAATAATTACTATGTCGTTTTTGTGGCAACTGTGTTTTACTTGTGTTCATTGAGCTGCAGAGGGCAGAAAGGCGTTCCAAGCACTTCCAGTCCAGCAGTAGTAGCACGTACGTCATCGCGACTCGATAGTCCTCTGAAAATCGGAGCAGTAGTAGTAAGATACAGTCGAACCCGCTTTATTGCCCACCCATTTCATAGCCCACCAAGCTTTATTGCCCAGGATTTCAAAATGCAAAATTTATACTCATAACTTGCTAATATTTTGCCGTATTACTGCTCATAGCCGGAGTCGTTTCACCGCTTAATTGCCCAGCTGCGTGGGCTGTCCTCTTGTCGCTTTGTTAATTTTACGCCCTCGCTCCATCTTTTATTACGATTACCCCACAGCTAACCAGTCCGATCGAGTCAAGAATAACAGAGTGGTCGGCTGCGTTAATGACAGATCAGAAAAGGTTACTTACATCATTCAATACACGAGCGAGCTAAATATATAGACGGCTGTGGGCAGACCTACTGCCCTATTCACAACTCCAGAACTGAGCAAAGTCGGATAGTCCTTCCGCTCCACATTTGTCAGCACTCTATTGGTTACCCATTAGTATGACCAATAACGGAAAGGATATGTTCGTGACAGGAATTAAGACTTTTGCACTAGGAACTTCACAAGACATCACGTGATTTACACATTTGTCGTCGTACCCTATCCAGGTTGATTGCCAGCGAAAAGGAAGTCAGGCAGAATTTGTCGCATGGCACTGCAAGCTCTCAGAAAAGGAAGCGATGTAGATAGGATGAAGAAGTTGAAACTGCATTGAAAGACTGGATGATCTCGGTTCGTGAAAATAACTTAACAGTTACAAGCCCGCTTCTGAAGAAAAAGGCAGACGAATTGGGGAAAGACTTGGAAAACCTTTGCTGCCACCGAAGGATGGTTGCAAAGACGAAAAAAAGGAAACAACTTGTGTACAAACATCCATCGGACAGGGCAGTTTGTGAAAATTGACTAAGAGATCGACTGCCTGAACTTTTAAATACATTTGCTGAGGACACAATGCAGACGATACAAGTCCTTTTTAACGAGCAATTCCAGAAGAGTCTTTGTGTTTTCTGCCGACAAGTTCAGCGCATCGAAAAAACCACAGTTAAGATCACTCTTCTGTGTCAGGCACGGATAAATTAAAACGGGTTTTGATTGAAAAAATTAAGAAACCACGACGTTTTAATGCCGTGCACAGGGATACACTTCCCGTAACTTAGAGAGCTAACAAAAATGCGCAGTCGCTCGATTAGGACAAGGAACTAGGCTGAAAAAGTAGGTTACTCTTGGATAAGTGCAAAGTGCATCCACAGGTTGAATGCCTGAAAAACATTCAAAAGTGAATTTTTGAAGGCAAACACGACCAGCATTCTTCAACACATAGACCAAGGTGTGATTATGAATCTGAAAATCCGTTGCAGAAAGGAAATTTTTAACCGCATTCTTTATCACATGGAAAACAACTTGTTACCTGACTGGTTGGCGGCGGATGTCAGTTGGAAGCATTATGTGCTCGATGCAATTCAGTTCGTTTCAACAAGTTGGCAACAACTTACTAGTGCAACAATAAAGCTTGCTTTCGGGAACCGACTGGAACAGAAAGAAGGCAGCTACTCAGAGGATGCCATGTTGGATGCCTCAGTGAGTAACAACAAGCAGCGCGCGTAGCATTCAGGAGCAAGAACTATGTGAATGAGCTGCGTAGCTACGGATTTTGCATCGGCTAGGCAACAATAGCGTGTCCAAGTTGGACTTCCTCAAGGCAAAAATGACTGCAGTAGCAGCTCAGCAGAGTGGAATTGATGCTGGATTGTTTTCTCAGCGAAATACACAGTAGCGCCAGTTTCTAGAGGTATTCAGACGAGATGCTTTATGTTATACATTTAGATTATAGGTCATGATCTTCTGAATAACCGACTTTTGTGAGCTTTAGTTACAAGTACGTATTTTATTCTTATTGGCACGTTACAATTCAATAATTCAATGGTCGGTTCCCTTTTGGAAAGAAGGCAATATCGGTTACTTGCCCAGCTCGCTTTGTTGCTACTTTTGAAATATCATGATGGTGGGCAATATAGCGGGTTCGACTGTAGTATGGTACTTGTGTCTTATGTAGGTGAGTGTTCAAAACTCGTTTGAACCTTTCCTCGGTCGGCACCTCAACAACAGCGTTTGGTAGATGGTTCCAGTCATTCACTAACCGAGTGGAAAGAGCGACAGCGATGCGGACTTTGAGACTCCTCGGTTTGAATAGCTTCCAGTTGTGACCTAGTATTGAGCCACCTAGGTTAAGCTGGAACAACTGCTCCAGCTAATTTCCTCATTCGCCACTTATGTATGTGCCTTGTAAAGATGAAGTCTACACGACAGCGAAGGTATTCCATGGGAACAGATTCATGTGCTGTAGCCGAAGGGATTAAGGGAAATTAGGAAGCCCGGAGGCGGACTTAGAGCCAAGTCACTGGACTTTTTCGATTAAGGCAAATTTAAGCTTAGTGATTACGAATGCAGTTTGCAGACCATACTCTCGAATTTGCTGAAAAATTCGAGCCAAACGACTTCCGTGTGGCCTTCGGCGAGGAACGGTCAGGTTGTGGCACTGACGAGCTGGGTTAAGCGGTCGTAGCGCGTGATGGTGCGCACCAATTCAGTGTTCTGGTGGCGATATTCCACAAAACAGATGAAGTCAAAACTGATGCCTGCATGTGCACTGTGACCCAAGGAGCATAATAGAGTCAGTACATCAATCATTTGTTTCTCGTTGGTGAACACAGGATCTAGCAAATATGGTCTATTACCTGTTTTGCAACGAGTGGGCTTAACGACGTGATTGTGAAGTGGAACACAGGTTATGAGCTCTTGCAGTTCTGCTTTGAATGGCTGTCCGATTGCAGCAGGTGTTTCTAAACAGTGTATGTTGTAATCACTCATGATAAGGATGCGAGTGTGCTTTCGCTTTAACCTGCATCTTAAAGCTGTCGCAAGGTGGCAGTCCATTTCCCGAGCAGTTGTTAGAGGGCGTACACCAAACCTATCACGCAGGTGTCTCTGCCACGTAATTGCATGCTGCATCAAATAGAATTAGCGAACTGTAAATCTGAATCCTCAACGGCCTCGCACTGTAGGCTGCTTCGGTAATACAGAATTACCACCCCTCCTTTCGTAAGCCCGTCGTTTCGTGTGAGTGACATGCCCTGTAGCGAGACTTCGAGCGTCTGTCATTCCAGTTTGCAATCATGTCTCCGTGACACCTGTGGTATCGCACAGCTTTGGAAGTTAGCGATCTTTCAGTTCGGCCAACTTATTGAAAAGGCTTTGACCGTTGTTATGAAGGCATGATAGTTTCTCCGTCTTAGGAAATCCACAATGAGCCAAAGGAGTAAAGTGCGATAGAATGCCGACCGGTGCGAGGTCGG
>OX104059.1:21807151-21837666 GCA_944474145.2 Dicrocoelium dendriticum | reverse complement strand
TCGACTGCAGGGATGCCCAACGTATATTGTGAGGCTACAAGAATAGGAAGCGAATCAGAGAGAGCGAGGAACGTGCAGCGTGGAACTCACCAAAACGGTTTGTGACCATGGATGTGCAGTCAGTTAAACAAATGGACGTTTCGAAGGTTAAAACAACCATAAAATCCAATGTTATAAGATACTGAAAGAGCATGTTTTCAGTTGCACTACACGGTTCGGTATAATTGCATGTACCTCGCTGCAATCGCACCTTCCATACTTGTGGATAACACTCGGAGGAGAGTTATTGCGCACTAGCTGGAGGGCTCCTCCAACTGCCACTGTTGTAGATATGAGTGACTATTCACTGTTTCCACATTGCGGAAACCTTTGTACCTATATATATATATATATATATATATATATATATATATATATATATATTCTACACAACGACAGTTGTGCGCCGGCGACGACAGCAACCTTTTCATCCCATTCTCTGCAGTGAACGATACATGGCTTAGCCCTGAGGTAAGTGTCAGCTGTTTCAGAGGAGGTTGGGATTACAATTCACGCTGCAAAGTATATATGAAATGCGACCGAAGCAAGTTGGCTTCTTCATGTGTCGTTAACATCAGATCATCTATCGCAATGCAGAAATGCAATTTTCCGCTGCAGTCTGTGGTGTTTGT
The DNA here is from genome assembly GCA_944474145.2 of Dicrocoelium dendriticum. NCBI lineage: Eukaryota > Metazoa > Platyhelminthes > Trematoda > Plagiorchiida > Dicrocoeliidae > Dicrocoelium > Dicrocoelium dendriticum. The sequence goes on along the minus strand of OX104059.1, from coordinate 21,836,995 downwards.
TGGGTTGCTTGTCTTGCATTTTAGGATTGGTACTGAAGTTGATCGCTAATACCTGTTGCTACTGGTGTTTTAATTCACGGGTGAAATTGACGCGATCGTTTCCTTGAGCTATGTCGTCTTCCCATGCGTACGCTATCGGACAGGATTTAAAAGCGTGTGAGGCTGAGTGCTTTCAGGTCAAGATTTTCGAGTCCAGCCCTCATGGGATAGACTCTGGCTTATAAGGCATTTGTTACTATCCCAGTGAATTGGGTAACAAACCCCTCCAGACATTGGAAGACTGTTCGGCTAGGAAAGACCAGTAATTGCTTGAACTAGGTTAGCTAGAAGGTCTCAATGGGTAACGACGTGTGGGTAAATAGTGTTCCCTCTGATGTTTTCCGCATAGCATATTCAATGGAAGCGCAGTGTCGCATAGTCGCTGAGGCCATGGGGTGTACACCTCGTTATAGTGTTGACTATTAGTTAATTATTGATAAGTGCGAGGTCTAAAACTTGGTTCGTCACCCGTTTCAAATAGCTAATGGTGGTATGATTGTAGGAAGGCAAACGGCGATTACGTCTTACATTCTCACTGAGCGGATCTGTGACCTAGATGGCGTGGAGGTTGGAGCCCTCCACAAGATGTACATGACTGTATGATCATGCCACGACTCGCTTCACGGCAAAGCGTAGACAGTGATCCATTTCCAGGGTAGACATTGGAAGGTGATAAACTATTGCTAGTAAACGCACAGCACTACATCTCAAGTGTAGATGGCACCACAGAAAAGCGACGACTTGCGTTTCCGGATCGTCAGTGGTATCAATATCCAAGTGAGATCGTCAATAAAGGATAATGATTCTTCCTCTGTTTTTTCGATCTATTTGTAGGGGAAGCATACCGAGCAGATCTATCTCAGAAAGATTGATATCGGTATTCAGCCATGTCTCGATTACCATGACGGTGTCCTGGTGAGTACGAACCTCAGCTAGCTTACTGGGAAAACCTTGTGCGGTGATATAAAAGCAAATAAGGATCCCAGAGATTAGAAGCAAATTTGTAAATGAACATTTCAGTAGAGAGTTTATGTCGAGCTTGTCGGATCTGATGCTAGTCTTTTCATTTTCCTTGAAATGCTGACATCACGAGAGCTGTGCTGGATTGGGGTGTAAATTGCTCAGAGTCAGTGTCTGGCTGTATCGTTTTAACACCGTCCGGGTTCTGAGCTGAGTGCTGACTTGGTCACACACGAGCGTACTTGTTCAATACGATCTTGTCACTTTGTCTCCATGTATCCATCGCCCTTGTACGTACTTCTGATTGCGGCTTTCTTCGCAGCTATGCCACATTTCGGGCGCTTTTTCTGCCATGCATTCGCATTTCGGTGTTACTTTCGTCATTTGGAGACCACACCCCATTCGTACTTCATATCGAATCGGCGATTACATTTTCCAGCAATATCCCATCACGGCTGATTCACCGTTCTCCCGCGTCATATTGTGGGGAACGCAACTCAAGGCAGACGAGTTGTGCAATGGAGAACCCACGTCTATACATCCTGACAGCACGAATATAGATATTCAGGCCCATTTGCTCACATCCTTCGTGGTACCTTACTGACCCGCAGTTTCTCTGCACCAGTTCATTCAAAACGTACCGGTGGATGCCATTTTCTGCACCACGCGTCCTTCCTCTGGTTGGTTTGCGTATTACACTTTCTTTCTCCGCCGCGATCCAGGATTTCTGATTCTCGTGCGTCTCCTCGTTTCCACACACGCTACTCGTTAGTGTCGCACTACAATATGCCTTGACCCTTAGCTCACTTGAGTTTGACGTTCACGGACGCGGTGGACAAGGAATGGTTGCACAGCCTTTTGTTTGCTCTAGTCATTCGGGATTTGCTAGCGTTTCTGACGTTTGATTCATTTAACATCCGGAAAAATGCCAAAATCACGGGACATGGTTAGAAGGCTGGTGTCTGATAGGAAACCATGCACTAATGGTAGCGTTACTCGGAGTAATCGCGGTTCACCGTAGTGTACGGAGTTTAAATGACGGACGAGGCACCTTGTGCTGGTTCCTTTAGGTTGGACCTCGATAAATTGATGCCTGGCGTCCTACTGTTTCCGGTTACATTACAGTTGGTCTTTAATTGAACTCGCCACAAGTTCAGGCACATAACAGAATGCAACACCCAATGAATTATGATGCTGTTTGGAATTTGCCTTTTTGGAGGAGTGTGTGGCTGCAGCCTTTGATCAGACAACAGATAGCAACCCAGGCCTAACGGTAGTATTGACAACACAAAGTGTTGCTAGTTTGACAGCGGTCGATGACTCTGTCATGTAGATGGTATCAAGCGACGCGTGTGCTGTTAGTTCTGCAACAGTACTGGATATACCACGAGGTTTTGTTGAAGCATACAGTACAGGCGCACCATTAAGAGCAGTCCCTGTACCGGGGTAGGTGTCACTTTGGTCTGCATGTCTAAATCTGGATTAGTGCTTTTAGATCTGGAGAGCGCAGCGAACGGCAGTCCGCCCTCTCAGTCCTCGAAGGACTGGGAGTGCTTTTTTGATCAGCAGGACGTTTGGCATAAATATGACGTAACACATCGGGCGCCACACTGCAAACCAGTTCGTTGCAGAGAATGTACTTACTACCTAAAGTAACTGCGTTAAGTCTCAGGTTACCGAGGTCATTATGAATTTGGGTTACCTTTGCTTCGACAAACTGATCTATTAATTTAAATATGTTGGCTCCCTTTGACAGTTTGAAAAGTATGGTAAGACGAAAGTCGTTAGACGTATACGCTTCATATTGTCTCCACAGTACAATTAACAATAGCCGATAGATAGCCATATACTTAACATGATCAGGAGCTGTAGTGGTTTGTCTCTTTTATCTAACGTAAAAGCAGTATGATTCGCAAGATGGGAACCGACACCTAGTATAGATCACTCTCGCTTGTGGGCAAAATGTTTGCCACCATCACTATAGTTGTTTGTGAAGAGTTTTTCACAACTTCCATAACACGGACATGAAGCAATTGCCTGATGCTTCTGTGATTCCAATGCGTATGACGGCATGACGGAATTACCACACATATGCACATGACAGCCTTAAGCTGTCAAATAGTTGTCTTTGAACACACAATGCATGGCTAACAAGCTTTGTGGTATTGGGTTTTAATTAAACCGCAAGTCAACTGCATCAGCACCGTTTTAGGTGACATTTAGGTTGTTATTCAACCACCCTTAAAGCGCGCCACATTGTTCGCGGATCGACCGCGCATGCAACCCGCTTTTTTACAACCCATAAGTTTTGAGATACACTAGATAACCGTAAACTTCAGTGATAGAAGAATCTAGACTCATCGCATCTGTAGCTTATACTCAGCATCTTCTAATTTCTGCTCTATTTCTGTAGCCTCCAACACCACGTGTAGCGATGAGGAGGGCATAACCAACTGTCCGTCTTACAATTTCATGGTCCCTGTGCTATTGGCGTTCTACATGCTGTTTGCTTCAGTATTACTACTTAATCTTTTGATTGCAATCTTTAGGTAAGTGTGATATTTGTATTTTACGTTGTAACTATAGCCCACTCTCATGGGAGGATCAAACATGTTACAGGGTGATAGAATTATCAGTTAATCTATGGCTAAATGTTGTCATCATATTTAATCATATGGCAGGATGAGCTAATTCAATGTCAAAATGTGATTTATCTGCACATGGTGCTTTATTCCTAGTGCGTTGACTAACTAGCGTGGCAGATGTTGTAGGATGGGGTTGTGGGTCTATGAAGTATGAAAAAATAGTTGTATTTTAACCGCGACAAAGCAACTGATGTTGTATTGGCTCAAACAGTGCCGTAAGGATCGCTTAGGATACTGGATGTAAAGTTAATGCATGCATCAGAATGTTCGCAAACGGTAGAATCAACGAGGGATGCTACCATTAATCAGAGTACCAGAAAGTAAAAAAAGGGACGTAGTCCTTTTAAAGTAGTCAGAAATTATCCGGGAAATAGTAAAACCAATAAGGGCAAATATATGCAGCTAAAAGCACGGCGTACGGAAATCGTTTTGCGTCTGATGGCGCAAGAAAGTAGTCTTCTGACTTTTTACAATGTTCCAGGAAAATTTGTGGACCAGGATTAATGGTAAGAGAAAAAGGAGGTCTGTCTTGGTCACTCGCGATCAAAAGAGTGAGGTACTGGCAACGTAACGCGGTCTGTCGGGACGGAGAAAAGAGGAGTTTACATCATAACAATTGAAATGGTTGGGGGAGAGGAAAAGGAGTTCAACCAAGTCACGAGTTTATCTAAGTCTCGTTGGTTTTTCAAAGACATCTCAACAATTGGGAGCATAAGTTCTAGAGTGGCGTCATCAGAATGTTTATATCCAAGGAACTTGGATGATAAGGGAAGATTTTCGACTTGGATGAAAACTAGAAAAGGATAGAACCTCTACCTGGCAGTGCACCATCTATAACAAGGCTGTATGAGGTTTGTGTAATTTGCGAGATAGTCGCACAATGAATGTGGAACATATGAAGGGATGTCATTTTCGAACAGATCTCGAGCAGCAAGGATCTGTCTAGTACCCCAAAGGCGTTGGTGTAATCGTGGAATAGGAGCTGTACGATTTTGAATTTTCACCCCACACAGACGTAACGTGATGCACATGGTACGAAACGACATACATTATACAACGCCCTAGCTTGTAGGCAAACTACTTCTGATAGTGCGGAGACGTATGGTGTTTAAAACACGTCCAAGAACACGGACGTGTTTAATTGCTCGATACTTCTGTGACTCCCTTGTAGGCACTAGTTTGATACTGGTTGCTTTCCAGATGTCAATGCTAGTGCCAGTGGTGAAGCAACGGTTAACTCTGTCAGATGCGAATGTAAGGTATTCACTCATACGTTCAGAAGCAACGTTGACTGAATATCTGGGCGACTAACCTTATTTGGCTTCACTCTTGTCAGCTACCTGTAAAAACTAGTGTGGTGAAATTAGTTGGGGAATCCGTGATGGTGAATGAAGTTTGGATGAATGTGTTAATTGATGAGAGGCTGAACTTCACTTTGAGATTGCAGTAATCCGTAGTACTGAGTCGATGCGATGAGATACTCTGAGCAATTTATTTACTTTTACATGCTGAATCTTTAGCATGTCGCGGTATACTCGCGTTGTGACGGGTATCTACACCGCGTTTGTCAGCTGCGACGTTATGATAATCCTGGGCCGATTGTTGCAGTTTACCTACTGTGAGTGAAGGAGTTCACTGGTACATCCAGCGACAAACTGTGCATAAAAAGAAACTACAATCTCGTGTTCATTACAGACACACCTAGTGCATTCGGATCTGAAGTTTCCCAAAGGCATCCGTTTCTGCCTTGTAATAGTGTTTTAGAAAAGATTATGCTTTTAGCAGGTAGCCGGTCTGGCGCAGATAACCGTTACAGGTGCACAATGGTGCATCGTGCGTCATCCGTGCTGAATACGGTCTTGCAACACGACTTGTTGTGAACGAAGAGCCTTTCTCCCCAACCTATAAGCTGTCTTGTTATCGTACCCCTCTAAGCTATAATACAGTCCACATTATTTTATGAAACGCGTCAACTTGAAGAGACAACTATTGAGTTTGCTTGCACCTGATCTGCTATGTTAGCTGGTTACACAATCATGTCCGTTCTTAAAGGTTTGCAACTCCTGCTCTTCCCTTACAGCAATGTGTTTCAGCAGGTAGAAGACCACTCAGTTGAAATTTGGAAATACAACATATACGCCCTCGTCGTGGGGTACAACGAGAAGCCAATACTCCCTGTTCCATTTTCGGCATTACAAGTGATGGTCGAACTATTGGTTCTGTTGGTCCGAAGGTGCTCGAACAGACGCAGAAAATGGTCCGGTAAGCCTCACTTTTTAAGCCGGTTAACGTTGATCCTTATAAGCAAATATATGTTGAGCATTGAGAAATCGAGCACACGGAATTATTGATCCTATTCTAATCTCGCTTGATGTTATTCACAGCGTGTTCTTCAGTTTAGAGGCTAAGCAGAACCATAATCCGAACTTTGATTTAAGCATTTAAGTTGTTTAAACCATGATAGAATTCAGCTGCTGCTGAGCACGCGTCACACTGGAATTGCAAATACTTCGCAGCATACAATGTTAGCTTTCTTGACAATTTTGGCTCCCTTCAGCAGCGCAACTTCTGCGGTTACACCCAGCTTCTAAGTCCAGGACCTCTAATAAGTTATATGGCGTTGCTACTGACAGTCTTGACTAATCCCAGTTCACAAATCTATGGTACTAGTTCTAGCGGTAAAAGTTAATGACGATGTCATCATGTATAGAACGGGCCTACTTCAAATGTTTAGACTGATGTACGCCCGATTGCAGTCGAACATGCTTGAACCTCAGGCAGTTGAGCTGAACATAAAATGCCATGTTTCAATGGGGAATTTTCGCAGTCTAAATGCAAAACCATTTCTGCAACAAAACATCTTTCCCGCTGCAGTATCTTCTTGCACCTATTGATCGCTGGCTACAGAGTTTTGCTTGGTTAGGGTAAACATAGTTGAGTAATACTCTGTAACTGGCACTGAATTCCATGGCAAAAAACTACCCAAAATTTGAATGATGGCAGTACATGTCTTGCTTTTCGTCTAAGTTTATGGGATCCATGCAACCGAGGCGATGCTTGCACTGTCACATGTGTTGAATTCCTGCACCCTGACAATGCGAACTGTGACGCTTTATTCACTGTTACGCGGTAAACAAGGCAGGATTGATGAAGTGAGGGGTAATCGCGTTGTCAACTTGCGACCAGTAGACTGGTGGCTTCTAGTGATCACCTAATAGTGCTATGCTACGCCGGCGTAATCGGTGGCAACGTTTTTTAGCAATTTCACCCACTTGTTCCATCTGGTAGCTCTGAGAAGTAAGGGAAACAGACAGAATGTGGTGCAGCCATGTACCACCTATTCCCACTGTACCAAACACCCGTTTGTTCTAATTAGGTGAAAAATGCGCTGCATTTTACCTTCACCTTCAAAGTCCGACTTAGGTGGATTAGGCGTCATTCAGCCCTATTGGTGTAAGGATGTAGTACCTGAAAGTTCAAGTGGAGCCGGTGTCTTGGATTGGTTGAAACAGGTCCTGTCCATCAACAGTTCACCTGCTGAGTTAGTGTAGCTTTATTTAACAATAAATGTAAATTAAGGATATAATAATCAGCTATCCGATTTTAATACACACGCTTGTGCTGTGGTTCCACGATTAGTCAATCAGTTTTGCGAGCCAATGAGCCTCGCGCTTGGTGGTATACGTGAATCGTAGTACCCGCGAGGATTAGTTATGTCCTTGAAATGTTACTTCTCAGTTCCATGCTAATGGAATATTGCCTCAGCAGTGACTGTGTTGGAAGAAACGCTCAAGATTTACGGGAGAACAAGCTATGCGGCAAACAGTAGTTCTTAGGCGGCACAGCTTTTCAAGAATCCTTTCGCAAAACGTTACCTCTCATAGTTGCAGGGCCTAATGGTGAGGAATTCCCATTTTCTAAGATGTGTTGTTGGAAGCTAACATACAGTCTACAAGAGCGTTGGCAATAACCCTTTTGTCATGAGCTGGGATAACACTAAGCACCTCCTGAAACGCTGTTTGCTCAGGTCACTTAGGCCTGTCCAAGCGCCACCACAATTCTACCGCAGTAGCCCGGTAATGATGCACTGCTGTCTTGATTTTGCACGCCTGCATTCGTTCCAACCAGCCCGAAACACTATATATTGATCGATGAACTTGCCCTTGGCGTGCCGTACTTGACTTCAACGCAACCATCCGTGCCGATCCAGCGGTTTCACGATGGACAGATTGGCAATTACACCTGTACCCAGGTGCACTTGCCTACGGCCGTCACTCCGGTAGTTCATACCCATGTGATCGGCTGAGAGACATTTTGAGATAGACCAACATCTACTATTAGACAGTTAGCAATGTAGTGGGATCCCCTCTCACCCGAAGGCGTGAACCATGGTTTCCGTGTAACAGAGTAGGAGGGGACTAAACTTCTGGGACCAACCGTAAACCCGCGACCCAGGAAGTTAAGCACATACTGCACTGCCTTGTAAGAAAGTTTAAGTAATGGTTAACTACTATTACGTCGCAGTAGAATGTTGTTTCTATGAATTTAGGTTTACGACCACCATCAGTGGTTCACAACCATTTTGTGTTTGTCACCCAAAAAGCGAGTTCACCATTACAATTACCCTACCCACATTTTTATTTAAAATTAAGTAACTATTAATTACTACATCTTTTACTTATAAGTACGCAAAATGCATACCAGTTTTAATTACTTCGATCACATAAATGACGAAACTACTTTTTCTTGCACAAGTTTCATATGAGCAAGTTGGTATGTCATAGTTCTACCCAAGTTAACTAAACAATTAAATCAATAAACAAAAATGGTGTTGTTCTTGACAGCATGAGAGAAGTCTGAAGTGGCCTGAACAAAGTACTACAGGCACATGTGCTCGGTACTTGTACACAAACGTTACAAGTTAACCAGGACACACTGTATTCATGTTGTGTATATGAGTATATGTATGGTTGACGGGAGAGCCAGTGCTGCGCTTAGGTTTCTGGTGGCTAGATCACGACAGATGGTCTGCCCAATGCAGCTATTGTTGTACTGCTGTCTCAGGTTCTGGGCGTCTCCTCATGGCGACAGTTGGGTAGGAGTAGGGTTACGTCTTTTTTCTAGCTAAGAGCCAGGAAACCAATCCGGTCAAGTCAGTGAACTGACCATGTGCTAGCCCCGTTGCCATTCGGGTGTAGGTTTTCTCGAAGGTTTTGGCTGAGGACCCGAGTCGTTCTCCTGTCAGTGATGAACGCCCTGCAGATTCCAATAAGGCACTACACTCACGCTCCTGAACCGGATCTGCTCCCCACTGCCTTGTGGGCCAGGCTATTGAGATAAAGGTTGTGGGTGGAGTCCTTCAAACAATCCTCCGAAGCACAAGCAACACCACGTGCGATTGCCCACCAATGCAATCGTATACCTGCGAGCAGAGCACTCAGCGGCGGGTGCTGGAATGTGCGCACACTACTGGAACGAAATTCGGGTAAGCGCACCGAGCGACGCACTGCACTGGTCACAATGGAACTGGCGCGTTATAACATCAAGATTGCGGAGCTCAGCGAGACCCGATCTTTTAAACGGCAAACTGGTATGTACGCCGACTGGCATCAGCGCATGACTGATACCTCCTTGCCCATGACTCGGAAGAGGCAAGCTTGCCACTTTTATAAACACCTACGGTCCGAGCATGTGTTATCCTGATGACACGGGTGATCACTTCTACGCTCAGCTATCCTCCGTGATAAGGTCTGTGCCGATGGGTGACCGACTATTTCTGTTGGGTGATTTTAACGCGCACGTTGGGAGTGGTGCAGCGGCGTGGACAGGTGTTATCGGTCCGCAAGGCATCGGTTAAACTAATGCGAATAGTGACAGGCTGCTTTCATTGTGTGTCATTCACGGCCTGACGATCACGAACAGTAGGTTTGCACTGAGTGCAAGTGATGTAGTAGCTTGGATGCACCCACAGAGTGGTCACGCTCACCTGTTCGACTACGTCATCGTATGTCAGCGTGACATGCGCAAAGTTGGCATGACACGCGTACTGCGTGGAGCTGAGTGTGGCACTGATCATATATTGGAACGGACCAAACTGTACATATCTTTCCGTAAATATACGTATTGCAATCCCGCCGTGAATCGGCATAAACGTAGCATTCTCTCCATCGGTACTGTAACGAAAAGTACTGAGCTGGAGAAGGCGAAGGCTTCCCCCGCATATGTGATGTGGAATGTATAGCCACAGTGGGCGAACTGTGGCACCAAATTCAAGATCAGGTGCAGCTGCCTCCGAGGAAACCATTGGGCACGCAAAATGTGAGCGGCCGATTGAGTAGACGAGAACAATGCGACGACTGGCGTAGTGGTGTTGATGAAGGATGCAGCATTTGCTGCACATGTGACAAACTGGAGAAGGGTAATCAGTTATTCAAATTGTGATAGCGACGAACCTGGGAGCTTCGTCACATTATAAATGACTTTGCAGTTGTTTCTGGTGTGAAGCATGACTGCCATGTTCACTATCTTTCTTCATACAATGACCTCTTGTGCTTTTGATGCGGCTTGTGCTTACGGTGCTTGTTGTGGAGCACCATGTTGGTGGTGGGTTATTGAACATAGGTCGTTTCAGTGAGAGAGCCCAACTGTGTGAGACAACTATCTGTAGGTTGCTGTTTACTGACGACTGTGCGTCGTTTGCGCACAGCACGGATGTTGCAGAACATGACAAGTGCTCTGGCTTCGACAGCGGCAAAATTTGGGCTCACCATCAACACAAACAAAACTGTCTGTCTCTTTCAACCTTCACCGGAGGTGCAATCTACAAGGTTGCAGCCAATCAGCATTGGTGCTGAAGTATTAGAAACCATTTCCCGCTTCTGTTATCTTGGGACTGTGGTTTTGATTGACCAGCAAATACACGGTGAGCTGATTTTCTGCGCATTGAAAACAGCGACGGCATTCGGGAAGCCTGAGTACTAAGTGTGGAACAACCACCAGCTTACCGTCGGCACGAAGCTGACAGTTTACAAAACCATGGTGCTGTCCGTTCGTCTATAAGGCAGCGGAACGTGGACGATGTGCGGCGAGACGTGAGATATCTCGAGCGGTTACATCAGCAGTGTTTGCGACGGATTTTGCGCATCGGTTGGTGCGACAGAGCTGCAGACACGGAAGTGCTGCGTCGAAGTGGAATGTATGCAATGGACCGCATACTTTTACTGAGACACCTGAGGTGGCTTGGTCATGTGAGCCGTATGGATTCGACGTGGATACCGAAGCAGCTATTATATGGTTAGCTGAGTATTGGGAAGCGGCATGTGGGGAAACCAAGCTTCATTACCAGGATATGATCAAAGTGAGCCTCTCACGTTCTAATCTTGATTGCAGATCATGGGAATCGAAGGCGGCTGATCGGCGTGCATGGCGCGAGCTGAACACGAAGGCAGTTGCCGAGGTTCAGGAGTAAGCCCTCGTGCATGCGGAGAAGAAGCGGCAGTTGCGAAAACGGAAGCTGACGATAGTGTGCACTTCATCGACATCAAGCGTATGGTGCTGTTGCACATGCGGTTGCGAGTGTCTGAATCAGGCAGATCTAGTGAGCCATGAGCGAAGCCACTCGAAGCCAGTTTCTAAACAACGACGGGTGCTGCTGAGAGCGGGGGCAGAACCGGCGCAGCGTTGGTAGGTACGGTGCATTCGATTTACTAAGCGCGTGCTTGCTTGTTGAGTTACTTTATTTCAGGTGGTGGGTTTGCTATCCTATCATAATGCGTATGTTATTAGCTCTTTTTAACGTCTACCTGAATAATCCTCTAGGAACTTGCACACGTCGCTTAAGCTAGTTGTGGTTAATTTCGTTAACATTTTTGCATTTCTGGCATTTTTAAAGATATATTTTATGACATTTTATACTGTTCGCGGATTTGTTCACAGTCAAATTATTACGTTTGCTAATTTAGCTAAGCGCTAGGTCGGCATATCCGTATACCTAAACCAATTTCCTTTTTTATTTCAAGTGGTTAATTGTTGCTTGACATCCCCCTTGTGGTTGCGCTTGTTGTGCATGGTGACAAGGTGTCTACCTGCCCATTAACAACCACTCGGTCCAAACTGACTTCAGGAGGCAGTTGGTCGTTGCTGGAGGGGATGAGGTGCATGGTCTTCGTGACCGAAGAGTGTTTCTATGCACATGGTTTGTGTGGGGCGGACGACGGCCTGCTTGAGTCTGCCCGGGGGGCCGGCTCTGTTTATGAAACGTGGCTCCAATCCATATGCCTGCCTGTCTTATTCCTTTGGGCTTACAATGGAGATGGGGTGTGTGGATGGAGCTGTGTTTGGTGCAACGCAAGCTACCCATGGTCCCTCGGTAGACACAGGCGTCCAGTGGCTGTCCTATAAAGGCCACAGTGACAGGCGAATCCGGAACAGGATGCCGCCAACCATATGTATGAGTAAGTGATCATGTTGACTGGATTTCTTAAGTTTATGCTGAAGCTGTGGTTGTGTTTGGTGAATTCGCCAACATACGAAGGCATCTAATAAAATCTTTGAAGTGGCTGACGTTCTTGAACGGATTCAAATCCCCCGGAACTCAGGAGGCAGTGACTTTATTTAGTGGAAATTCATATGCGCCACATCACAATACTGTTAAGCAGACATTTGCCAAGCAAAAACCCACCACATATTGGAACACTGCCGCAGAGCCATTCGCTGAAACAGTATTAACCGGGACCACCTAGCTGGCATCATGTGGAGCTTCTTCGGCCAGCCAGCCATATTTGGTGCAATTTTGGCTAAGCCACATGGTTACTCGTGCTCTAAGTTCATGGACGCGCAAGCCGACATAGGTGTCATCTAGCTGCGTTGCTTTTCATGTCTGTATTCGTATTTCATTAACGAAAATTGTCGAATTCACTGATCACTCACTAATGATTAGTCACTGACGGTTATTCAATAGTGAGTAGGTAGGGTTGCATACTTTAATATATATGAGTTCTTTGTTAAGTCTGTTTGGCAACAATTCTCGTACCTATATTTACCTCCCCCCTTAAAATTCCATTTTAACCCATTAGAGGTAATTACCCCCAGGTTGCAAACCACTGACCTACACGAAGTGGATCAGTTGTCGTCCTCACATTTGCATTGCAGCTGATATCTCAGAACTGACATTCAGGGTCAATAAATCAATTTTGAAGACACCCCAAATCATTGTTATACGCAAGCAATCTGATGGCATCACAACTTATCATTAGGGATAGGCCTGAATATGCCGTGGAAGCATTAGTACTAATTAGTCTGAACAATGGAATCTCTTCTATTTGTTATCAAGCCAGCGACACTACACAGACAGTAACCTCCGTCACTTACCAAGTTCTGCATTTTTTGCGTCACCGCATCACGTTGTTTTCCAAAAAGGCGAGGTGGAATAGAGCAAAGCACTGCAGTGATTACATAGAAATTGAATATATCAGATCAGCTTACGACTTTTTTAAAAACATTCCTGTTGCATCATGGGGGACAGTATGTACAAAATATCCCGAGCACTGGGCGCGACATCTACAGTTTGCTTGATAGCGGCACCTACCCCCTTTTTGAAGTGTAGGGTACAGATGAAGATCTTCAGAAACGTATTGGGATCGCGTTTATGAGAACGCTTCTGAAGACATGTTATTTAAGATGGTCTTAATGACCCTTGTGAGACGCACAAGAAGTTCCTAAGATTAAGCAGGAAGGATCACAGATGCAAAACCCGTAAATATACGTTAAGTTGTGCTTAGTAGTATGCGACGCTATCTGCAGGGCATTCACCGAGGAAAACCGTAAGCTTATTTTTAATAATAATAATAATAATAATAATAATACATCTACTTCTCTTGATGAGAGAAACTGTGTCTATAGCGGCGCAGATCATTTGGTACAGAAGAATTCATGCTCTTGCATGGGTGACATGCATAGGTGGAGTGTTAAGATATGCGTTTCATGTATTAACATTCTGGCGGATGGTTGAGGTCAAAGCCTAGTTATGAAAACATTGGTGTTTAGATGTTTTGGGGCCCCTCTTGGAATAGCTCATGCAGGTAATTTTCCCACGTGAATATGGAGCTTAGGGTAGTTAGATCAAGATAACTGGCGAGTCTGCTACTAACTGTTGCCACATTATCATATGACCAGCTTGTTATGGGTAGTTTATTCTACAGATAGCTGTATCTGACCAGGAAGAAATTAGAGCGGACATTCGTTCTAGCCTTCGGTATATTCAATATAAAATTTTTGTTGCGAAGCGCTCGAGTTGAGCAATGTTGCAAATTGAGTGTAAACTAGTTGGAATAGATCTTTTTGTGAAACATGTTGAAAAGCAGCAACAAAGTATGCTTCAATCGTCGAATCCAAAGTGGTTCGAGATGAAGTTCATTGCAACATCCTCGATAACTCATAGCAGTGTTTACTAACCAGCTGTTTATTAAATGATCTCTGCAGGTACTTCACAGCAACTCTGTCAATCTTTCTCAGATTTCCGTATATTATGCTGCAGTATTCAAGGATGAAGCCGGTGAGTAGCTTTAAAAGCTCAACTCTGGCACTAGTTTTGTGTTTTTGTCTGATATATTGAACATAGACTGTCTGGCACGTGCTACTTAGTATTGGGCCTGTTCGGAGAAATTGAAGGTAGACGAGTACCTAATTCCAAGATCTCGTGTGGACAACTGTGTAGGGACGCGTACATTGTTTAGGATGATGGATCCTCCGGGGATGCAACAACCGTAAGATAAGATGCTTGATTTCTTAGCCGAGAGGTTCATCTCCCATGTGCAGCACCATGACTCAAGGGAATGTAAATCATCTTGAATGAGTAGTAAAGTCCCATGAAGCACTTCACGCTGAAGCTTATAGACTATTTTGATAGTGTCAGCAAATAAAAATGATGTACCACGTTTTACAGATGTGGCGATGTCATTGATGTAGAACAAAAAGAGTAAGGGACCGAGCGCGCTCCCTTGAATCACGCCACGGGTGGAAATTGGGTGTTGCCCACCCAAAAACACTGCACAACCATGACGCGTTTCGATTTCATTTCATTTCATCAGGTGGAGATAGAAGGCCTCGATCCCGCGACCATTGGTATAGTAACCGAAACCTCTACCCCTTTGGCTACCGGGTCACGATGGGCAACGCTTGGCACAACGGTAAATGACTAATTGGAGGGTCCATTTCGGACTACACGTTGTGTGATTGGATTGCGACGTGCAATCTCAAAGTGGACCGCGGTTCACATTGAAGTGAACCTTGGTCACTGTGGTCACTGGGACCGTAGTCAAAGCAGAAGGAATTGGGTGCTGCCGGCCCGAAAACACTGCACAACCACGACGCCTTTCAATCTCATTTCATCTCACCAGGTGAAGATAGCAGGCCTCAAGAAGGAACCCAAACAGTCCTACACGGCTGTGCCAAGCATTGCCCGCCATGACGCAGTAGCCCAAGGGGTAGAGTTTTCGGCTACTATTCCAATGGTCCCGGATTCGAGGCCTGTTATCTCCATTTGATGTGAGGAAATGAGATTGAAACGCGTCGTGGTTGTGCAGTGTTTTCGGGCGGGCAGCACCCAATTCCATCTGCTTTGACTACGGTCCCAGTGATCTCAGTGACTAAGGTTCACTTCAATGTGAATCACAGTCCATTACATTGAGATTGCGCGTCGCAATCCAATCACACAACGTGTAGTCCGAAATTGATCCTCCAATCACTCCACTGGTGAATGAGCGTGGGGAAGAGCGATAATCACCTAAAGTGACTACCTGAGCCGAACGATTATCGGAATGTAGTGCGTTGGTCGGTTGTTATCAATCGTTTGTTTGGGACCTGCTTTGTGCCAAGGCATAATAAATGACGTTTTCCATTGGTCTGAGTGTGTAAAAAATTGACTTTAAACAAGGACTAGCACTGTAATTAAAAACGTGCCGAATAGTCTATTAACAGTTCAAACTCACTTTCAAACGGGACCGGATCAGTAAAAAGATAATGTTCTTCCATCTTTGAAAACTTCGCTGATTCATGATAGAATTTGTTGGATCAATATGTATGAAATTACCAAATAACTACGTACGACTCACATCAGCTTTAAGCAAACGATGCTCACTAGCCGTCTCCGCTGCGTGGCCACGTGGATAGAAATAAAATATTAATGATAAAAACAACAAGAAGACAATGCTCTCCAACCAGCAGTTCCCAGTTGGATAGCTAGACGAGGGATCTCTCACTGAGATTCTAGACTGGCAATGCTAGATTATATCAGTGGTTAGCTAATTCTACTATTTTGTTGAACAACGGATAAGTGTTTTTCTGAACAGTGTGCCCCAGCTATCAATCCTATGCTCACTCACAAGAAAGGAATTCCATTTCTGCATTCCAGTGCAAATTTACTACAAAACGTTTACTGTTGTAAAAATTGAGCTTGAACACAGTATCTAGTAGATGGGCTGAGTTTCACTAATAAACTTGTTCCGTCTGTCCGACCCCCGTCGATTACGGTTAACAAAAGTTGGAGCGAAGGCGCAGACGTGATGGGACTGAGGTTTATTGATAGACTGGGCAATGGTCCTGATTAGTAGCCGAAAAAGCGGCATCAGTACGAGGCGTTGACATCTAGGGAAGGATGCTAGAATACGGAGAGTTGCAGCTTCGTGACACATCTTACTGTTATGCCATGTGTGTGATTATGGTTCTGGCAAACATATCCGACATACAGTTCAGCGTACCGTATAGGTTACCAAAGTGCACAGTAATTTAATCAACAAACTAATGCAAACTTAGCAATCTACGAACTGTTGCACGTTGCTAAGGTACTGAATGGGAAATAGAGCAAATAGGTCTTCACCTAGTAAGAGATCGAAATAGCAGCAGTCTCGATCACCAAGATTAGGTTAATTCAGTTGCCAAAGTCAGCTTGCAGTTGGCCAAACCCCGTCGACTCTAATCCTGACTTTGTGTATCCTGGTCCATATACTTCTGGTTCCTTTTACCTTTGAGTGAGGTGAACGCTGAAGTGACGAGGAACAGCACAACAATGGTCACCGTGAACAATTGTCAAAGTTAATCGATGAGTAATGCCGTCGATCGAAGCGCTGAGATAAAGTAAGAGGAAGAAATGTTTGAGGATTGTTAATATTGAGAAACGAATGAGTCAAAACAGGCATGTGGTCAGATCGCTGTTAAAAAGTGCAAAAATTTGGCTTACGAGAACCTGAAATATTCTCAGTTTGGAATCCTGGTCATGAAACTGCTTATTAAGTTTTATCCCAATAAAGTGTAAATGCCTGCTCTACATATAATTTTTGTAGAAATACATTAGACGCCACATTTTTTCAAATCTCGAGGTAGATAATTCAAACCGTCTTCACCCCCTAGGGAATCAGGAAGAACATCTAAGGACAGACAGTTCTAGAAGTGAAGCTGCCAGAAGTACGTGCGATCGAAGGTGGAGAGACAATGGAGCAGAACTGTTTGCTTTCACGAAGAGCAAAACAACTCGACTTGAAGAAACCCGTGACGCGGAATGGAAGATAGGATTTTGCGAAAGTGGACAGCAAAATACCAAGTCAGAAATGGCGGGACTCCTGGAACAGCAAAAAATTGATGCTGAATTGCGAATGGCTCGGTTGTTCGAGACGCATTGTATGAAAAACCTTTTGACTCGACAAGAAATGGAAC
Source organism: Dicrocoelium dendriticum (assembly GCA_944474145.2). Taxonomy (NCBI): domain Eukaryota; kingdom Metazoa; phylum Platyhelminthes; class Trematoda; order Plagiorchiida; family Dicrocoeliidae; genus Dicrocoelium; species Dicrocoelium dendriticum. Next base: position 21,819,644 of record OX104059.1, on the reverse strand, counting down.
GAAATAGAACTGTAACTGGCGGAATTTCCCAAATAAAATCAAGGTAAGTGATCACCTTCGTCTCTCTTGAGCCCGCATAATTTCGCTATTAATCGTGAGCTAACCAATGGTCGGTAGATAGCGTACGACGTGAAACAATTAGTCTTCGTAATCAGCGCAAGTAGAAATACATTGCATGTAGACACAGCCAAACAGCCATCACATGCTCAGAACACGCTGTACGGCCGTTTCATCCTTGTGGGAATTGTCAGCAGTTCGCATTCCTTTTGAGTCTAGATGTGATTTATAATTGCACCATCCATAGCTGCCTACTACTCCCTTGTAATCAGCATACTCAACGAACAACAGCAGTAGATCAGCCATGTAAACTGATGCTTCGCTGCCATATAACCATGATGACATATGAAATAAAGGATAAATAGAGGGAGAGAAGGGGGACTTACCTGAAAACCTTAATGCCCTAATCAAACATTCAGGGTCAAGGCGCCTACACCTGGTGTAGACAACGTACTGTCACAAACAGCTGGCTATCGTGCGAAGACGGCATCAGCAAGCTTTCTTGCGACTGTCATTGCCCCGCATCATAATCAGCCAGTACCCCGCAGATAACACAGCACCAAACACACTTTAAACAGACAATCCGATTTGGAGACGGCAGCAGACGCCCCAATGGTGTCGGTTGCGAGCCAGGTCCTGTAAAGTCTTGAGCCAAGCACAAGGCTAGTCAAGTGGACTCCAGCCCGAAAGACGAGACGGACCAACGGCACCCAGTTTGGCCGTCAATAACTTCATTTCCCCTGCCAAGTCAACTTCTGTCCACCTCGAGCCTTGCGCCACCCTACATCTGGCAGACTGAACAACGCCCACTTAGGTAAGCGGTGACCAGGCATACGTAGCATGTGCCCGAGCCAACGCAATTTATTCAGTGCCATCTGTTGTTCAAGGGAGCTGGCATGATTATCACTACCTAGTACTCACCTACGCACATCGTAGTTGCGGACACGCTGGTGCCATCCGACACCAGCAGTGCTTCGCAGACAACGATGATTAAAGACTTGAAGGCGCCTCAGATCTTCAGACCGAAGGAGCCAAGTCTCACTACCATACAGCAGAACGGCCCTCACTGTGGCCTTATATACACGGTCTTTCAGACGAAAGGAAATTTCCTTCTGTAGCCAAAGATGCCGCAGGTTAAAGAAGGCAGCTCTAGTCTTCGCAATACGCAAGCTAACTTCAGTTTCCATGTGCCCTTCGTTGCTGGTGCAACCGCCAAGATAAGTGAATTAATCAACCAACTCTAGTTCCTCGTTAGCAAGGATCAAAGAGTCATAAAGTGGCTGGTGGTATTGCAGCAACACTTTGCACTTTGAAGATGCGAAGCGTACACCAAATAATGGAACCACTCTAGGCAACCTATTCAAGGTTGATTGTGCCGTCGCAACATCATCGAAAAGCAAGACGATATCGTCCACAAAATCAAGATCAGCTAACCTTTCACCAGGAAGGACCTCAACGCCTACATCGTGAGATTCCGCAAGCGAACACTCCATGATAGGTTCCACGACGAAACTGAACAAAAAACCCTGACGAACGCCACTTGTGGTCGGAAAGCTATCCGACAGACCACCATAGACCCTGACGCGGCCTATAGGGTTCGGGTATAGAGCACGAAGGATGTTCACATATTTCGTGGGAATACCTTTCCGCGCAAATATTTCGAACAGAATGCATCGATCGACTGAATCGAACGCACTCTTAAATCGAGGAACACAGCTATGGTCGGTCTGCGGTATGCGTGGCGCTGCTCTACCACCTACCGCAAAGTGAATATATGGCCTATACAGCCACGCCCTGGGTGGAAACCGGCCTGCTCTTCCCTAATCCTAGATGCCGGTTCTGCAGTGAGGCGACGAACGATAATCGAGGCCAGTAATTTTGTCACAACTGGAGTTAGGCTAATACCCCATGCGGTTAGAGCAGTCTGTGCGACTGCCCTTCTCGTATATTGCCACTATAATCGATTCGCCCCAATTAGCCTGGACACTCTCTTCATTCCAGATACGTTCGAATAGGGAGGTCAGTGCTTTGCAGAGGACCTCACCTCCATCCTTAAATAGTGCATGTGGGAGGGCATCCGGGTCAGCGGCACCAAAACGACTGAAGGCTGTGGTTGCGTTTCGAATCTCGGCCTCCGACAGAGGCGCTAAACTAACCGTCCTTGGCCCGTCCTGCATCACCTGAGTAGGAAGAGGTCCGGGAGCGGGGGGCCAGCTGAACTGACCTTGAAAGTGTTCCACCCAACGATCCATACGGTGCTCGTTACTGTGGATCAGTACATCCGCGCCGTCTCTGATTGTCTCACTGACGCCTGGTTTCCTGAGACCAGTGGTGCGGACCAGCTGGAAGAGCTTACGTTGATTGCCTACTGATCCGGCCTCCTCCATTTCTTGAGCCGTTCTAGTCCACCAGGCTTACTTGTCAGCACGTAAGCTCCGCTTTAGTTCGCGCCTAATGGCCTGTCTGATCACATTATGCTCAGAGCCAACCGGGAGGTTTCTTCTAGATTCCAATGGCTTCCAATGGTAGAGATGACTACACGTATTTGCTTTGGGCACAGGGGTATCAGACCAGATCCCAGGAGCGTGAGCTTAGTGTGATCTTACATGGTGACCACAAACAGGCTGAGGTAACTGCGAAAATTTGCAAACTAACATGTCAGTCTGCTGTGAAGGACATTCGGGCGATTTGACCTATCAATCGTTCTAGTGATGCGCGATTCTTACGTGTGCCCTCACGTTGAATACGCTATCTAAGCGTAGCAACCTTGTTTGGAGCGAGACCTAAAGGCCTTGGAGGCACCACAACGAAGAGCAACAAATAATGTTAACGGCCTACGCAAACTGTCGGACGTCAAATGCTGAGGCCACTGGGAGTTTTCAACGGACGCTACGGAAGGCGGAACGGCAATCTCATATTAGTGTGCTAAATATTGAGTGATCTCAACCACGTATACCGCCATTTGCCGAAAATTAGCCACAACACCGAGCTCAGAGGTAACTGTTTGAAACTGAGTGAGCAGTATAGCCGTCTAGTGTGTCAACGGAGTAAATTTTCCTTTCGAGTTTGCCAACCCTCGAACTCTCTTCCAAACTCACTTGTATCCTCCCCTTTATTGAACATATTTCAAAAAGGATACGATGTTGCTATTAGCTCCCAACAGTTCGTTTCCTAAACTACGCCATTGTGCATTACATTAATCATGCCCTCCTACCGGATTTATGTGCCACATGGACCCAAGGATGCTACGCATAAATGAAGTATCATATTTTGCTTTTCTCACGCTTTAGAGCAACGATCACTGGATCCGCGTATTGCTGTATATTTGATTTTTAGTTTACGCTAACGCTTTTATTAACGCATTTATCTCGGTAGACACTCGGTAGATGGCTTAAGTACCTTTTGATCTCATCGTATTCACCCCAACCATGCTACGGGATGTGTCATGCACTTGCTTTTGTCCTTTGATATATTCATTCATTGTTCATTGTTCAAATTCGACAACCAAGAGCTTCAAACGTCTTCTGGCAAACGGAATCTGGTTGTGTTGGTCCAGACCGATCTTAGGTTTTCGAAATACGCTGAAACGGCCCAACAGGGGGTACCCAACACGTGGACCTCCTGAGGAGTGCATTCCGATGACTCGACCCTTCGGTTTTCAACAGCTTTTTGGTGCATACATATGTTCACATGTGGAATACGCAACACAGGTCTGGCAGCCACGGCTGAGGAGAAATCTTACCGTTTTGGAGATGACCCAAAGCTAAACAACTACGAATGTCAAAGGTTTATATAATTAACCGTTTGGACAAAGATTCCGAGTGCTAGGGGTCTTCAGTATATCATACCGGTGATTGCATGCGGACCGTATTTTGACTGACCTGATTTTGAGAGACCCCAAGTACGTGCCGCCATTAGCCAGAGTTTAGTCACAACAGTCACTTGAGAGGCCACCAACTAAAGCTGGTAGAGCAGCGCAGTCGTTTGGAAGGCCGACGGAATTTCTTTTCCCTACGTGTTTGCAGAATGTGGAATGCCCTACCGGAATCGGTCATATGTGCTCCCACGCAGGCAGAGTTCAAAGCTCGAGGTGACCGCGTACTCATTTCGCTGCACCATGTCACATGACACATTACCCATGGATAAACACAAGCGTAGGTGGGCCATTTCACTGTTGGCCAAATCCCAGATTTTGTTCTACCTTTTTTACCTCCTGTATGTGCACACCAGGAGACACATGTTCAGCAACATCCCATTTGTTGTCATTCCTTATGGATTTAACTTGGTTTTGCACTTTCTACTAAGTATACCTCAGTGAGTTCACCGATGCAAATCCCATTTTGCTAACAATTTTTTTCTATTATGAAGTTTAATCATAGCCATCCTATGGGACCTGTTAAGCTTTAGCTTTTACCCGTTCAAAATATTGTTTCCTTGTTCTATCTACTATTATTTTTCTAATTTTACGACTGTTTCCACCGTGATATAGTAGCCAGCGCAAGGATACAACAGGAACAGGATTCTTCACATCAGAGTAACTGTATAACCTGTATGGGGAAATGTGAACAAACCCGGTTGCTAAAATCAGTAAGATGCCATCAAGTTAGACATCAATCAGAGGTAGTTAATAAGAGGTGCGCAATCGCAGTCGCGTCAGGATGAGACTGCCAAAAGGACGCATAAATACAAACCTAAAGAATCAAGTGTGACACGCTGAAAGATTACAGTTGCGAACTTATGCATACGCGTACCTGAATCTACTGCCACCACCATGACCATGTTAGGAAGGGGACATAGGTTAACTACCGAACAAGGTATATTTGGAGAATGACACGGATAATTGAATAACAATACTTAACGCCACCTCGAATCCCGCTTGTCATTTCTGGTTATCAGTGCCGTGAGGCACTGCATGTGTCAGGATAAATGGGTGGCCAGTGGGCTGCGTGTCTGATTCTGCGAGACGTGAGATCAATGTGAGAGCACATTGACAAATGTCCATCCACCTACACGGATCCTGTTTGTGGGGTACCTAAACCTGTTTTCGTAGTAGTGCACAAGAGCTGGGTACGAGCGCTCTCCTGGCACACAACATTAAGTCATGTGTTTATGGAGTAGACTGCATATTTCTGAGTCGGAGAGAATCCGATTTTGGGATATTTAGCCATTGGTTCCGAGGTAAGAGATATGTTTACGAAAACCTACATGTTAACCAATGCGTAACACCGTCATCAGAGAACCACCCAAACAATTGGTCGCTTCCCGCAACCTGACAGTATACACGATGATCAAACCGTAGGATATTAACTCGACCGGTGATACCGATAGTGCCTCTTTTAATGCTTCAGTTACGATCGAGGTAGTCGATCAAAACTAGATTATGGAAGTGGTAGCACGCTAGATTTGCCTTGTGCATCAAGGGCCTGGCCACCGCTGGTAGTGATGCGTAGAACCGGTACTGTGAAGGTGTTTTGACTATGATGATGGTTTCCTAGTTGGTTGGAAGTGCAGTTTTACAAGTATACCATCCGTACTGTTGTCTTCCGATCCACAGATAACTACCGTTTCTGACCATCAGCTCCAAGGAAGTGTGTATAGGTCTCTTTGCTCACGGCTAACATTTTACTATAGGAAACGAACCCTACCCTAATCAAAAGTTTCTGTTTCCGTCCACTCTACCTTATAGAGTAGAAGAACTACAGAAACAGATGAGTGAGGTTTTAGATCGGATGCAGTCTTTTCAACAAACAGTGGGTGGTAAGTTCTTTCAATCCATATTCTTGTACTTTAGCTGTTATCTGTTTAGCTCTATCATATGGGCGATCATTTGCTGTCAGGTCATTAGCTTTCAACCTAACTAAGCGCATTATCTGTGTTAGAGTATTCCAAGTTCTGATGGAAGCGCGTCCTTATCGACTGAAATGTTTTGCCGTTCTAAACAGAAACGCTACAACGATGCGATCTGAACTGCAGGTGGAATGTGTTGTTTGTCCAAGCCCTGTTTCCGCATAGCACATTAAGGGTAGGACGTTCTAGAGGATGATTCGAACCTAAGTTTCACAGCAAAGTAACTTGTGGTGTTATCCATTAAACTTCCCTGTTCATTTAAGTGCAGGCTACGGAACTGCTGTCATTACCTGCATGTCCAGCTACCTATTTGTAGCCAGATTACTTGTATGAATTGAAGGTTTGCATCAATTCTGTAATGAAAAAAACTCAAACGTATCTACACTAGATCTGTCCGTGAAGCAATATAGAGTCTTTGTATCCAGAGAAAGAGATATTTATCCCACCACCGGTCGTAAACCGTCACCAAAATGTCTTTGAAGGATGACAATTCGCTTTGGTTTTCTCTGCCTTTGGCCTCGACCTTTGTGTGGAAGTGCACAGTATCTAGTGGTGAAGCTCTGAATTTGCATCTCTTTCCCATGACTTAATGTTCTTACTTTTATTTGTACTGGGTCCAGAAAGCCGCCTCCCATGTGTCCAATGACAACAGCCAGGCCATCCGTCCATTATATCTCATTTATCTAGCGAATATATATCTGATCAATACGACAGTAGTTACTATCGACGTCAGAATGTACGCGGTCACCAGGTGCGACACAATAAAGTATAATATGAAGTGTGGAAAATTATGACAATTTATTACGGGAAATGTCCCCCATGGGGATCTACCGATTGCAACTTGTAGATTGTCAAAACAACTGAGTGCTCAAAGGAGTCTACACAAGACTTCAGGTTACTTGTGCTAGATGAAAAATTGCAGTGTATGTTCATTAGAATGAACGCAGTGCAACTTGATCCGATCTTGATATCTGGAGAATAACGTCTCAGGAAAGTCGATGGAGATGACTAAAGTTAAAGTATTCTGGATTTTGAAAAATACGAAGTAGACGGCTTTTATGCAACCCGTTGTTTCGGGACGACGAATAGTGGGAACTGTTGTATCAAGAAAGCCGCATGAACAGGTAAAAAATGTATCTTGTAACATTGACCAAGTACAACTGAATCTCAATCACTTGTTGAACGGAGAGTCAAACGACAGACACACGACCAATGATGAGGTAGGAATTAGTCAGCAAGCCAACCAATAAGATTGAGCCAATCGATCTTGTTCACATGGTTACCACATTATCGTTCCCCCCTCCGAAAGGCCGCCTCAGCCTGGTTCGTAGCGATCAATAGGTTTCACCGTTCTTGCGGACCGACGCAGCTGACGTCGTGGTAATGGTAACTCAGCCGGGTCTTTGCGCGCGGATCGGTCGGGCTGATTAGCTGGTCCGTGAGCTGTGTGGAGTCGACGCGCGTTGACAATTAGACCGTTCTCCAATCGCTAGGTGCCCGGGCCAAGCGTACGGTCGACGCGCACTGGAGCGTAAAACGAGGGTGGGCCTTTCTTTGTCACCCTGCTTTTGTTGCGAACGTATGTACCGGGCTGCATTGGTATCGATGGTTTAGCGTAGGAATTTTGGTAAGATGCTATGCGATTTGAAACTTCGGCATCTCTCGCTGATAAAAGGTTACGAGCAGCATTTAACTTTGTGCGTAAGGGCCTTCCTAGCATCAGCTCCGCTGGCTTTCTTCCGATGGCTCTGTGGTCACATGTTTTGTAGGAAAATATCGCGGTTAAAACCGCATCCTCCTAGTCCGAACCTCCTATGCGTATGGCTTGTATAGCTTCTTTTAGAGACCGGTTTAAACGCTCGACCATGCCGTTGGCTGCAGGATTGTAGTGCGCAGTTCTGGAGTGCTAAATGTTATGGCAATGTAGAAAATCTGCGAATTCGCGGCTACAATATTGTGGCCCGTTATCCGTTAGTACTTCATGCGGTAGACCGAAACGACTGAACAAGTGTTTAAGCCAACGTAACACAACCGAAGTAGTAACTTGGTCGCACATGTGTACTTCAGGCCATCTACTGTAAAAACATGTAGCAACAAGTAGATTTCGCTTATTCGTAGGAGCAGTAGCGAAAGGGTCCATAATATCAATGGCGATTTTGGTCCATGGTTTCATCAGGTAAGCAATTGGCTGTGTCGGGGCCTTAACGGGCAAAGAACTTTTGTCCGCTAAGCGACAAGCGTTGCAATTGACCACAAATGTCTCAATGCTAGATGCCATCCGTGGCCACCAGAAATAGAGTCTCACTCGATTTTCGGTCCGAACTATACCTGGATGTCCCTCATGTGCGCAAGCTATTATCTTGGCTATCAACTGGGACGGAGCTACAAACACCGAACCGCGCATCAGACAACCATCTACCACTGATACTTCATGTCAGATTGCATAATACGTAATGAAGTCACCGGGGATTTTGTTATTCTTGGACCAGCCCTGTTGCACATATTCAATGATCTCATGCAGTAAAGGATTGTTAGCATTTTCCTTTCGTAGCTTTTCGATCGTCAAGGTAGACAGGTTAGCTCCGAGACTGCAAACTAATACCGCCTCTCTGAGTCTCTCTTTTTCATCTTTCAGCCCCACGGGTAAGCGAGATAGGCCGTCAGCAATCTGATTTTGCAAACCTGGCCGGTACACAATTTCAAAATCGTAGTTAAGACGCCTGGCATACCAGCGATCGATTAACATTGGGCGAGATCCTTTAGATCCATTGCTGAGAAGAGCTATTAGGGCTGAATGATCAGTACGCAGAATAAAACAACGACCAAACAGAAATAAATGCCACTTTTACAGGCCCACACACATGCAAGGGCTTCTTTTTCCCCAACTGAATAATGACGTTCGGAATCTGATAGCTTTCGTGATGCGTAGGCAATAACTTTCTCCTCTCCGTTTTGTATTTGTGAGAGGACAGCTCCGAGACCGACATCAGACGCATCAATGGACGCAAAGGTGAGGCAAGATTCGTCAAAAACGGTAACTAAGGGAGCAGATGCAACTCTCCTCTTCAATTCATCAAAGGCATTTTGCTGATTGCTGCCCCAACCGAACGACGATCCTTCCTTTGTTAACTGTCGTAATGGATCTGCCACAGTCGTAAAATCCGGCAGATAACGCAGCTTATAAGAGCACATTCCTAAAAAGGACTTTAGTTCTGTCAAGTTTTTGGGTGTTGGCGCTTCAGAGATGGCCCTGATATTTTCATCACTTGGTCGAATTCCACTGCGTGAAATGACGTGTCCCAAAAGCTGTAGTTCTGGTGCATTGAAGAGACATTTTTCTGCGTTCAGACGCAAATTGAGATCACTGAGATGCTGGAGGACTTTGTGTAGCCTTTCATCATGTTCTTTCTGTGAGCGGCCGAAAACACAAATATCATCCATGTAGGCAACCTGCCCATTGATACCTGCCAGGGTGTGAGTCATGAAATTTTGCCAGGCGGCGGGCGCGGAACTCAAACCCATGGGTAAGACTTTGTACTGAAATAGGCCATCAGGAGCAAGGAAGGCAGTTAGGAATCATCGGCCAATAGCATATGGAAAAATGCACTTTTAAAATCTAACTTGGAAAAACAGTTGCATCAGCTAAACGTACAGTGAGTTCATCATTAGATGGCAAAATAAAGCGCTCTACGACGATCTGTTTGTTCAGTGCCTGCAGATCGTTGCATATCCGGACAGTAGCGTCTTTTCCGATGACACAAATCACTGGATGCACCCACTCAGAGCAGTCGATGGGTTCAATCAAATCATTTGCTAGCATCGCTTGCAGGGCTGCTGAGACCGCTTCATGTTTCGCTAGCGGAATGGGTCGAGGTTGACCAATGGCGACCGGTTTCGTATTCGATTTCAGCTGAATTCGATGCACACCACATGCAATACGGCCGATGGACTTCTGTAAGAGCTTCGGATAATATTCCTGCCAGTGTGCTACGTTGACCGAAGAGATAAGCATGCGGTCTAATTATGGTAAAATGTGCAAAGCCACCATAACATTCTTCCCAAGCAACGGTCGTCTGTTGTCCGAAGAAATATACACTGCGACATTGGCCATCACAGAATGCAACTGCAAAGGCACGATAATAAATCCCAATTTGGTTAGTGTGTTCCCACTATAACTCCAGAATGAATGTGAGGTGGGATGTAAAGTATGCCGTGATAGGTAGCGTTCATAAAATTGGAAAGGCACGATAGTGACTGGAGAAGCAGAATCAAGTTCCATTTCAAGTGGAACAGCATCTTTAACAGTAAGGAAAAATACAGTACAAATGTCAGCAGCGGGAAACTTCGGTTCAACAACGGATATGGTTACACAACCTGAAGGTATGGAGTCAGCGATGATTGAATAGATATTGTCTTGAGTTGGATCGGTAACATGGCTTTCCGGTGCATTATCCTTTTTAATGAGCGCGACAGTCTGCGATCAGCAACAGCCGGCATAGTGTCCAATTATACCACTGTTTTTACATTTGAGGCTGTGTGCGGGACAACCGGTAAAATTAGCTTTGTGAGACGTGCTTCCACAACGATAGCAAGACAGTACGTCTGTCGGACGTTGCCGAAAATATTGTACTCTCGCCACTTGAACTAAGTTGGTGGAACCAAACTGCTTCGATTGCAAAGAAATTTCCGTCTTTACTCGGGATTGTAGCGTCTTGACGAATGCTACACAAGAAATCCGTAGCACAATAAGACAGAGGACGTCCCACAAAGCAACACAGGGACGGATGTTAGAGAGCGAGCATAGTCCCTTTCGCCGCGCGGGAGCTCGGACTTGGAAGGATCCGCCTTTCCTGTTTTCGGCTCGATCCCCACTTCTGCTGTACCTCGATTGTGGATCGGCCGAGGAGACGTTCGAGAGCCGCTCGACTAGCTTTGTTCGGGGCGTGTGTCCAAACGCCCTCGGGCGTCGGTTCCTGGTGCAGCGCGAGCGGCGTATTTGGCTGATGTATTGCGCTGTTCCACCTATGTCCCGCTCCACAACGTAGTTCCAGGCCCCAGGCCTGTCGCTAGCCGTCTTTCGTATCGCGATTCCGTTCTCATGCCGCAGCTCCGAAGAGCTCCCAGCAGCCATTCTGGGAAGCGGCCCCTCGTACACACCGCCCACCTCCATCAGACCTTTCTTCCTCTCGATACCGATGGTCGCAAGAGAGCAGTCACTATCACCAACGTTTCATTCTCCGCAGTCGATTAAGAAGTTGCCCGCTTTCTGGTCGATAATGGTGTAGGGGCCTTTCCAGCGTTCTCTGAACTTGCTTGCGCCCGCCCGTCATGATCCGGCCGATCGTTGTTCCGTAACTTGACCCGTTCTCCAATCCTGAATGGCCTCCACTTGTGAGCCTCATGCCTGGCGTCGTAATTTTGGCTTATTCCGCGCTTGTCGAGCTTTGGTTTCGCTTCTAGCTTTACCATCGCAGTCGCTCTTGATGCTCAGCTGGATGTTTGCACTCACCCTGGTTCGGTAGGCAAGTATCGAGCGCAACCCGTGGTTCTCTGCCGAACGGTAATTCGAATGGCGAGACCTTGGTGGTTGTATTGCATGCTGGTCCGATACGCGATCAGAACCTGAGGCAAAGCATCTTCCCATGCCAACTTCGTGCAGTTTATCCACGTCTTCAATGGCCGGTTTGAACCGCTCGGTCATCCGTTGGTTTGTGGGTGGTACGGTGAAGTTCGCCGTCTCTGGATGCCCCACTTGTCCAACACTGACTTAAACGCTCTTGACTCGAAGCAGGGCCCTTGGTCCGTGATGATACACTGTGGGATCCCATACCATTGCAGGCACATTGAATTCGAATACTTGCGACACTGTCCTCGCCTGTTTGGTCCTTGATTGGTATGGCTTCCACCCATCGAGTGAAGTGGTCAATCATCACTAGAATGTATCTGTTTCCTGTTCGACTCACTGGTAAGGGCCCAAAGACGTCCAGTCCCCAACACTGAAGTGGCTCACCAACCTCCATCGATCGCATCGGCGGTCTCGGGGACTCCATCTCCCGACTCGTTTGGCAGTGGTGGGCACTCCCGAAGGTATGCCGCGACGTCCTTCCTCATGGTTGGCCAAAACACGCGCCTCCGCAGCAATTCAAAGACCCGCTCGAATCCCATATGGGCGCCATCATGAGTTATGCGCATCACACGTTCTCGCTGATTTGGTGGAACAAAAGGCCCTTCCCGTCCGTCTATCGCCACCACCACGTTATCGTTTTCGACCTTCAACCTGTCCCAGATCTTGAGGAGTTCCTCCACCTCCTCCGATGTGGCCTCCGGTTTGGTGCCAGCCCGTAAGTGAGAGCACAACACATTCACGAATTCATCTGTCCTTTGATCTCCCAGCAGGTTCCTCTCCCCCATCGCGATCGCACGCACCGGTATGGCATTGTCTGGCATGATGTCGTCTAAAACACGGGCGTGACAACATATCTGGCAATACATTTTGCGTTCCATCCACGTGCTCAATGGTGAAGTTGAATTCCTGCAATCGGTAGGCCCACGCGCAAGCGTCCACGCGGGTGCCTGTCGCCGTCATCAA
>OX104059.1:21779375-21806654 GCA_944474145.2 Dicrocoelium dendriticum | reverse complement strand
AAGTGTCCTTTTCCCGTTACGGGAAATGAGCATGGTTTTATACATTTTCTAGCGGACTTTCCAAATCGTGCGTGATAACGGCAAATTGTGCGTCGTGTTCGTCTTCCAGATGGGCTAGGGGAACGGGATGGAGAATCCCGTTGGTGCCGATGTAACTTTAAGCTTTGAACTTCTTGCCGTAGCGCGGCCATCTCTGCTAGGAGCTCGACAGTCGAAGGTGGAGTAGCGGTGTCGATGGTTTGGACCGAAGGGTCAGCAGTAAAACCTGCGTCAGGTGAGCGAACAGAAGTAGACGGCGGACACGGTGGTCCGGTGAAACGATCCATCATGTCATCAGCAATATCTGCGATTTCGCAAGCGATAGCATAGCTTGTACGTTTTCAGGCAAACGCTGAAGCCATATTGTAGAGGGGCCGCTTCCAAGAATGGCTCTGGGGAGCTCTTCGGAGCTAGCTGAGAGCGGATCGCGAAAGACGGCTAGCGACGAGCCTGGGCCCGGAACTACGGAGCGGGAACATGTGGACAGCGCAATAAATCAGACAAATACGCCGCTAGCGCAGCCCACAGCACCGAGGCCGAGCCGATTGACACAGCCCCGAACAAGCAAGTCGAGAGCTCTCGAACGACTCCTGGCCGATCCAAATCGGGTGCAGAGAAGCGGAGATCGAGGCGAAAACAGGAAGGCGGATCTTCCAAGTCAGAGCTCCCGAGGCGAAAGGACTGGCTCGTCTCTAACATCCGCACCTGTGTTGCGTTGTGGGACGGAAACCTAGTCGATATTCGATGGCGCGCGCGAGACCCTCATGTGCCCATTTTCGGTGTGCAATAAACGTCTACCCCCCCTGTCTTGTCGTTCTCGCTACATTGGTGCCGTGACCAATCGCCATGGAGTTGACCCGGTTGGAGCAATTTGCGGCCGGTGACGTGGAGGCGTGGCTCGATGATTTCGACGGAATTGCGGCTTGCACGGGTGTGAGGGGGGATGCAAATTTGCTAATTGCTTTGGGCACACGGTTGAGTGGACGAGCCAAGGCGGTGTATTTGCTCACTCGAAAGGCCAAACCCGGTTGTTCGTTCGCTGAGATGAGGGCTGCCTTGTGTGCAGAATTTGGGAAGGATCTGGAGAGAGAACGAGCACTGCAACGATTTCACGCAGCCAGGTGGGACGAACAGGAGGATTTGATGGTGTTTTTCCAGCAGCTGGACAGACATCTAACGATTGGGCTCCCCGAGTTAGAGGGCAAAGCAAGAGAGCGCCTACTGAAACAGCAGTTTATCCGAAGTCTGCCCGGTCCACTCCATGATCAGGTGAAATTGGCGTCGCTGGTGGGAGACAGCAAAGCGTTGGATCTGGTGACAGTCGCCCAGAATTTGTCGGAGCGAGTGACAGTGAGAAGCATCCAGCATGCTGAGTTGGAACAGAAAGTAAATCGCCTTTCCGAAATGGTGGAGCAGCTGTTGTCGATAGAGTCTTCAAGCACCACTTCACAACGCAATGTACGGGTAATCCGGAACGGTCGCCGCTGTTTCCGATGCAACCAGAATGGTCATGTGGCGAGATTCTGCACCAACGTCAATGTGCCCCATTGTTTCTCTCTATCCATGCCGAGTCGGTGGCGAGTACCAGTCCTCCATGTAACTATAGAAGGGGTGTCTGTCCGAGCCATAGTAGACACAGGAGCGGCAGTGTCAATTACGAAGAGGTTCAACGGGGTTCCAGTGAATCCATCTTCAATCACGATGCAGACGGTCGGCGGGCATTCTTTGAAAGTGACGGGCACGCAGCGGTTACGAATCAGGATAGGAGAAACGCTCATCAGCCATGACATGTTCATCGTGGAGGAGACGACCGAAACCATCATCGGAACCGACATCCTGAAACGGCTCGGTGTCACAATTGACCTGAAAAACGATGTGGTGATCGTGGCTAACGAGACGATCGAGATAAACAAGGGGAGAACCGACCGGGTTGGTGCCCTCAAAGCCGTGCCTGATTGTCAGAACCGTGCAATACGCAACGTACTGAGCAGGTATGCCCACTTATTCACAGACGCGGAAGATGATTACGGATTTTGCAATTGGGTTGAACACCGAATACCGTTGATCCCAGGAGGACAATGCAAGCCAATCTTCAGACGAATTCCACAGAACACCCTGGTGGAGATACAGAAGCAGGTGACCGAGATGGAATCGAAAGGAATCATCAGGCGAACGCACAGCCCGTATTCATCACCCGTGCTATTGACGAAGAAGGCCGACGGAACCTATCGATTTTGCATCGATTTCAGAGAACTAAACAGGGTGACGGTGAAGGATGCATTCCCGATGCCTCAGATGGAAGAAATTTTCTCAAGCCTTCACAGTGCGAAGCAGATATCTCTGATTGATCTCCGCTCGGGATATTGGCAACTGCCGATCGCAGAAGAAGATCGCCACAAGACGGCTTTCAGTGTCAATGGCCAGCAGTATGAGTTTTTGAGAATGCCGTTTGGATTGTGCAACGCCCCGGCTACATTCAGGCGTTTGTTGCTGATGGTCCTCGAGAACCTGCAAGGCGTGGTTGTGTACGGTGATGACATTATCGTCTTCTCTGAGACGGAACAGGAACATGTGACCAGACTTGGAGCAGTACTGCAGAGGCTAGATGAAGCTGGTCTGAAACTCAGTCGTAAAAAGTCGCAGATTGCCCAAAAGTCAATTGTATGCTTGGGTCACATCGTGGGCAATGGTCAAGTCCATCCACTTCCGGAGAAACGCGAGACGATCAAGTGCTTCGCAAAACCAAAATCCAAGCGTCAGCTCCGTTCGTTCTTGGGAGTGGTGGCATATGATTCAAAGTTTGTGCCCCAGTTCGCAGAGAAGGTCAGCCCGTTGTTAAAGCTACTTCGCAAGGGCGTGCCCTTTGTGTGGACAGCTGAAGCGGATCAGGCTTTTGACCATCTAAAGGCAGGCATAGCAGAAGCCCCGACATGTCTACGGCTACCCAATCCTGGTGAGAGGTTCACTGTGGCTGTCGACGCAAGCAACGTGGCAATCGGTGCGGTTTTGTCTCAACCGGCTGGGGTGGTGGAGTACGCGAGCAGAGTGCTGACGGGGGCGGAACAGAAGTATTCAACAACGGAGAAAGAATGCTTGGCCATCGTGTGGGCGTTAGAGAAGTGGAGAAATTACTTACTGGCGAATGAATTCCGGGTCGTCACTGACCACAAACCGCTCTCGTGGTTGATGACGGCGAAAGACCCGCGGGGACGACTTGCGCGATGGGCCTACCGATTGCAGGAATTCAACTTCACCATTGAGCACGTGGATGGTACGCAGAATGTATTGCCAGATATGTTGTCACGCCCGTGTTTGGACGACATCATGCCAGACCATGCTATACCGGTGCGTGCGTTCGCGATGGGAGAAAGGAACCTGCTGGGAGATCAAAGGACAGATGAATTCATGAATGTGTTGTGCTCTCACTTACGGGCTGGCACCAAACCGGAGGCTACATCGGAGGAGGTGGAGGAACTCCTCAAGATCTGGGACAGGTTGAAGGTCGAAAACGATAACGTGGTGGTGGCGATAGACGGACGGAAAGTGCCTTTTGTTCCACCAAATCAGCGAGAACGTGTGATGCGCATAACTCATGATGGCGCCCATATGGGATTCGAGCGGGTCTTTGAATTGCTGCGGAGGCGAGTGTTTTGGCCAACTATGAGGAAGGACGTCGCGGCATACCTTCGGGAGTGCCCAAACTGCCAAACGAGTCGGGAGATGGAGTCCCCGAGACCGCCGATGCGATCGATGGAGGTTGGTGAGCCACTTCAGTGTTGGGGACTGGACGTCTTTGGACCCTTACCAGTGAGTCGAACAGGAAACAGATACATTCTAGTGATGATTGACCACTTCACTCGATGGGTGGAAGCCATACCAATCAAGGACCAAACAGGCGAGACAGTGTCGCAAGTATTCGAATTCAATGTGCCTGCAAGGTATGGGATCCCACAGTGTATCATCACGGACCAAGGGCCCTGCTTCGAGTCAAGAGCGTTTAAGTCAGTGTTGGACAAGTGGGGCATCCAGAGACGGCGAACTTCACCGTACCACCCACAAACCAACGGGATGACCGAGCGGTTCAACCGGACATTGAAGACGTGGATAAACTGCACGAAGTTGGCATGGGAAGATGCTTTGCCTCAAGTTCTGATCGCGTATCGGACCAGCATGCAATCAACCACCAAGGTCTCGCCATTCGAATTACTGTTCGGCAGAGAACCACGGATTGCGCTCGATACTTGCCTACCGAACCAGGGTGAGTGGAAACATCCAGCTGAGCATCAAGAGCGACTGCGATGGAAAGCTAGAAGCGAAACCAAAGCTCGACAAGCGCGGAATAAGCGAAATTACGACGCCAGGCATGCGGCTCACAAGTGGAGGCCATTCAGGATTGGAGAACGGGTCAAGTTACGGAACAACGATCGGCCGGATCATGACGGGCCGGGCGCAAGCAAGTTCAGAGAACGCTGGAAAGGCCCCTACACCATTATCGACCAGAAAGCGGGCAACTTCTTAATAGACTGCGGAGGAATGAAACGTTGGGTGAATGCTGCTCTCCTGCGACCATGGTACGAGAGGAAGAAAGGTCCTGGAGGAGGGGCGGGTGTAGAGGGGCCGCTTCCAAGAATGGCTCTGGGGAGCTCTTCGGAGCTAGCTGAGAGCGGATCGCGAAAGACGGCTAGCGACGAGCCTGGGCCCGGAACTACGGAGCGGGAACATGTGGACAGCGCAATAAATCAGACAAATACGCCGCTAGCGCAGCCCACAGCACCGAGGCCGAGCCGATTGACACAGCCCCGAACAAGCAAGTCGAGAGCTCTCGAACGACTCCTGGCCGATCCAAATCGGGTGCAGAGAAGCGGAGATCGAGGCGAAAACAGGAAGACGGATCTTCCAAGTCAGAGCTCCCGAGGCGAAAGGACTGGCTCGTCTCTAACATCCGCACCTGTGTTGCGTTGTGGGACGGAAACCTAGTCGATATTCGATGGCGCGCGCGAGACCCTCATGTGCCCATTTTCGGTGTGCAATAAACGTCTCCCCCCCTGTCTTGTCGTTCTCGCTACAATAACTCTCAAAGCAGCGACTCGTCCATATGCGATCCTTGAAGAAGACCACGCAGCTCTAACAACAACGCGGATGGCTTACTAGAACCTAGCTGTAGACCAGTAAAAAGTTTATGCAGGCGTGACTTCTCTGAGGGAGTAACACGCTTTATTACAGCGTTCTTGAGCAAATTGTAGCGGTCAGGAGAATGAGATGTAATAATAAGATCACGTAGTGCTATAGTAATATCAGTTGGCAGGCGTGTTAGCAAGTGGTTAAACTTTGCAGAGTCACTAGTAACATGTTTCGAAGTAGATTCAGCTTCTAAAATCATGAACCACAAGACGGGATCTTTTTCAATAAATGGTGGAACTACCAGAGATACCGCTTGCACAGACTGCGAGTCTTCACACTTTTTAGAAACTGTGGTCATGGTTTGTGTGGAAAAACCAATGAAATGGAACGAACTCACCGGAATGCGATTGGGGTCACCAAATATGTAGCGCCTTGACGAATGCTACACAAGAAATCCGTAGCACAATAAGACAGAGGACGGCAGGATATAAAGATTGTCTTGAGAAAACAGCACAGTACAATAGCTATGTAAATATCGCTTGAGGACAATGGGAGAAAATGGTGAAGCAATGAGTAACACTACGTTGGAGCACGACAGCCGGCAAAGCGCGGGCAAGATGGCGGACCTAGTTCAAAATGCAGTTCGGTATATATAGGCTTTGGAGGAGTGCAAAGTAAAACAAAATGTGTGCAAGTCTGATGGCGATGCTTGATGAAGTAAAATGTCATTGTCACTACAGGCTAACTAGCAAGCTCGATTCCACGTTAGTGTGCAAGCGTCTTTCTGCAATAGCGCCTCACGTATGCGATTGTAAACGATTCCAGTGATCAGTTGCTGAGTGAGCATGCAGCCTTCAATCATTTTCGTTGGAATAGCCGAGTAGGCACACGGACGTGCTGCACGACTCAGCCGAGCAATGAAATCATTCAAGGGTTCGCCTGCTTCTTGGTGTATTCGGGATAAAATATATCCCGCGATAAACACGTTCATTTGGTAACTTCATGCACGACCGAGAGCATTGAAGGCGTCTACAACCCATTTGCATCCCTGGAGACCCAAATCATCGAATTGTCGCTGTCCCGCATCTCCGAGTGAATGTCGAAGCAGCTTCAATCCCTTATCCTCACTAAGAGCAGTAGGGAGATCGCCGATTAAATCCAAGTTGTTTAGGAAGGATGTTTTCCAACGGAACCAGGCATCCGATGTCGGTCTGCTGCCGCAATCAGTCCAAAATGGAGATGGGGGTTGGATGGAAAGGTTCATTTTTGCCTCCGCGACGCCACAAGGTTGTATCAAGAAAGCCGCAGGACAGGTAAAAATGTATCTCGTAACATTGACCAAGTACAACTGAATCTCAATCACTTGTTGAACGGAGAGTCAAACAACAGACACACGACCAATGATGAGGTAGGAATGAGTCAGCAAGCCAACAAATGAGATCGAGCCAATCGATCTTGTTCACATGGTTACCACAGGAACGTGAACTCATTAGGGTGCTGCGTCTATCCTAAATTTGCAAAATAATTCTTCAGATTCGACAATTATCTTAGAGATCACGTGACTCACGGAAAACACAAACCCAAAACATTCGCAGTTTCGTATACCAAAGTTAAAGTATCGAATTCGTCATTACATTGCGTTTTCAGATGCGGTTTCACAACCTGAAAAATGTCGGGGAAAGTCGGCAGCACTTTTGTGGACATTATCCATGGATAACGGGTGCTGCTTGATACAGATTCTTTCCCATAATACACCCGATAGACTGCGGATAACGGCCACCGGTCGGTTATTTTTGGCTGTTGGCAAGACCACATTGTGTTAGATTTCTGTGTTCACCAGAATTATTTCGTGGAAACTTAGATAGCATCCACCTTCATTTCAGATGCTTAATTTTTCGACCATAAATTCTTGTTTTCACCGCTATGTCTCGGCGATCTTGCTATCACCATTTTCTACAGCAAGTGGTCGCCATCTTCTTGTCGGCTTGTGAGTGCTGGGCTGAAGCCGTAGACAGTGGACATGCGGTGGATGTGGTGTTCATTGACTTCGCCAAGGCCTTTGACACTGTCCCCCATTCACGACTCTCACTGAAGTTGAGGTCGTATGAAATAGCTGGTCGCGCTCTCCAGTGGGTGTGAGCTTTTCTGACTGGACGGGAACAGTGTATTCGTGTGGGAAGCAGTCTTTCGTTTCGACAGGCTGTACTTAGCGGCGTTCCGCAAGGCTCTGTCCTAGGTCCGCTGCTGTTCTCAGTCTACTTGAATGACTTACCGGAGGAGCTTGAGGTACAATCGCTTTTATTTGCAGATGACCTAAAGCTCTGGAATATTGTTGATATCCATGGAGGTCCTATAGCTCTTCAACGGGCTCTGGATAGACTCTGGGAATGGTCTGTCTTGTGGTTGCTGCCTATAAACCGGGCAAAGTGTTCAGTGCTGCGTATCGGAGCGTCTGATTCCTGCACAAGTTATGTGCTCGATGGGAGTGAGCTTCCTCACGTGACTCATCAGGTTGATTTCGGTGTCGTCCACTGCTCCACATTACACTCTGGAGACAACTGGAAGAAGGCGGCTAGTAAAGGGTTCCGAATGTTGTGGTTTATCCGTTGTTCTTTTGGGACCCTAACCACTGATGGGTTTGTGAAGCTCTTCACAGCTTTTGTGCGACCCCACCTAGAATAATGCGTCCAGGCCTGTCCACCATGCCTTGTTCGGGACAAAATGGCACTAGAAAGGGTGTTGCGTGTCGGTACTAGGTTGGTCAAGGGATTACCAGGGCAAACGTACCCTTACCTCAACGTACCTTACCTCAACTATCACTGCGCCCCAGTGTCTTTCTGAATGTTTACGCGCGATATTTCTTTTTCATTTCACACTGATGTTAATTATCAAAGTATTCATCTCGGCAGACATTCGATAGATGACCCAGACATATTTTAATTGCCTCATATTCACCGCTACCATCATACGGGACGTGTCAAGCACTTGCTTTTATCCGTGATAAATCATTGTTCATTGTTCATTGTTCAAAGCCTACTTAGTTTGGGGATGCAGTCAATGCACTATCGAAGAATTAGAGGGGATCTAATCCTAACCTACCGTATTTTGACTGGGAAGGTTGGCCCTGATTTGTCCATGCTATTTAGTCCTGCTAGATTATCTGGTCTCCGCGGGCATTGTATGAAGCTGGACAAACCGCTGTCCGATCGAGTTAGAGCGGAGTCATGCTTATCGCGTCGAGTCATCGAGTGCTGGAACCTGCTTCCAGAAAATGTTGTCAAGGAAGCTACGGTTAAGGGGTTTGAGCGTCAACTAGATGCTCTTGGGTGGCAACACGAAACCTTTCCGTTTTCCTGACAAATTCCCATCTTCATACTTCGATTCTATTTTCTTTACTTTTCCTCGCCATTGGTATTATTCTCTTCTTTAAACCGATTTCCCCTACTTTCTTACCTTCGATTTTTCTTCCTCTCTTACTTAATTCACGTAACTGACATAGCTGGGACAGCTAATGTAAGGAACGTGGGCATTAAATTGGTGGACCAGGGTGTTTTTCGGGTGTTTTCGTTTTAGATCCATCAAGAAGTCGGAGCACCCCTATCAACTCCTGGATCAACGACCCGCTCAAGAAGGAACACTTACGTGATTCATCCTATCGTTCCAGTCCCATTTGAACTTGAACTTGAACTTCACATTGCCGAAGCAATCACCCTGTGTTACTTGTTCCAAGGTAGTTCGATACCGTGAAAATGTCCTCACGTGTGTTTTGTGCTGTTAAAAAACACATTACGTAGGTTGGATTATTAGTTGAGCACTTTCATCGTCTTCGTGAAATACAGCACGATTTCATTCAAACTTTATGCGAAAATTGCCGAACAAGATACGACCAGGAAGAGCAAAGCAGACCTGTAGGTTTCATCATTCCCTTGTGAACAGCTCCGTGTGTTTGGCCCAACAACCTATTCCGAAGAGCCTTCAGGTTTCAGCTCAGTCTTCCTCCTCTACCCGTGCAAACTCACCGACACGAAGTCCAACCGTTGTGAGAAACCCAGTTTCACCTACGTAAATGGTTTACCTTTGTTGTGTCCAACGAGCACTGATATCACAACAGGTGAAACCCTGAGTGTTGAAGACCGGTGGAAAGAACGAAGAACGAAATTACGAAGGGATGTTGGGCGTTTTATCTTCTGTAAGTCAACAGTTAGCCAAATAGCGTGAGACTGGAACTATACTTCGCCCGGCTAGGTCAACTTCCTCCGGCCAGAGGCGTTATAATTTCGTGATCTTCCACGAGCCGGAGTCTAGTGATCCATCACCCCAAATACGCTAAGAGCACGATGTCGAGTTTTACCGAGTCTAAGTGACAGACTCCTCGACGCTGGTGAGGATACAGTAAAAGTGAGATAAAGTACCCGTCTTGGAAAGCAAGGTGATCAACAAAATCGGCTTATGAGAATCACTTTTGTGGACGAAGCCAGTTCGAGACTGATCTTGTCCCGCCTAAGTAGGCTGAAAGGTTTGAAGATCCATGTCCGTTCAGACCTGGACCCAGTAGACCGTTAATGGCTCAAGTCTGCCATCATTGAGCTGAAAAGGCGTACTGGTGAGGGGGAACAACTCTTCGTATCTTATATTTTCGAGTGGTTTCCAAGAATCTGCGAATCAGCATAAATAGGCTGCTCACACTTCAAGCATGCACGGCCGCTCCTGCCGCGGCCTGCGAGTAGTCTTCACAAACGTTTCCAGTGTTATGAACAAGCGCGATGGGCTTTGTTGTTTCGTCGCGTCTGAGTCGTCAGACATAGTGGGACTCACAGATACATGACTGCATTCAGAGTTAGATACTCTTGAACTCAACGGTTACTTGTGCTTCCGATGCGATAGACTAACGAATATCTGCGGTGGTGTCTTGCTCTACATCGGGTCTTCTCTGCTTGGGAGACTTCTGAACACCTACCGAAGTGATGATGGTTTGTGTGAGCTACCGTGGTGCTCCATCCACCTCAGGCGTGGAGATCTACTTGCGGGCGAAATCTATCACAGCCCCCTCAGTCATTGTTTGGATTCTCTGCCCCATCTTCGAACCCACGTGAGTCGTCCAGACTTTCTATTTATGGGCGATTTTAACTGTCCGCGAATGCCATGGCTTGATGTGCGTTTGATGCTTGGATATGGTGAGGTTGAATCAAAGTTCGCGGGTTTTGTATTTGAAACTGGTGCATCGCAACATATATGCCAACCAACACGCATAACACCACTCTCAACCCCGTCCTGTCTCGAATTGATGTTAACGATCTATGAACAATGAGTGCGTGACGTTCGGATCCTAAAGCCCCTAGCTACAAACGGCCACTCAGTGCTCATAGCTGATATGGAATTACCTCTTCCGCTTTCACGTCCGCTGGAATCAGATTACAACTACTGGGAAGCGGATTTTGATGGTCTGCCTCGAGCCGCAAGGCAACTGGATTGGTATCTGTCACAATTTGCATCTGTGAAAAACTGTTGGACCTTTATAAAAAAGAGAATGACATCATTGTGTTCCCAATATGTGCCCTTGAAATGTCGGGAGTTTGGACTGATTAAGCCTCATTGGTTTGACAAGGAGCATGGAAATCTGGCTCGGGGCTGGCGCAGACTGTGGGACAGATTCCTCCTCTCTGGCTCCGCCAATGACTACGAAGGGCATAAAAGTCAGCGGAATCTCTTCTATAGTGCAATGCATTATAAAAGCCGACATTTTGAAGAGCAGCTCACAATCGCCGAGAAGACCGCCCCAAAGAGTATCACAGCTTACGTGAAGCGACGCCTAAATCCTGCAGGTGATTGGTCTGTGCCGGAGGGACAGCCCATAACCTCCAACACTAAGCGCGCGTCCGCGTTGGCGGCACACTTTGCTTCTGTATTTGCAAATGACGTGGTGTCCGTTCCGAGTTCGACATGTACCGCGTTTACCGAACTCGACAGTCTGCATTGCGGCGTCGAAGAGGTATGTCAAACACTCTGCAACCTTGACAGCCCCAAACCTACCGGACCTGATGGGGTTCACCCACTGATATTCAAGTCACTGTTGGACATCATCTCTCATGTCACTAGTGACCTTTGCAACAAGTCGTTGTCCAAAGGTTCGTTGTCGATTGGCTGGCTAGGATTACGGACCCTAACGGGGTTATTGACTTGACTGCACCCGGCTTATCCTCTCGTTATTGGTTGCACGCATCCGAAGACGCCGATGCGGCACTCACGGGTCAAGCTGGTGTAGGTATCATTCTCAGCTCCAAGGCTGAACCATCGTTGGTTTATTGGATTCCGGTGAACAGCCGTTTATGTGCAGCCTGTTTGACGACATCAGCTAAGGGGAATTCACGAAGTAAAACGAAACGTAGTTTGTTCGTGATTTCCGCTTATGCTCTCACCGGCTGCAGTTCTTATGTAGTCAATGAAAATTTCTAACATGAACTGAACACGCTGCTACGCACTGCTACTAGTTCAGATATTATAGTAATTGCAGGGGATATGAACGCACAAGTAGGGCGTCTGAGCTCTTCAGAAGCTCAGCTGGGTGGTTCTTAGGGACTTAACTCCGAACGGACTGACAACGGTGAGCGTCTGCTGCAAACTGTGTGCGGAGCACCAGTTGTTTCTTACTAGCACTGCTTTTAGACACAGTGGGCGCCGAAGTGCCACTTGGCGTCCTCCTGTAGCTGGCCAACGATGGACCCAAATTGACCACATAGCGATAAGTTACAGGTCGCGTGGTTCCATCCTGGATTGCCGCTCGTACTGGAGTACCTGTGTCGACTCTGACCATGCCTTGGTGCGCTGTCGTTTCTCCATGAACTTTGCCGGAAGACGCACCAAGTGTTTCCTCCTAGTGTCAACTGAGAAATTGTCCCAGCCCTCGGTCAGGCAAACCTATCAAGAAGCACTGTATACCGAACTTCCGCTGTCTTGTCCTAATGATACTGAACTTCAGTGGAATAGAATCTCAGCTGCCATGCAGGACGCAGGAGCATCTGCTTGTGGCAATATCCATCGTCACCGCACTAGTCACTAGATATCTGAGAGTTCGGTGAACCTGTTGGAAGCTAGAAGACACCTCCCGGCTGGTCCTGCACACAATGTGACCAGACGAGCTATTAGGCGTGAACTAAAGCGGAGCCTACGCGCTGACAAGGAAGCCTGGTGGACCAGTCGGGCTCAAGAAATGGAGAAGTCAGGAGCAGTAGGCAATTACCGGAAGCTCCTCCAGCTAATCCGCACCACTGGCCCCAGAAAACCAGGCGTTTGTGAGACAATCAGAGACAGCGCGGGTGCGCTAATACACAATAAGGAGCACCGTATGGCTCGTTGGGCGGAACACTTTCAAGAGCAGTTCAGCTGGCCCCCAGCTCCCTGACCTCTTCCTACTCAGGTGATGCAGGACGAGCCATGGACGGTAAGTTTAGAGCCTCCGTCGGAGGCCGAGGTCCGAAACGCGATCACAGCCCTTAATCGTTTTCGTGCCGCTGGCCCGGATTCCATCCCACCTGCACTATTTAAGGATGGAGGTGAGGTCCTCTGCAAAGCACTGACCTCCCTATTCGAACGTATCTGGAACGAAGAGAGTGTGCCGGCTAATTGGAACGAATCGATTATAGTGGCAATATACAAAAAGGGCAGTCGCACAGACTGTGCGAACCACAGGGGTATTAGCCTAACGCCAGTTGTGACAAAATTACTGGCCTCGATTATCGTTCGTCGCCTCATTGCGGAACAGGAATCTAGGATTAGGGAAGAGCAGGCCGGTTTTCGTCCAGGACGTGGCTGTATAGACCATATATTTACTTTGTGGCAGGTGCTAGAGCAGTGCCACGCATACCGCAGACCGACCATAGCTGTGTTCCTCAATTTCAAAAGTGCGTTCGATTCAGCCGATCGGTCGACTCTGTTCGAAACACTTGCGCGGAAAGGTGTTCCCACGAAATATGTGAACATCCTTCGTGCTCCATACTCGTACACTACAGGCCGCGTCAGGGTCTATGGTGGTCTGTCGGATAGCTTTCCGACCATAAGTGGCGTTCGTCAGGGTTGTACAATTTCTCCGCTTTTGTTCAATTTCGTCATGGATTCTGTCATGGAGTGTTCCCTTGCGGAATCTCATGATGTAGGCGTTGAAATGCTGTCTGGTGAAAGGTTAGTTGATCTAGATTATGCGGACGACATCATCTTGCTTTTCAATGATATTGCGGCGGCACAATCAATCCGAATAGCCTGTCCAGAGTGGTCCCATTAATCGGTATGCACTTCGCACCTCCGAAGCTCAAATTGTTGCTGCAGGACCACCAGCCACTTGATGACCCCTTGACCCTTGCTAACGAGGAACTCGAGTTGGTTGATTAATTCACTTATCTTGGCAACTACATCAGCAATGATGGGCGCATAGAAACTGACGTGAGCTCACGCATCGCAAAGGCCAGAGATGCCCACTTGAACCTGCGTCATCTTTGGCGACAGAAGGGAGTTTCCCTCCGTCTGAAAGGCCGTGTATACAAGGCCACAGTGAGGGCCGTTCTGCTGTTTGGTAGTGAGACTTTACCCCTTCGGTCTGAAGATCTAACGCGCCTTCAAGTCTTTGATCATTGTTGTCTGCGAAGCATTGCTCGTGTCGGATGGTACCAGCGTGTCCGCAACAATGATGTGCGATGATGTGCGAGTACTAGGTGGCGATAATCATGCTAGCACCCTAGAACAACAGATAGCACTGAGTAAGTTGCGTTGGCTCGGGCACGTGCTACATATGCCTGGTCACCGCTTACCTAGGAGGGCCTTGTTCAGTCTACCAGGTGTAGGATGGCGCAATGCTCGAGGTGGACAGAAGTTGACTTGGCAGGGGAAATGAAGTTATTGACGACCAATCTGGGTGCCGTTGGCCCGTCTTGTCTTCGGGGTTTGAGTCCACGTGACTCACCTTGTGCTTGGCTCGAGACTTTGCAGGACATGGCTCACAATCGACACCAATGACGCGCCTGCTGCCGTGTTCTAGTCGGATTGCTAGTTTACAGTGTGTTTTATGCTGAGTTATCTGCGGGATAATGGCTGATTATGACGCGTGGCAGTGAAAGCCTCAAGGAAGCTTTCTCACCGATATCGCCTTATCTTTGCACGATAGCTAGCTGTTTGTGACGGTATGTTGTTAACACAAGGTGTAGGCGCCTTGACCCTGAATGTTTGCTTAGGGCATTACGGTTTTCAGGTAAGTCACCCTTCTCTCCCTCTTCTTATTCTTCATTTCATAGGTCCTCATGGTTGTATGGCAGCGAAGCATCAGTTCCAATTGCTGATGTGCTGCTGCTGCTGCTGATGATGATGGCTGGAAATGTTCGGTGGTGAAGCCTATTCCGAAAGTCTGCGACCCTAGAAAAGTAGACAACTACAAGCCACTTGGTCTGGCACCTATTTTGAAAAAGGTTGCTGTGAAAAGCGTAAAAAGTGGATTATTGCAGTCGCTACAGTCAAAAGAGGTTTTGCCGCCCGCACAGCAAGGCCGCTCTTGCATTACAACGTTGTTTGTTGCAAGGCAAAAGGGGTCGAAGGCAATAAGCAAGGGGAGGTTTGTCGGCGTGATATTCATCGATTTCTGCAAAGCTTTCCACAAAGTCAGTCGTGACGTCCTCCTTCACAAATTCAGGATGTGCAGTGTCGGTGGCTCACTGCACCGGCGGATCCGCAACCTTCTTGTTGGACGAAAGTGGAGGGTACAGGTAGACGACTGAGTGCTATCCCCCTATAAATGGTGTGCCACGAGGCACTGTGCTGGAGCCCACTCTGTTCCTGATCCACATCAACGACCTACCTCAGCTTCTGAGGTCGCCGTGTGCCTTGTTTGCGGATGATATGAAGATTTGGAGAGAAATTGACGCTACCGACGACTGTGGTCTGCTTCAGTATTACTTCAACCGCCTATCCACATCGTCTGCAGAAGTTCATCTCCCGGTCAACCTAGCTAAGTCTGTATTTATGAGACTGTGGAAGGGTGCTGGCGGCCGAACCTACACCACTGACGGCCAAACGCTATACCCCACACCCTCCGTGAAGGACCTAGGTGTACTCTCACGCTAAGATTTGAAGTCGGTGGACAACACGATCAGGCTATATCGTAACTGACTACGCATGCTTTGGACGCTCAAACGTAGCTTCGGCGCATGGTCTGAAGAGATTATCACTCGCCTCCTCTCTTCCATCATTAGATCAATGCTAGATTACGGTTCGCCCGCCTACTTTCCGATTATCCGAGGCAAGGCACAAAAATCGAACTGGTCCAACACGTTGCTATCAGGATCATCCCGAGTCTACGTGGCTCGCGGTATGAAGATCGGTGCGAGAAACTAGGACTCTACACCTTGTCCTACCGTCGGGTGCGAATCGACCTCAGTATGGTCTACCGTATTCTACATCTCGGTGAGTTCCCCATGCTGGGGCCAACGCGGCGCTTATCAGGGCCATGCAGCACACGCGGAAACAGATACAAACCTGTCATGCCGGATGTGAAGCGAGTACCCCACCCACTGTGCTTCGAACGGTGGGTGGTAAACATTTGGAACAGTTTGCCTGAACATGTGCTGGAGGCATCATCTGTGCAGCAGTTAAAAACGTTGTTAGATTTATACTTTATCACTATTCGATTCTGAGAACTATTGCACACTTATGATGATTTCTCACATTTGTGAGTCCTGCAATAGCGTGAGTCAGATATTTTAAATGGTACATGAGACCGATAACGATATTCAAGGCTGACAATTTTTATAACGGTTTTCACCATATTTCGAAAGCGTTGTACGGAATGCATTTGTACTTGCTTTATAATTCAGCATTCATCTGTGGTTCGGTTCAGTGTAAGTAGGTCCTACCGGGGGAATAATTCCTCTCATAAGGTTTCGACGTCATTTACTATTCCACCGCCCCTGAACCACTGTATATAATTAGAGAGCACAACGTTACGCTCCAACTCTTTGGCATCGGTCGGTGTACGAAAGAAGCTTCACTGCCTTGAAGCAGCCGATAGGTTTAGTGGAGTGTCCATAGTATTTATTTCGAGAAATGGATGGTGATTTAGAAACAGGCCCTTGTGTCTGCGTCAGAGTTGGTTGCACCCCTGCAGAATTACACCTTTTGTGCATTGACAACATCACTCTAAAGCGTACACCATCCAAGTGCGTAGCTAAGCTACAGATCATCCATTGGTCTTCGCAGAGGTTTTTTATTCCTAGACTATTCCTGGAAGTAACACAATACTCCGATACAGATGACCCAACCTAAGTTGTACCTATCTCAACTCAGCCAACCGTGCCAACAAGTATTTCAGAAATCTTCAGCAGACCGGCACCATTCATGCCGGTCGATCACAGCGAACCGAGCTCCTAATGTGTCAACAAATACAATGCTGCTGCACCAACACTCAGGGGCTGTATTCTAAGCTCTCGGAACTGCGCCATCGACATGAAACAACAACTTGCAACCTCATAACTGTTACTGAAACTTGGCTCTCAAACGACATGCTTGATTCAGAGATTGAACTCAGTGAGATCTCAGTCATACGGAAGCGGTATTGCTCTCTACTATCGAGGTTATTTGAAATGTGAGGCCCTTACCAAAAATTCCCTTGTTATTCCCGACGCACTATGTTGCCGACTGCACCTAGCGGGTCGAGATGTTGGTTCACAAAAGACGAGTGATACTTGCCTCTTAGTTGTTGTCTATAGGCCTCCGAACTCATCAGCAGACAGCGATAACATTGTTAACCCCCCCCCCACCGCTATGCTATTTCACAAAGTACTCGCACTAAGTTATAATGGGCGACTTTAATATTCCTTCAATAGCATCAATGTCCTTTAATGGGCCATCATTTAAATCGATGCTCCTTGAATGCGTGGATATGTCAGTTTCGCATAACCATGTGCATCGACCAAGCAGACGCTGCGGTCCAAACAAACCATTAGTTCTGGACTTAATCTTGACTAATGAACCGTTGACGGTTGAGTCAGTAGCATACGATGCTCCAATGGGCCGTAGCGACTATTCAGTCCTAACGTTTGGTTATGTGTGTTACGTCAATATTGGTGATAAAGAAAGCGCGACTCAACGAACTATTACAGACGCTGGAAACACTGGTTCTTGTTGGCCGATCTGTCTGACTGCTGTTTTGGGAAAGGCGCTCGAGAAGACCGGAAAGAAGAACCTTCTGCAGCTTCTCGAGTCGAAAAACCTGTAGACCTCCGCACAGTATGATTTCATGAAAGGTCGCTCGTGCATCAGCAATCTACTGTTGACAAGGCACGAGTGGTTACAAGCGATGCACCAAGGCCATTCAGTCGATGTCATTTACATTGACTTCAGTAAGGCTTTTGACAAGGTTAACCATGCAGTGCTCCTTGACAGGCTGAGGGTGTACGGTGTTGGTGGTTCGCTGCACAAATGGATCAGCAATTTCCTTATTGATCGAAAGTGGAAAGTCCAGGTGGACAACCATCTAACTGAGTGGTATCCATTGAGCAGCGGCTTGCCCCAAGGCACTGTACTGGGGCCCATATTGTTTCTGATCCATGTAAACGATGTGCCTAAACTACTCCAATCAGCATGTTCGTTGTTCGCAGATGACTTGAATGGGTGGAGAGTAATGCGCACACTCAATGATTGTGATTTACTTCATCAGGATCTCCACAGCCTCTCAACATGGTCTGCAGAGGTTAATCTTCTGATCAAACCTTCTAAGTCGCAATTCATGAGGTTGGGTAAATGCGAGCACAGCCAAACGTACACAGTGGCTGATCAACCGCTGCATCCAGTGTCTTTCGTGCGCGACCTCGGTGTGCTCTCACGCTGCGACCTAAAGTCCATTGACAACACGAATAGGCTGTACCAAAACAGCCTTCGGATGCTTTGGGCGCTCAGGCGCAGCTTCAGCACTTGGTCCGAAGAGATTGCCACTCGCCTCTTCTTCTCTATAATACGACCATTGCTGGAGTACGGCTCTCCCTCGTATTGTCCCATCACGCTGGGCGAGGTAGAAAAGCATGAGCGAGTGCAGCATGTAGCCACTAGGCTGATTCCCAACTTACGAGGTATGCCATATGAAGACCGATGTAAGAAACTAGGGCTGTACACCCTAGAATATCGTCGGCTGAAGGTTGACCTAATCATGACGCACCGGATATTACATCTGAGTGATTACCCCATGTTGAGACAACTGCTTCATCTGCGCACATCCAGCGGCATGCAAGGACACCGGTACAAACTTATCGTACCGCAGTTGAAGCGGGTAGCTCAGCAACTCTTGTTCGAACGTAGTGGTGAATACCTGGAACAACGTGCCGCAGCCGGTAATAGAGGCGAATTCAGTGGCCGAATTTAAGAAGCTTCTAGACAAACACTTTGCAGAGGCAAAATATAGAGAGCGGAACGATAATTAATACGTTAATTTCCAAGAGCGACGACTGATGCAGCTACACATAGTATGCTCTACTCGCTGCTTCTAATCAGTATCAGTATCAGGCTATTTTAATCTGTACAAGTTAGCAGCAACCGTTGACTGGGACTTGCAGACGCACAGTTCAGCGCATTACTTATGGAAGAACTTGAGATAAAATTTACTGGGTTATACAATCAGCATCGAAGGTTGAACCATTAAGAGCATTTTGACGGACCAATACGTGGATCCGAGGCGGAACACGTAAATGGATCAACAGTAGAGATAAAATCTGGAGGCAACATTCGCTAAGCCCATATGTTATCACATGGCAGAATTACAAACCAATCAGCAACTACTGCACGTCGCTCATTAGAGTCGATAAGTACGAATGGCTGGAGACCATGGTGCTGAAATGTACGAGTAACACCAAACTACCATACAGATTTGTGAATGGCGAAAGAAAGGTTAAGCCAGGAATACAACTACTCAAGACGGCCAGTGGTCTAACAACTACTGCTGTGGATACCACGAACGCTCTATTCCTGCAGTTTGGCTCGGAAGCAACAAATACCATGGAACCTGCGCCCTATCAACTCCCAACAATTGTCGTTGGCTTATTCAGTGTCACCTTTACTCCAGCAGCTGCAGCAAGCAAATTATAGTCTCCCTGGGAGTACAGTGCCCCTGGAAGCGATATAATCTTCCCAAAAGTCTTGAAAACCCTTTCGCCTAGCATAGCCGCACCACTTGCAACCTTTTTCCAGGGTCTGTTCAATTTCCATACATTCCCGTCTGAGCGGAAAAATGGATTTATCACTCCAATATACCAAGGAGGGGAGCGATCGGATCCGGCCAACTACCGAGCTATTACTCCCCTTCCTGTTTTCTCAAAAGTGATGGAATCGGTAATCGCAAATGTACTGACGCGATGCTTTGAATGTCTACGAATAATTTCTAATGCCCAACATGGTTTCAGACGCAGACGATCTTGGCTCATCAATTTGCTGCTTACTCGGAACTTATTGACAAAGGCGACTGATGAAGGAGTCTCCTTAGATGCGATTTACTTGGATTTTTCTAAAGTATTCGACAGGGTCAATCACTTCTTTCTCCTCCAAAAGCTTGCTGCCTACGGTATCAACGGTTCCCAGCTCACTTGGTTAGAAGACTACTTACACGACAGAGCCATCAAGGTAAGGGTAGCGGATACTCACTCTGCAAGCCTGTGCGTCTCCATTGGTGTACCACAAGCATCCGTCCTCGGCCTGCTACTGTTTTTAGTCGACATTAATGACCTTCCAGCAGATATTCTATCTCTGATGCAAATATTTGCAGACAATGCTAAAATTTGGTGAGCGATTCGCTCAGCATCCGACTGTGTCTACCTCCAGGAAGATTTGACTCGGATTAACGAATGGGCAGAAAGGAACCAGTTCCCACTGAACCTCGCAAGGTGCCACCTGCTAACGGTGCATAGCAGCTTCGTCAAGACATACCTTTTGGGGCAACACGTTCTGCAACACTTGACTAGTGAGCGAGACTTAGATCGCTCCCACTTATGGGGCCGTGTACCGTCTATCGGTAAATATACGAATGTATTTATTTATAATCGTGCAAGAGAGTCTCGACAATTCGCTGCAATGTTCGAAAGCAACAATTGTAGCGAACTTGAACATGAGACTTTTGAGGCTAGCTCTCGGTACCTTTGAGCGACGGCTGGTAGCAATGCTGACTAACTTCTATATTCGTCCTCACGTTGAATATGCAATCCAGGACTGGTGTCATGGTTAAAACGAGACATTAGACTATTGGAACAACCTCACAGGAAAATCACGAAGGCAACGCATGGACTATCCTGTCTAAGTTATGAACTGCCTCTCCATGTACTCTGTGTTCACTTCAGAATACCGACGGCTTCGTGGAGATCTTATTCTCACATACCGGATGCTAACAGAAAACGAGCATCCATCTACATCACTGTTGCCCCTAGCCCCTTACAAACAAAGACGAGACAACCACCTGAAACTAGTGACGCAACACGCCCATTTAAATGGCAGAAATTATTTCTACTCACTTAGAATCTGTTCTCACTGGAATGCATTACCAAGATATGTGGTAAGCGCACGAGACATGACCACCTTCGAGACCCAGACTTTTGTCATAGTGATAAAAGCTACACAACAATCTGATAAAGCGTAATGGTTCAACGACTGGTACTTCACGTTCCATGTTGGAACATTTTGATTTTAATTTTCTTTTTCATATCTATCCTGTGGGTCCCGTAAAGTTGTTTTTTTATCCCATCATGCACTATTCAACTATTATAACAGTTGACAGGGAATCGTTCAAGCGCCCTCCCATGTTCTTAGCCGCTAAATGTTCGCAAGTAATCAGGCAGGGAATTGCATGAACATAAAAAGCAAATAATAAATAAATAAATAAATAAATCTTTTATATCTTACAACCACTGCACCAGCACTTCTGTTGCACATGAAACCATGTTATGTATTGTGAAGGGGTTTTTAGCCAAATAGCTACTGACTACCTCAAATATAGATTGTCCCTTTGTATGAGTATTCATTCGTGTGGGAAATAGTATCTAGTTCACCAATTCATGCTCACTGAAGAATCGGACAGATGTCACGAGAAGAGCCACGCTGTCAGCTAAGTTAGGTTTATCTACCAATAGCGAATGTTTTCTGGAGTTTAGTACAGTAACTAAGGTGCTTTCTATGAGGTTAAGCCATCTCAGCTATTTGTTTAGATACAGCCAACTTGCTAAACAGAATGTCTTGAATTGCTTCTGGTGGATTCACATTCATCAGGTCAGACATTAGCATAAGTACTGAAGGCAAGATAATATTTTCTCCAAAAGTGTGCGGACTACAATTGTTGGCAATAACTTGCTGGTTTATAAGACGCCGTAATTCCAT
This sequence comes from Dicrocoelium dendriticum, assembly GCA_944474145.2. Taxonomy (NCBI): domain Eukaryota; kingdom Metazoa; phylum Platyhelminthes; class Trematoda; order Plagiorchiida; family Dicrocoeliidae; genus Dicrocoelium; species Dicrocoelium dendriticum. Next base: position 21,785,114 of record OX104059.1, on the reverse strand, counting down.
TCTTTATAATTTTGCTGTGTCACAAACTAGTCTTTAAACTTGGTTTGTTTTCGAAATTATTCACAACTTTTTGAAAAACTACATACTTTCCTCTTTTTTCCTTATGATTACTTTCCTTATGATTTTTCAATTTACTTGGTCGAATACGTTCATTTGCAAGAGGGTTTTGACAAATTAAACACATAGGTAGAGTGGGGTTTTGAAGTGATGTGATAAGTCTACATGACAAATAAGCCACGAAATATTGCCGAGGAGATAATTTCTGAAATTCATTCCAAGTGATTCATATGTATTACAATGTTATATTGTTATTGTCTCATTTTTTCTACACGGGTTTATCATGGGTTTGGAATAATATCAGTCAACAAGGCGAAACACGCACATGGTATGAGTTTTTGGCGCTACTCAATTCATTTCTGCTTGACCGTCCGATTATAGGATAAAGCATTTAGTAAGCGTACTCGTAACAATTCTTGCTGGCTACAATATTCAAATGTAAAAGTGTAGAAACACTGTTAGTGGGAACCCAAAGTTAGTTTCTGAGAATGCTATTGAAAATACCTTGGAAAGCTAAATGGACTGAAGCAAATTCTTGAAAAGAGCCAATGAAGAAAACAAGTGGAACTCAAATGATGACGATGCTTACTGGACGTATCTTCATTACAGGAAAATGAAGCCAAACGGCGATAACTGTTAAAATGAAGGACAGAAGAGACGAACATATAAGGGAATGCTGGTTAGTTCAAGAAATCGGCACGTGAGAGTCAACGACGAGACTATTAACGCACATCGGCTGTTACCTAACATGGTACCAAATGCGTGTTGGAAAGACATTTGATTATGCTGAGTACTAGGAGAAGTATCCTTAAGTACACATTATGTTACATATACTCACCAAATAAACCGGATGTCCATGCATATGATGCAAGTTGACAAACCTGCTCGCCAATTCTGGAACTTCAGATGAAATGAATAGGAAGAACGCGTTATAACGCGTCCTGACTTTTTCGACTGTTAGTCGGAACGAACGAACGTTCTGCAGAGATTGTTCCCCAAGCGCGCAGAATAGCCGTTCGTATTCGGAACGTTGCGAGCTAACGTGAGCTAACCGCCTGACGAATACGCGATATGAGACTGGAGACGAAACGCGCGCAACTTAGCGGTACCGCAATGAGACTCGAACGAGAAAGACTGACCGGCACATAACTTGTTATACAGTGGTAGTGTCCTGAGGAAAACTCAGTGACAGTGTGGTTGCGCGGTAACTGCTGTGTGTTCTGACCAGAGTTCGCCAGGTTCACCGCAGCCGGCACCGTAGATGCATGCGTGCCCTGAGTGAAACTCAGAGTGTTCACTGTGAATATACATCAAAGTCCAGAGGACGAATCGGTTATTTGCGCAATGTATGTCATCGTATGATGACCATATGCTTGAAGTGAGCACAGCGAAATTTGCGCAAGTTTAGTGGAGCCATGCCTGCTCCGTAACAGGTCGTCTGCCCGATCTGGCTTTCATATTTTCGTAAACGGTCACTTTCGCTCGCGTAATTCACTTCACTGGCCGGTACCTACCTGTGAAAAGTCGGTCCTTCAGGGACAAAACGTATATTCTGCAAACAACAGGACCAGGCGAAAACGGAGACAGAGGGCGAGTGAAACATATCGGTATATACAGGTAGTTGGACTGCTGCCTTCATGTTCTTTTGCTACCACTTCGGAAGTGTGCTCAAACGATTCGGATCACCGAGCTCTATCCAACGGGATCTAAGTTTTCGAAGTAAGTCTGAAAACACACTTGTGCACCACAAACGATGTCTCCGGCAGTTTGTTCGATAGGACAAATAAGTAAAACCTTGCCTTTTTGGGTTTCTTCAATGCCTTTGAGATACCATTCTACAGAGCTTCTCTAAGCCTGTCAGGTAAGATGCAACAGCACTGTGCACCACTGTTCACCGTAGCTGCATCTTATTTTTGTCGTCACCACTGTATTTGTACTTGCATTTTACTGCACAAAGCCCATGTGCTTTTTGTCCACTCGTGGCCGAGAACGCACCACTATCTAATCCGTCGACTGATAAAGCTGCAACCGGCAGCCCAAACGGTATGACCAGTGACCTAAAAGTGCATACAAGCCACCTAACAATAGGTCGGGTTGTCCGCCGGAATTCCAATCAACAACAAATCCATGGTCAATGGTATCGCAGACAAGCTGACAACGGATGATCTCAGGAGTCAAGTACTCATTCTGTGCCAATTCCTACGACGCAACAAACATAGACTTCAAATGTAACGGAACGAACAGTCTACCGACTGATAGGTTGTGTTGGTATTCCAACATTGTAGAGTCACAAAATTCCTTTAGTACTTCAACACGAACATGCTACTGTACTATTGAGGAACAAAATATTTCAGCGCTGTAAGCGTCGTCTGCAATGCAAGAAGTCCTGCAGAATTGCAGGGACAAAAGCAGGAACAGACTTGTTCCCAACTAGGTAACGATTCAAATTGGCCAACTCGAACAAGCTGGTCTCATCAGCAAAACAGTTTGCTGTATGCCATCAATTACGTTGGTTATCTACAGGTAAGAATGAGCCGATTTCAAGAACTGAGTGGCTTTAATTGGATGACATTGGACCAACCAGCATGCTGGGAGAAAGTTGAAGCAAGCTTCAGTCTCTGGATTTACACTCCCAGACCTGAAGATCAAGGATAACGAGTTTGTTGACGAAGATAAAACATGTGTAGGCTTGCATCAGCGGACAAAAATCGATTAGAGCTAAACAAATATTGGTTGATGTGTAGTGTTGCACGGAAACTGTCGTGGCGCGCTGCTTGACTTTGAACTGGTGTTTACGCTGCGCTTTCATTTGCCTTGAAGGAACCTGGTCGTGTGCTTTAACGGAAGAAGTGCAAGCAGAAGATTGACTTTTGCTACGTGTTGCTTAATAAATCTCCAGTTCCAATCTCCGGAGTTCTCCCAAGCTTGTATACTACAATATTGGCAACCCTGCCGAGGCACGTTCATCAGGAATCCTGTATCACTAGTCTAACGAAGATAATGCCGAAGACAACCAATAAAGCCGATGACGAAACTAATTTTGACGCTAATGATCCGACGACAAAGCTCGCCGCTTCGCTCGATATGTTATCACGGACTTTGCAGAAAATGTCGACTTCATCAGCTTCTTCTACCAGCATGCCATCTATCCCGCCGCCAGAACGTTTTACCCTGGGGATGCTGTACCCCAGATGGGAAAAGCAAGTCCAGTTTTATCTGCGTCATTTCCCATCCAACCAACAGGCAGCTGTGCTCGCCGGTCTGCTCTCGGGAGAGGCCTTTGATATCGTTGCAGATAGTAAACTTTTGGAGAAAGAAGTCACAACCGAGACTTTTTCCGCCATGCGCCGATTATTAGCCCGCCCCGGTCTACCTGCACCCCTACGCAGGGCATTCCATGCTCGTTACCAGTATCCGGCAGAAACCCTCCGCACATACGTTCGCGAACTGCAGAGGATGGCCGATATCGCATACGAGAACGAAACGCCAGATGAACGTGAAAAGCTGGTCTTAGGACAACTCCTAGAGGGCGTTCAAACGCCGTCTATTAAAAGGGAGTTCCTGCGATACCCTCTACGCCGTTTGGACGAGGCATTGGAAACAAGTGACCATTTGGAAGACATAGATGCCGCCATGGGTACGCCTACATCTGGCTGTTTTGCGGTAAGAGGAAACACACGACATAGAGGCGTCCGACCTGAAAGAATGACGGGAAATCCCGGCCATTTTCAGAGATATCCTGCCCCACGACGACCGGCACAATCAGGTTTTCGTTGGCCCCGCAGACAAACGTCATACCGCGGATCGTCTCGCTACAGGAACACGCCAGTTGAGCATACCATGACATCATTTGTGATACCATCTCTTACTTGCAACTCGATTGTGAGGTCGCTAACACTAGAATTATCGATAGCTGGGATTTGCTTACTGGGGCTAGTGGATACTGGCGCAGCTAGAAGCGTAATCAAGGCCAGCGTGAGTAGGAGCTTCTCAAACTGTGTTAGAAAACCTTGTAACGCTCGCCTTACCGCGGCCAACGGGTTACCACTAGTTGTTCGGAATTCCATCGTTGCCCCCGTTGTTGTAGCCTGCACAAGGTTTAACCATGAATTTATCGTTGCTGATCGGATACAGTTCGATGTTATTATCGGAATAGATTTGTTGAGGAGGTTAAAATGCCGACTTGACCTGGAGAAGTCCCAACTAATCACTGATTCGTGCACCATACTACTGAGAGCAAGCAGCAACAACAATTTTGAGGATTTTACGTTATATGAGTGCAGTGTCAAAGAGCAACAATGTGTAGACGATTTTATTCGGTCGATTGGGCTTTCAGCTAACACATTAACACAGGCACGATTAGCGCAGGTCATACAAAATTATTCAGATGCCTTTGCATGGAAATCCGGCGACTTGGGACGGACCGGCCTCGTGAAACATTCTATTGACACTGGTGTGGCTAGACCGATTAAAGTGCCTCCGAGACGTATTCCAATCCACTGGCAGGGTGAGATACAGAAGCTGATAGATGAGATGTTAGAGAAGAACGTTATCCAACCCTCCAACTCCCCGTGGGCATCTCCGGTTGTCCTTGTAAAGAAAAAGGACGGTGGCTTCCGATTATGCGTCGATTACCGAAGATTGAACGAGGCTACTCGAAAGGACGCCTACCCACTCCCAAGCATCGATGATCTGTTCAACGCACTTGGCGGATCTGTGTATTTTAGCACACTTGACCTGGCTTCCGGGTATTGGCAGGTGGAAGTAGAAGAGAGCGATCGAGCGAAAACCGCCTTCTGGGTTGTACGAGTTTCAGACCATGCCATTTGGCTTATCTAACGCTCCAGCTACCTTCCAACGCCTTATGCAAAAAGCATTAGCTGACCTGATCCCGCGTAAATGCCTCGTGTATTTGGATGATGTCATCGTACATGGAAAGACGGAAGGTGAACACTTGGACAATTTGGCTAGTGTTTTGGAATGCTTGTTGAGGGTGGGATTAAAGCTTAAGCCCTCAAAGTGTCATCTCTTGAAAAGGGAAGTGGCGTACTTAGGGCACATAATATCTGGAGATGGTATTCGAACGGACCCGGTAAAGGCTGAACAGGTCAGGTCGTGGCCAACGCCAACCACTACGGAGGAGTTACGTAGTTTTCTCGGGTTAGCATCATATTATCGGCGATTTATTTGAAACTTCTCATCCATTGCAGCCCCATTACACTCATTGCTAGTGAAGGGTCGCATGTTCGAATGGTCGAAGCAGTGGGCAGAAGCTTTCAATCACCTACGTGAATCTCTCTGTACGGCCCCTTTGCTAATATTTCCCGATTTGTCCCCGTCTGCTGGCCAGTTTATCTTGGATACTGATGCGAGTGATAAGGCGATTGGAGCGGTGTTATCACAACTGGGATCGGATGGTGTCGAACGAGTCGTGGCATATTGTAGTCGCAGTCTCAGCCCGAGGGAGCGAAATTACTGCACGACTAGGAAGGAGATGCTAGCATTGGTATATTTCATCAAACAAAACCGACATTATCTATTAGGTCGAAAGTTTCTGGTCCGCACAGACCACCAGTCACTTCGGTGGCTGCAGAATTTTAAAGACCCCGAAGGCCAAATCGCGCGTTGGCAAGAGCAATTGCAGGAATATGACTTTGAGTGCAGACATCGCCCCGGTAAGCA
>OX104059.1:21732816-21778875 GCA_944474145.2 Dicrocoelium dendriticum | reverse complement strand
GACTCACTGTTACAGATGTCGATACATTGCTGCAGAGATAGGTTGCGCTTTCGTAATAGTCGCTTCGTCAAACCGTCGTCATTGATCCCAAGAACAATGCGGTCCCTTATGAGACTGTCCGCCATGCATTTACAGAAATTGCAGGATCGGGCCAAAATCTTTAGCTCAGTGACGTACGTGTCAACGGATTCACCTGGCCGCCTGTTCCGCCAAAAGAAGAGTTAGCGTTGAAATGTCTCGTTTGTTTGGCCTTCGCAGTATTCACTGAACTTCTCAAGAACTGTCTCCAGATTGTTGGCATCTTCGCTCTTGTCGTAACACAATGTCTCTAGCACGCGGCGCGCAACATCTCCTGCTGCGTGTCGAAACAAGGCCAAGCGGTACGCCATCGGTTGCTTTTCCAGACGCGATAAAGTGCAGAAATCCATCCATTTGCTCTTCCACAAACGCCAGTTGCTTGCCAAACTGCGTTCATCCATGTTCAGTGGGGCAGGCATTTGAATAGCCGGTGCAGCTCCAATCATCGTCTGGGTGGTACTAATGTTCTTCTCCTTCTCTGACACCATGTAAAAAGTCGGTCCTTCAGGGACAAAACGTATATTCTGCAAACAACAGGACCAGGCGAAAACGGAGACAGAGGGCGAGTGAAACATATCGGTATATACAGGTAGTTGGATCCATAATTAATGACCTTTGTGGATGCATGACATTTTTCCTTTGATTCAGTCAAACAAACTCACTCCAATGCGTCCAACTGTTTGCCAATCAGCGTGCATGCGAGAAACGTGTGAGCGTCCAATCGGCTGCCGCCTTTGCTTGCGGCAGCCTAACGGCTTCCTTGCTGGGCTGGCACCGCACGTTCGTTCGAGTGTATACTCCCATCACACTACCAAGGTAGGTTAGCGCACGGGGGGAAACGACCAGAAAATAGTTTTTAACAGAAGTTTTATTTTTCGGGTTATCACAACTCCCTTTACAGAGCATGGTTCCGCACGTTCCCCCATGGCCCCCTTAAAATATTTTCACATTCCAGAGCCCCCGGGAATTCTCTGTGCTCTCCAAGGGGCCCTATGTCCCCTGTTGAAAATGGATCCTTCAGATGACCAGCAAGCTGTACCTGCCTACAAACATCTGCAGAGTTCCTTGTAGTTCTCATGTGGATTTATAAGCCACGAAGGTGGACTACTGAGCTCTCCAGATATTTAAGCCGACTTTAGGGTTCATCCCTGAGAAAGCGACTAGGCTTCGTTAGTATAATCTATGAGGCTACGCAGATGAATTTTATGTGTTACGTGCCTCCAGTTCTGTACTCCACAATCAGCATCATGCTTCTTTGCGCACTCCAGACAAAGGCAGAAAATATGTGATTCGAAATCAAGACGTAGTTGTCGCCGATACCCTCAACTTCACTTGCTGAAATCCCAATTCTTTTGCCTCTGCCTGAACAGTGTCACCAAACACGAAACCAATCGTGCAGTACAATGATGAAAAATGAATATATTGCAGGTAAAACAGTGATTGCTTTACTAGTCCCGTAGGATGACTGAAGTGAGAGCAAACGTAAATTTCCATCGTCAATTTAAGCGTCCGGCGATTCAGATGCCCTGCGTCATTACAATATTTTAGAATGCGTATTGAATTGTTGCTGTAGAGTAATATGCGGAAGGTATGTCTTAAGAACAAAAGCAACGACAACGCTTACTCGTGCGCCGCTTTCTTAGACTGATGTTATTGATTAATAGAGTTGTAGTATATCAGAACGATATTCCACAGCCACATTGTGTAAGTAGTAGAGCACACAAGCTGTGAATGAGCACCCTCTGGTCGCGTTTGGTTGACTGATTATCTAGCGTAAGGTAAGTGAATGAGCGAATCCTCCATATGTCTTTTGAATACCGTTAGCATGGGGAAATAAACAACTTATGTGGGAAGAGCGTTCCAGTTTTGGCACTATCACAACTGGACTCTAACTGCAAGTACGTATTTCAGCTCGTAGCGAATAAACAAGAAGACGCGTCAGTCTGGCGCACAGTGTACTGAACACTTAACGGTTTACATGAGAGCACGGAACGTTAGGGTGTGTCCTTGAGTGCGTGTGTGCGTGCTTATCTACGTGTGTGTGTAGGGCCAATCAGGTTCACGGTCATAGTGAGCGAGCATTGGTTGAACACGTAACAGTCCTCCCTGTTTTGGCTAACGTTACAGTCATGACTGAAAACCTTCGATCGATTTGCGAATCTGGGTCGATCGGCGCAATTGAGTTTCCCCTGTTGTTCTATGTTCGTCGTTCTCTGCAGCTTGCTCTGCGATCTCCGAATATGACTGACTCACGGCAGGTGTGTCAGTGCTCCTGGGGCGTACATGATCTGAGTGCCGGCGAACAACCCGGCCGTCCGGAAGCTGCAAATCGTTTTGACTTCCTGAAGAATCGAGCACAGTCGCCGGCTGCCAACATTGTTCATGCGGTAACCTGGTGTAAACAGGTTGATGGTCCTGAACTGTAACTCCCGGCTTTGATTCCTCTGAAGACACAAACTTTTTCTGACGCTCCTGTACTTCAATACGCGGGTTCGGGAACAACAAATAAAGCCTCGTTCTCAGATTTCTGCCGAACATCAATTCCGCCGGGGATTTCCCGGTAGCCTCAGTGGGTGTAGAACGGTAGGAGAATAGGAACCGATGCAGTTTTGTTCGCAATGTTCCCGTTCGCTGCTTTGGTAAGCCTTGTTTCACAGTTTGTACTGCACGCTCCGCTAATCCGTTTGATGCTGGGTGATACGGAGCTGATTTAACGTGTTGGATTCCGTTGTTGGCGATAAATTTACCAAATTCGGCACTAGTAAAAGGCGAACCATTGTCTGTACAAATGGTTTCCGGAACGCCAAGCGTAGCGAAGGACGAGCGCATTTTAGTGATGGTGGATTCGGCTGTCGCCTGAGTAACTGGATGTACGTCAATCCACTTAGAATGTGCATCCATAAGTAGAAGAAACATGGTCCCGTCGATCGGTCCGAAGTAGTCGGCGTGGATACGCTGCCAAGGCTTGTCGGGCCAACGCCAAGGGTGTATTGGACCTGGCGCCTTGCTCCGCTGATACGCCTGACAAATATCGCAATTCTTCAGTAAGTTCTCTATGTCTGAGTCGATGTTGGGCCACCAGCAGTACCCTCTCGCTAGTGCCTTCATCCTCGCCACACCTGAATGAGCATCATGGAGCTCATTAAGTATCTGTGAACGCGCCTTGGTGGGAGGGACTAGACGAGAGCCCCAAAAAACACAGCCGTCGAATAGACTCAGTTCGTTCTTCCGAATCATAAAAGGTTGTAATTCAACTGGCCCTTCAGGAGGCCAACTCATGTTCAAAAAGCGTTTCACCATTGATAGCACGGGGTCTCGATCCGTTCATTGACAGATTGTTGAACTCCGTATCGGTGTTGTGTCTAGAAGTTGCATTAGATTAACCAGTTCAAACGGAGGGTCGTGTTCATGTGCAGTTTCCGTGATCGGCAGACGGCTGAGTGCATCAGCTGTGCAGTTGCTGACGCCGGTAATATAAACAGCCTTGTAACTGTAAGCACTCAAGGTTATAGCTCATCTTTGCATCCTCGGTGATGCCATTTGTTGTATACCTTTGTTTTCCCCAAACAAGGATATCAATGGTTTGTGGTCTGAATGAAGCTCGAAAACCTTTCCCCATAAATACTGGTGAAACCTCTTAACTCCGAAGATAACGGCTAGCGCTTCCCTGCCCAGTTGTGAGTAGTTCTTCTCCGCCCTCTGTAAGGTGCGCGATGCATATTCTATGGGACGTAAAGAACCATCGTCCATACGGTGGCACAGGACAGCTTCGAACCCCCAAGGGGACGTGTCGCACTGAAGTATGAGTGGATTGTTAGAGTCATAATGGACTAACGTTGGTGGAGAAGCAAGAGCTTGTTTTGCTTTATTGAAGGCATTTTTTTGACGGGAACCCCAACACCACGATGCATTTTTGTGTAACAGCTCATTTAATGGCGATAGAACCGTCGATGCATTAGGCAGGAAACGGCGATAGTGAGATAGCATTCCTAAGAACGAACGGAGTTCATCACAACTCTTTGGCTCTGGGCTTTCTAAAATAGGTTTAACCTTGCCATTTAAAACATGTAAACCGTGTTTATCAACCCGGTATCCAAGGTAACAAACGGAAGGTGCAAGGAACTAACATTTAAACCTTTTCAATCTGAATCCACCTCGATCCAAACGCTCGAGCACGACCGCGAGTGTTCGAAGAGGCTCTGTATCCGAGCGTCCAGAGATAAGAATATCATCCAGATAAGCACACGCAAAAGGAATGTCCTTCACTAGGTCGTCAATAATTCTCTGAAATATTCCGGGGGCGGAATTAATGCCAAAAGGTAAACGAGTATATTGAAATAGTCCCATGTGCGTGGTGATGGTAGTAAATTTACTCGAAGGTTCATTGAGCTCTATCTGCGAGTATACATGACTCAGATCGAGTTTGGTAAACTTTTCACCACCAGCCAGTGTTGCATACAAGTCATCAATACGTGGCAAGGGGTACCTGACCAGCATGGATGCTTGATTTATGGTTATCTTGTAGTCACCACAAATCCGTACGGAGCCGTCCGGTTTGATTACTGACACAATTGGAGTTCCCCAGTCAGAAAAGTATACAGGAGTAATAATACCTTGAGTCTGTAGGCGGTTTAGTTCCTCTTCAACTTTAGGCCTCATAGCGTATGGTAGTGTGCGCGCCTTAATGAATTTTGGTCGAGCGCCTTCCTTTAGTTTTATCGTAGCCTGAAATTCTTTCAACTTCCCAAGCTGCTCGGAAAAAACAGCTGAATGTTGTTTAAGTAATGTTTCAAGTCCGGAGATCTCGGTGACTAATTTTACCACATTCATTGTATCCGGGAAAGCACGTATCCAGTCTCTTCCAAGCAGATTTGGACGATCCCCGGGGATCACATATACAGGAAGTGTGCGTATTTTGTCGCCATACTGTGCCTTCACGAAGCATTTACCAAGGACACGTATAGGTTCACCGGTGTATGTGCGAAGAACAGAATTGCAAGCGGATAAGTTCGGGAGCGTTTTTACAGCGTTTTCCCGGATTATCATCACGGATGCTCCTGTATCGATTTCCATCTGTACCTTTTGTCCTTCATTGTAAAGCTCTAGAGTGTATGGCGCCAGCTGCATGCTGGAAACGGAATTAAGCCAAATGGAATGTAATTCAGGGTCGCTACCATCAGATTCGTCCACAGTTTTGATGGGGCTTTCTCCTCGATAAGCCCCACCTGAACGTCGCTTGACCGATCTACACACTCGCGCCAGGTGGCCCACCTTCCCGCAGCTTCGACATACTGTCTTCTAATGCCGGCAGTCGGATGGACAACTGTGCTGCTCACCACAACGATAGCACACAAACAAATTGACGCCAGTGGGTGGCTTTGGTGTTGGTGTAGTGTTAATCAATCGCAGCTCATCTGACGAGTCCTTCAGCGTAAATGTTGCGAGTTGTTGTGTAAGGTGTTCCCTCTGCCGGGCAATCGAGCAGACCGTCTCCCAGGTCAGTGAACAATCATCTTGTGAAAGGAGCTTCTCCCGCGTGCTCTGGTCTGAGATTCCGGCTATCAAACATTGGAGTAACATGGTCTCTTCAAATCTCGTTGGATCGACTTCATTGTATTTACAATCAGGTGCTGCTTGTAGTACACGAGCGATGAACTCGTTCACACTCTCATCTGGTTTCTGGCAGAGTTTCGTGAAGTAGTATTTAGCCGTAAAAACATTCTGACGAGCACCCCAAAGAGCACTGAAGGTTTCCAAAGCGCCGGTTATCGTAGAAGAGATTTGATTAATACGAAGTGCATCGAAATACCTTTGACCCTCATCTCAAAGAAACTGTCTCAAGAGCTTCACTTTGTTTTTCTCAGTAAGAGATACTGCTGGATTCAAGATTGGAAGCAATTCCAAGTAATCCGTAAAGGTTTTCCGCCATCTATGCTACGAGTCCAGGGAAGGTTTGTCGGTAGAGCACGACCAGAAGACCGGTGGAGTATTTGTCATAGACATGTTGACCTCCGTCGCCAGATATCACAACTGGACTCTAACTGCAAGTACGTATTTCAACTCGTAGCGAATAAGCAAGAAGACGCGTCAGTCTGGCGCACAGTGTACTGAACACTTAACGGTTTACATGAGAGCACGGAACGTTAGGGTGTGTCCTTGAGTGCGTGTGTGCGTGCTTATCTACGTGTGTGTGTAGGGCCAATCAGGTTCACGGTCATAGTGAGCGATCATTGGTTGAACACGTAACAGGCACACACGGAGGGAAAAGGGTTCCGGCGGCATTCCAACCGACTGTGTTGTGTGTCTTCTGAATGTGGTATTGCGATTCAGCTTTAGTAGGTGACAACAAGAATGGTTTGGGTTCCTCAAGATCATATAAGTCATTATCAACTCGTCACGCAGACGTCGATATTGTCCACTGTAGACCCCGAGGGTTTTTAGCCTCAATCGGTAAGGGAGATGAAACAGGCCCTTTACTTTCTTGGTCGCCCTTCGTTGTGGCAGTTCAAGAGTGGTAAGTTCTTGCTTTTGCCATGGCGGCCAGGCATGGTTGGCGTATGCAGGATGTGGCCGAATGTAGGCGTTACACTTTTGAGAAATGAGGGAAGGATCAAAGCGCCCGAATGTCCTCCGCATAAAGCCAAGGTGTTGGTTAGGTATTTTTTAGAGGTTTTCTCGGCCTGTCAAGAACAGCCCAGATCTTGCTGCACTATCAAGCCTAAATGGCATTCCGTTGAAGTGCGCTGCAATAGTTGATCCCCCAGTCTGCGATCGCAAGTGGCTTTATGGCATATGCTCAACACCTTGCACTTTGTAACCTTGAACTTAAGCAGGTTCTGAGTCGGCCATTCGTAGACCCTGTCACGATCATCCTGAAGTGCTGGATTGTCAATGGTTGTTCTAATGGTTAGCCATATCTTGAGATCATCAACGAAACGTGAGAAGTTGGAGGTGACCATTGTCGCGAGATTGTTTACGTAAATCAGGAATAGTCGTGGACCAAGTACTGAGCCCTGGGGCACTCCGCATTTAACCTCGATTGGGTCAGAGATGACGCCGCGAACCTTTACATTCAGATGTCGTTGAAGCAAGAAGTAACCTATCCAACCGAGGATTGGGTCACCAATTCCACAACACTGCAGCTTGTGAAGGAGGATACGGTGGTTCAGACGGTCGAAAGCTTTTGAGAAGTCCAGATATACTGCGCCAACACCTACGCCGCTGTCGATGGTCTCAGTCCAACTGGATCTAGCAGGTAGCAAGTGCGAAGTGCAAAATCGGTTCTTGCGAAATCCATGTTGTTCTTGTGCTATGATATTGCGTACTTTCAAGTAGTTCATGAGCGCTTCGGCAACAATCGCTTCCATGATTTTGGAGAGCACCGGAAGTAATGTTATCGGGAGATAGTTGGCCGGATCTGTACGACTTTCCCCTTATGGATGAGAGGGATGATTCCCTGCTTCCACCTTTTTGACACCCACATCTTATCGGGGCATCATTGGAAAAACTTGGAGAGTGGGTCCGGCAAGTTTACTGCAACCAATTTCAACGCCTTTGGATGAATATTTTTAACGCTGAGATAGGTATGCCCACACAAGGCAATTAGTCTTTTCAAAACATCCGCAGTAGTAAACGTGATGTGACTAAGTGCTGGTGGTGGTACAACATGCGGGAACTGTGTACGCCGTGATGTCGTTCTCTTGCAGTTCGGGGCGAATTGTTAACTTAGGGCATTGCTGTGTCGGCTGCGGTTTGTGCGAGTCCAAATGACGAGTGTAGGGCAGGAATTCCTCGCTGCAATTTACGGAGCTTGTTAACGTGTCTGTACAGGAGCTTGGGGTTTGAAGGTAATTTTTCTGCTAGGTTCTGTTGATGCTGTATTTTATCTCCGCATACAAGCTTTACGCAGTGATTCCTTTGGATAGTGTAGGCTTCCAATGTTTCGGCACTCGGTGACTCCTTGTATCTTCGCCTGAGTAAATTCCTCATTATGATACACTTCTGTGTCCTGCTGCGTATAAATGATTTTACTGTCTTTGCTCGCGAAGACCTTTTCCTAGAAGCACTAGTTACTAACGTGTTGAATATGTGCACAAAGTCAGACCAGGCGACATCCGGGGATCGTTCTGCTAGAAATGCCCAGTTTGTAACATTTATAAGTTTGATTAGAGTGCCGTAATCCGCAATGAGCTGACACTCCTCTATGTTTTCTGCGGAATACTATGCATAACAGATGTAATTGAACATGAGTGTTGCAGGGTCGCTACGGCCCAAAGGATTCTATGGATACCGTTTCGATCATAAACGTTTCGTAGCTGAATACGAAATCCAGAACACCCGGTTTGTTTCCCGTTTTGAATCTTGTGGGAGATGTGATGTGATTGTAGAGTGGTAGCCCAATAATTATCTCATGTACTTCCATTTTGAAATGTTCGTTGATACAGCCAAGGGGTTTCGATGATATGAATATTGAAGTCACCAACCAGGAGAATGTGGCTGTACGACTGTCACAGAATGGTCTTCATTGTGGAGGTTAGGTGGTTGTTCATTTCCAAACTATCTGACAGAGGGCGATACACGACACCCAACAAAAATGTGTCCCCACAGCTTAGGTGAAGACGGCACCAAAGCGCATCGACAATCTGGACCTCTGGGTCATCGATGAGATCAAGGTGTAGTTCACTGCGATAATACAGTATTACTCCACCTCCTCTACTTGGTAGATCGTTACGTAGAATAGACATCCCAGATTGTGCGATTTCTGCGTCAGTGATCACTTCGCTCCATAAAGTATCGGTTATCATAACGAAGTCCCCTGACATCGAGGTCTTACGCAGGCGAATCCTTGTCAGTTCGCTTAAAAGACCTTGTACATTGGTACGAAAGCAGGAGAGTGATTCATATGTTAGTTGTTAGTGGATATAGACAGCAGGTCTGAGAATTGGCCGACCCTCCTGAGGTCGGCTACTCCTAGTTTTCTTTCGAATAGTCTTAGGCTCGCGAAAATGACTTGGAATAACTCTCTGCACCATGTAATCGGGTTCATGATAATCGTGATGCTCACTCACCTGCGATTTCTCGCCGAATGCTATGACGGTAGTCAGATCAGTCTCTGTGGTGGACTCTGCAACAACGGGTGTTCTCACGGAGTTGGTACTCTCCATTGGGTAAGCAGGAGCCTCTGCTCGTAAACCTGCTGCCTTTGGTAGAATTTCTATTGGCAGCATGTTCCGGAAGTTAAGCCAGTTTTCTAGAACTGTCTATAAAGTTAGTTCAGACGGTAAGACCAATTTCAGCAAAATGGACCACACCCGTCGTAATTTGGTAACACGGAAATCCTTGTCAAGGAGGTAGCAACAACATTTCCCAAAGACCGCGCCTCCCCAATGTATTGCCATTGCTATAGGTCATGTGCCGGAGCTTCTTAAGGAGATGATGCGTGAGATTCGGGGAAGCCATGAATAATGACGGTTTTCAGCGCGTGTTTTCTACTTCCCTGTTGACTTTTTATATCTTTTGAACGTTCTTACCAAGGAATATCCGGTAGGATACGTACCGCGTTTGATGCTCTGTGGTGTCGATGCACATCGAGCCGAATGGATTCCGTTTCGTCCGCGGAATGTAGTGTTACTCGAAGTAGTCGAGGCTCACCATAGTGTAAGGAGTTTGGATGTCGTGCGACGCGTCTCAGCGTAGTGGGTTCACCGCGCATGCTGATGGCACTACAGATGGAATCCCACTGACTACGATCGTCTATCATTTTGCCCCTTATTGTGTAGGATTTGGATTCTGGAACTTTATTGCACACAAGACTTAACGCACCATGATTACGCCTCGTGGTTCGCGGCTTAAAGCACTAGGTTCTTTTGCTTTTTGTGGATTTATGGACAGCACTGGCGACATCGATCAATGTTAAAGTACGGTTCTGCCCTCTCTGCTAAGTGGAATCACAGGTGTCTTTGACGGCGTTTTCCTAGAACCAACCGCTGCTTAGGGTGCCCAGTTATTCTTTACCGTGGGCTTGCTGGAGTTTTGTGTTTCGAGTACGTCAACTGAATTACCAGTTACTACACCCTTGGAGAACATGGAAGTAGGTGGGTTGTGAACAACTTGTTAACCTAGTGGAGTCATGTGGCTAGGTACCATTGGATACTGAGATGCTCTGGTGAGGTTGGAACGGCTAGCCCTCTTCTTTGGCCTAAACGGGGCGTTTGTAGGTGTTTGTTCAGATGCAAGTGCAGCTTTGTTTATTTTCACAGATGCGTTGCTAGCGTTCACCAGTAGCTCAACTGTTTTTGCTAACTTTTCACACTTTTTCATTAGGAAGATTACATATCTAAAAACACGAATAGATTGGCACACCTGGCAGAACCAAAATGCTTCGGTTTCGCTAGTACATTGTTTAGTTTCGAGTGCACTCTTCCATAAACACTTCGAATGGTACGCTTTTTGACAGTTAAAGCAAACTGAACCAGAGTTAACGGTTTTTACACCTAGGTCACAATTGACTTTCCAATGGGACATGCCCATTAGGGGCGTGCACTTTGTCCTAGTGACTTGCACCAATTCCAGAAGGCAGTAGATGGAAAAGGAGGGTTCAGAATCTATGTTGTAGATCAGTCACTTACCACAAGGTTAGAATGCAATAATACTACGGCTATATGTGATCACGATCAGTAATAGGGCAGCGAACTGTAATGATCGCAGCTGATGGTGATATGGTGTAAAGCTTCCACAATAACAAGATGGAATGCAACGACTGAATGTGTACATTACAACTGGGGTAGCAAGAGGACAGATTTACTGACGCTTCACTTTTCGTTACGTGGCAATCGGCACTGGTTTGTGGTCAGATGTTTTCAGCCTCCGCTTCAGAGGGGTCAGACGTGTCGCATCCAGAGGATTCACACGTTCCTCAGGGTAGGTAGGCGACGTACGTGCTATCGATCCAGCCGGTAAGTGAACAGGCAAGGAGGCAGCGTAGAATTGAGGCAAAGCAAGATGACTTGGAAAATACTGTCTAATGACGACAGGGGCTGTTCCAACGGCGAACCAACTTGACAACCATCGCTTTGTACGGCGACTACAAGGAAAGGTAGTAAGATGTTCGGGTGACTAAAAGTATTTTTAAAATAAAACCACCAGAGTTCTTGTGCGACGAGAGGAAAATAAATTATCTGATAAGATTCAAGCAAGTTTGACTTCGAAATTGCAAAAGCACGGTTTGCTGGTCATCCGCGAATGACAGTTCCAAAAGATGAACAGTGACAGGAGGTGCTCGCGGAGCCCAATCGAATGATAATACGTAGGTCTCTGTGAGAATAAAGTCGAAGAGTTAAAGGCGAATATCGCAGGAGGACACTTATTTGCGACCGCTCGGCAGAGATAAAACTACAAGGTCAGATCCCAAGAGTTGTTCTTTCAGATTTAGTCCCACGGGCCTAGTTGATCATACAATCGCTTCAAACGAATCGCGATCCTAGTTCAGACAACTTCATATCCAATTTCAGCAGAGCACTCGAATCAAAGGTTCTCAGAAGGGACACTCCTGGTCCACCAACCTACTAGTGCCGAGAGAAAAGTGAGCGAGGTCATTTGACGTCGGACAACCCATAAGTGTGGTGTTTGTCGATTTTAGCAATGCGTTCGACAGTCTCACACCAGTGGCTACTTGGAAAGCTTATGGAAATCGGTATAAGCGGCATCCTTCACTCGTAGATTGCCGACTTCTTAGAAGGTCGCATCATGCAAGCGAGAATGAACCAGACGCTTTCAAAATCAGTGCTCATTACAAGTGGCGTTCCACAGGGATCAGTCGTTGGACCCGAACTGTGTAACCTGTGTATCAATGATCTTTCTGCTACACTCCAAACCAAACGTTTGATCTATGCCGATGGCCACAAGCTGTGTTCTGAAGTGACTGGTCTTGACGCAGCTAACCGACTGCAGGTGACCCTTGATCTGTTATATAACTGGTCCATGAATTGAGGCCTACCGATAAACTACCAAATGTTGTATTCTCCCGATTGTTGGTCTGATCCCCTTCGCATCTACTATCATGTGGCTTTCCACCTCAAGAATGCCGCCCGGAAGAAAGACCTACGAATATTAATTGCCTCTGACCCAAAAACCACGCAGGACACATTAAGGAGAGCGGCTGCTGCTAACAGGATATGGGGTTCCATAAGAAGATCATTCTCGAGAATGACACAAACGATCTTCAGGCTACTGTTTACCTCGCATGTATGACCTATTCTTGAGTACGGTCCACCGAATACGTTTCAGCTTTCAAAGGTATAATGTACCCTAACGGAAAGAGTCCGGAGACGAAACGCAAAGTTTGTCTTCGGACTTCGGGATTTCTCCTACGCTATTCGACTCCGAGAGATGAACCTCTTCTTACTGGACTACCATCGCCGCCGTGGAGACCTCATCTTTACCAGGCGCATACTAAGAGCCGAACTTGGAAATAAACTGCGGCAGTTTTTCCAAATCAACGTAGGGGCCCAACACGAGGTCTCAATTGTAAATTATTTGAACCGAGGATGTTCCGCGAACGTTCCGCCATTGCCCTTTCTACTCAGGTAGTAAACGACTGGAACAGCCTCTCAGAAACCGTCGTCAGCGCACAGACTGAGAAAAGTTGCTATCGGCTTTTGGATTCCCATCTGCGCAAGATGCCTGGACAGCATTGTTCCTCTGCGACTTCCCTGCTTACTTGAGAATTGTTGGGTCGTTAAGGCGACGGGGCTAAGAGGGGACTTACCTTCTGCCCTCTAGAACTCAGTGAACTCAATGTATTAACTCAAGATGGAAAGTAGGATACTTTCGATTTGATAGCTAGAGGCATTACCCGCCAACCCAGTCTTTGTGGTAAATAAAACATTCGTGCCTTTAATTGCCATTTCATTCCCGGTAGAGTAAGATAATCAAATGATCGTGTTCCCCGCAATAGAAACTTTTATTGCACGGCGAGTACTGCTTAAATTAGTTCGGTGGTGGAATTTAACAGTCACAATGTGGTGTAACGTTACTTGCCTCAACTACAGTCGCGGCAACACTTAAGAAAGAAATCATTAGTAGAAGATCAGCAAACTATGCTTTGCCACTAACTGGAATGTAACCGTCAGACTTTATCAGAGACTACCATACACGACCAAAATTACTATATGGGGAACAAAGTACGTAGCTTGTAGTGAAATTCATCTGCATGTTCACAGTTCCAAGAAGCCACATACTTTTATTCAAAGAACTTTGATCTCAAGTCTGATGGTTTGACTTGTCTGCGGCGTGTGTACAGGCGTTCAATGTCAGTATAGTCTGACGGCATTCTTTTGAAATTCATCCATCTCACCCCTAAATTCAAACTACTCGGACAATTGCGTGTCATTTTCAGCTGTCAACCGGTCCTCCAGGTTTCCAAAACCCAACTGGCACAACGACTGCCATGGCCCCAAATCAGCCACTTTTTCGAAGGAAAATGCACTCTGAAGCAGTGCTAAGCTTCTTACTAAAACTGTTGCAGGAAACTCAATAAAAAACTACATAATTAAAACGAAATTATACGTCCGACAAGTCAGTGGGATCCGCCTCTTTTGGTAACACACTTTTTTCCCGATAAGTTGATGAACGGACAGGCACCAGATTCGATTTGTCGCATAGTGTGAGCACTAGAACACGTGAATCCTTGCGTAGTGCAAAATAGGGAAACCAACCGAGAACACGAGTTCGGGATTTGCTATCACTGCCTTCATGAGTGAGGTGAAGCTATAAACACAAGGCGCATTTGAACGCTGCTCATATGTTGACGGGCATAACTAAATAGAGTCATACCATAAAATTTATTTCATTATCGAACGGTGATCGTACGAAGACAGAGTGTCAACTGGAATGAGACCGAGAAAAGGGCTGGGCAATATGGACGCGCGGTGTAATCTACGGTGCGCATATAACAAGCCGAGATAATGGCAATTAAATCAAATCCGTCTGATGAAAGTCCTCGAGGGTTGAAAATATGCTAGTATCTAAAAGGTTAATTTTTTAGTGGGCTTGCAAAATGGTCTTCAATCAACATGGACTTTATCAAGAAGCAGGCAGCCGCATAGAGCAGAACCATCACGTTAACACTTTCTGATTTGGAAACGCTTGCGGAGAGGATTACAGACTGCTAACCAGGTTCCCTTGGATTCACTGGCGAAGCGAAAGGTTATCACTTTCAAGTAAGGGAAATTTTTTCAATATTATGCCACTATCAGCATTGCAATATAGCACTGTGTTTCAGTTTCGGAGAAGCGATGAAGTAACATTATGACATGACCCCAATTCCAGTCCTCATGAAGTATAGTTGAGGCGAAATGTTCTTCGGTTAGTATGGCATATAAATATGTCCCATTCGCGGAGAAGGTAAACTTATCAGGTCATCCACACACTCGTGTGCATGTTACTACCATATGTGACCGCCAAAATCCAGTAACGTTTCCCGTTGGTTTTAAGAAGTAATTTTATCGTGAATACACTTGAATTTAACTTTAATTTGTACATCGCATTGATTTCCAACTGCCAGCATCTTCAAAGGAGACAATAGTCTACGCATTCCTGCCCGAATGCCCACTGATGCCAGGCTAAACGCTCACTAATTACAAGCCACCACAGTTGTCGATGACTACAAAACATTTGCAAAATTACTGTCAACTTGCTACCCGCTTGGGCGTGGGCGTTAGACTCTCATTCACGTTGTTCACCGTTTTTTTCAGACATGTTGAACTTCGCAGTCTCGGTTTTCCGCTTGCACGTGTTTCGCACCAAGCCGTCGCACCCTGTGCAGGGCGACCGAACCCGCTCTGGTCATCTGATCGAACACAGCGGCTTGGACCAGCCGTTCTAGCCAATTCTTGAACACGCCCACGCGATAGATAGCCCTGAAATAGGTGCTGCGTGGGCGAGCAGAACACGGTACCTCCGTAGGCAGGCCAACGGCCGATTTCTTAGGTTCTATTAACTTACGGTGCGGTTAAGACTTGCGGTCAGCTGCCACAAACAGTGGTCGACAAATTAGGGGGATTTTAAAAGTCAGGGGGTTGATAACGCATCCAAAGTGTTTTGCGGATTGCCGCATCATCGTAGTCATTAATTGATGCAGAGTTTCCGGTACTTCGTAATTCATGATCTTCCTTAGTTTCCCCAGAAAGCGATAGCGCATTTTTGTCAGACAAGCGGCCCTCGCGGTCCAAATGCCCACAGCAAGGTACCAAAGCGAGCATCCACTGTCTGCTCAAAGGTGGCCCAAGTTCTTGCCTGGGATATGCGAACGTAATCTGTCAGGGGATTTATCTAAAAGACGAGTATCGGAGTAGCCTCTCCATCATCAGTGAACCCAAGCTTTCTTCCTTATGATGCCATTTGACATGTGGAGAGGAAATTCTCTGACCAACCAAGAATTTGAGAGGCTCGTTGAGTGCAACAAATACTGAAATTCGACGCCATTGTGAGTATGCCTCACAGAACTCTTTCACCAAAATAACCGTCTCACATGAGGTGTGCCTGGGTGCCGTACCTTACTAGGTGCGGCACACGCTAATTTCCTACGAGATAGAACAGCGGCATTCCTCATTCATATTCTAATATCAAAGTGGAAACCGCATTGACGAACATTTTAGGCTTATATGTACAACCGCACAGTCACACAGTTGTAATGTAATAAAGCATGTTGTCTTTCTTGTCAGCTGGACAATCTTCGCTCCCTAGATTACAGCGTTTTACAGAGAGGGTTGGAAAGTTGAATGCCGACATGTGCAAGGAAGAGGACAATATGGAACGAAGTGTGAGTTTCGCCAACGTACTCTCGGTCACGTTTAAACTTCGTTTGTGAAAACTCACGTGACCCATATTTCAAAATTATGGTTTTCCTTATTAAAATCTACACAAACAAAATCGAGTTTGGCATATAAAAGAATAATAGCGTCACTCAGTGAACAACTGTTCGAATTACCTATCTGTGTTTAGCTGTCACTTGTGTTCTTCGTAATATCTCTTAAGATAATAAGCGTGAATCGTTAAAGTCATTCATTCATTGGATCATTAGATAGTCGATAGCAGAAAGGAGATCCTTTGTCAGCTCCGTCACTTCCTGGTCATCGCATGGAGAACTCGATCATTGGGAAACAAAACTCCGCGGACAGCCGTCATAGTCGCAATGGGAACAGCAAGATCCCGGTATTTTCAGTAAACGAAAATCCAACAGCCTTATGAAACGTTCCTACATTTGTGTATCAACGATGAGCTCCGAAAAGCGATCGTACGCGTTCACTACACGGGTGAATAAGTCAAGGTTGGTCCGCACTCGGAGCCTCCTCAGTTTGAATACTTTACATTTGTCACCTCTAGTCGAAGTTCCGGCGCTGAGATGAAAGCACTCCTGCAGCTCTCCCCCAGCTCTCCCATAAGGATATGACAAAATTAAATCTCCACAGCGGCGATGGTAATCGGAAGAGTTTCAAGCGGCGAAGTGGGGGATAGGGTAGGTCACGCAACTCAACATCAGATTTAGGACCGCGCCATTGGACCTTCGCAATCAGGTTACATTCGAAATTGGTGAGAGCATGAGAGGCAAGAAAACCCAATCCATGAACCGGGCGTACTTGCAGGGTGAACAAGAGTCGGAAGAGCACAGGCCTCAGGCTGCATAGGCTTCGTTGTATGGCATGGAACATTCTGTAGTCATCGGCGACCATCTTCAAGGCGTACACAATTGTATCGAAGTCTGTCTCATGAGTGGTATTTCTGAGTAAAGAACCGTCGGTGCTAAGCCCCGAAGGGTTCATTCGCACCAATAGGTAGAACAGAACACTTGTCCAGAATAATGGGCAATCCTCATGTAATCTACCAAAAGCGCAGTAGATCAAGTGTCTCTTGTAATCGATCAACATTCTCTGCGTTAGATACCACCATCCACATCTTCAGATCATCTGCAGTACTGATGGCACGTTGTTAATGAAGATGCTGAAGAGCTCGGAACCAAGGAAAGAGCCCTGGGGGACACCGCTGGCCAGGAGGGCAGTACAAAAATGCGTTTCATTCACTTTTACTTGCATGGATTTGCCGATGAGAAATCTATGATCTAAGAAAGAAGATTCCCAGCGACGCAGATGCCTCGGACTTTATGTTGGAGCTGCTTATGCTGGACCTTATCAAAAGCCTTGATAAAGTCGCCGAACAAGATATCCACACGTTCCCCCAGATCTGATACTTGGACCCACTTCCATTTGGGCACGAGCAAGTTCGTGGAGCATGAGCGAGTCCTTCAAAAGCCCTGCTAAGTACAAGAGGTGTAATCCAGATTCTCATGTGAAGCTGAAAGTTCGTTTCAGAATCCTTTCCATTACTTTACATAATGCTGATGTAAAACAAATCGGATGGTAATTAAATGGATCATGTCGGTTCCCTTCTTTGTTTATGGGCTTGAGAAGGC
Organism: Dicrocoelium dendriticum; assembly: GCA_944474145.2. Lineage (NCBI taxonomy): Eukaryota > Metazoa > Platyhelminthes > Trematoda > Plagiorchiida > Dicrocoeliidae > Dicrocoelium > Dicrocoelium dendriticum. Next base: position 21,761,330 of record OX104059.1, on the reverse strand, counting down.
CCAACTTTTAGATATTCGGAATACGTCCGTTCGCAACGGAGCGCCAAAAGACCTGAGAGACAGACGTGGAAATGTGCTCAGCCACAGCTTTGAGGATCAGAGGGTGTAGGCCATTAGGACCAGCCGAGAAAAATGAATTTAAATGAAGAAGTTTTAAAATAACATCATTGTCCATGCGCGTTTCCAACACAGAGGGAGGATAAATAAATAAATCTCTTATTCTCAACAAGGTGAGGCACGCCTTTACAGGCATAATCATTTTGACATAACGATACATGATCAAGAATGTGCAAAAATCCGATATGTTTGTCATAGCAGTTTGTGTTTGTGTAGGGGGTATGTATGAATGTATATCATGTGTGTGTATGTGTATGGAGCTGTGTATTTTGTGCTTGTAGTTGTGCTGCTCCAATTTCCATGTTTGATATCGTCATCAAGATGCGAGTAGGAGATTGGTGTCCGTGGGTTGGATAAAATTATCCAGATATCCACAGGGCAGTGACTTTATTTTGTGGCGAGTCACGACCGCCACGTCCCAGTGTTGTTAAGCAGACATTTGTGGCTTTTTATAGGGAGAACGCTTGCCAGGCGAAACCCACCACGTCCTGGAACACTGCCGCCAAACTATTTGCTGGAACAGGTTAAACCCGAACCACCCAGCTGACACCACGAGGTTGTTCGGCTAGCCAGCACAATGGTGACAGGCAAGGCGTTTCCTTTGAGTAGACATATGAATACTGCTGGACGAGGTGACTGGCTTTTTCATAGTCTTCGTAGACTAGAGCCGCATGTTCACTGGGAGCCAACGCAGGGACGTCACTGCGGGCTCTGGTGCAACGTTTGAGAGCGCAGGAAGTGACAATTCGTGTTGTTGGTGCTTCGCGCATGATAGAGTTGATTCATTTCTGTAGCATGTAATACGATTACGAATTATGAGTGGTGTTTGCACTTAGCACATTTCCCTCCATATTCGTGGTGCAACCGAGCAGGCCGCACTACTGTGGCACCTGGTATTTATCTGATGGTTACTCCAACCAGTGTTCAATCAACCGAAAGTGAGACTCCCCATTTTGAACGGAACCTAGCCAGACTGGAAATCTAGATGTGTTCTGTTGGCGCACTGCCTTTCGCATGTACCCCCACTCGACGTACTCATATAAAAACTCATACTACAATAGGCGCCTACTCTTGTGCCACCGGTCCTATTATTCTCATCCACTGATTGCATCCACCAACGAACCAACGCCGTCCAAACCCTTCATCCAGGAATTCGCTCTGATGCTCGAGGCTCTTCATGAGTGTTTCATTCCAGCTCTCCGAGATGTATCTGGTGCTATATGAATGCGGTCCGATTTTGCTTCTAGAGCTTTCGTCTGCACACCGACCACTGGGTTACACTGAAACCCATGACAACAAGTGCGGCTTTCAGTCGTGCATTTGGGTCCGTGCTTGCTCTGCTTACGTGATACTCCACACACTGCGAGCCTCCGTCTCTGACAAGGTCTGACAGCGGAGCGATCGTCGCCATGTAGAGCGTTTATGAACGCCCAGCGCTCGAAAAAACGGAACAGGATTTGCCGTTAAATAAAATGCGAAGAGAACGTTCATGTTTTGTATTCAGCTAACAACTGCGCTGGGTACATGCACCAAATATATAGCGATTAAGAACACAGGACAGCTGGGAAAACTAACACTATACGATGCATTATTTATAAGATTGTCTTGGATACCGTGACAGTTGTCTCAGCATGGTAAAGCACGAAGCAATCCGGGAAGTTCTTATGTGAACCAGTATTTAAGGCGCAATTGATGACGCATGCGATTGCTTGGATTTCACGCGCAACCCCTCTGGTTACACCTGCCTAGCGTTTCAGGTAAAAGGGATGCGCTCAGCGTCAATGGACTGGTGCAGTGTGAGCGCAGTGCCTCAAGACTGACTATGGTGCAGCTCCGTGAAAACCAAGGAGACGGGAACCAAACTTGTTGACGTCTAGCATAGTATAGATTACTACTTTGTGTGGGAACTTGCCTTACACCTACAGATCAAGTATTCCAGCGGCTGGTAGGAAGATGGTTGTTTATTCATTCGATACCACACATCCACCGGCCCATTCATGGACAAGCTCGCTTGTTTCAGAGCGTATTTAAATCCGTTGCAATGCACGGTGTGTGTTCTTGGGCGACGGCCGTTCCATTCATTTCCATACACCAACATATGGCGACACCAAACTTGCCTGCGCCGCGCCTCGTTAATTTGACGTACCACCTGCGGCCAACCTGACTTCCTCTCGGGTGTACAGCACATGACCATGTGTAAGGATAAGAGATAGGTAAAGTACGGATTCACACGAAGTTTGGCAGTGTGCTTTTAAAAGGGATTAGGGGCGGCATGAAAAGTTACCAAAAGACAAGCATCGCATATACGTTCCTTATTCTGCACAGTGCAAAAGGCCCAAAACCAGCAGCTCACTAATCCTTTTAAAACGCAATCTCCAGCCTCTAATCTAACCACATCGTTTCGCATTCTGATCGACCCGCTGATCTCGAGGTTCAAGATAATACCCTTCTAATTGCATTCTGATGCATTGCGTTAGGCAATGTGAGGTAACTGCTTAGTTTTCGCTTCGAAGGACAAACGTAATGCTCCTAGCGCTTCCCTTAGCGCTACCAGTGATCGTCCCGTGTTTATTTTCGCCGCATTTTGAGCTGGTTCATCAAGTTGATTACGCAACTACCAACCTCCTCCTGATCACCCGTTGGCAACAATCGATATCTAGCGTGCTTCTAAGAAAAAGGACACAATCTGTTTAGGAACCGGTCACTACATGTGTACGTCGATGGCTGCCATGGACAGGTCAACGAGGTTAACATGTGGAACTATGGCGGTTGAACTGTTCGCTGAGCTTGGCAATTTGTTGCAAACCTATCGTCACCAATCGAGGTGACATCATCAGTGCGTAGTTGAGTGGCGTGCAGTAGCGTAGAGGAGTCTTGGTGAGAGTGCGCTGAGCGTGGTGTGTGTGCGTTTTTATACCGCCGTGGTTGACCGTGGAGAGGAGCAACCCTATCGGTTGGGCTTTCGATCCGCGTTCAGCCTGGTTGATGGGCAGATGGTCCTTGACCTTGACTCCTTGTGTTTCGTGGCCTTTGTCTGCTTGAGCTTGTTAGCGAGTATGTCGTCAGTTCTGGTTGACTAGTCACAAGTTCCACCGGGTTCAATCGATCGGGTTGGCGGTCTTCGCCAGGAGTATTGCGCATGCAAGCGCATGAAGATCAAGAAGGCCACCATTTCGATCTGGAGAATGCAAAGGTCCTAGCACATGGAGGTACGAAACACGCGAGGGAGTTTTTTGAAGCCTGGCACTCTACAAGGAACTCAATCAATCGACACCTCGAAGTGGACGCAGTATACGCAATACTCCTGGCGGACGACTGCCAACCCGATCGATTGAACCCGGTGGAACTTGTGACTAGTCAACCAGAACTGACGACATACTCGCTAACAAGCTCAAGCAGACAAAGGCCACGAAACACAAGGAGTCAAGGTCAAAGAACATCTGCCCATCAACCAGGCTGAACGCGGATTGAAAGCCCAACCAATAGGGTTGCTCGTCTCCACGGGCAACCACGGCGGTATAAAAACGCACGCACACCACGCTCAGCGTACTCTCACCAAGACTCCTCTACGCTACTGCACGCCACTCAACTACGCACTGATGATGTCACCTCGATTGGTGACGAAACGTTTGAAACAAAATTGCCAAGCTCCGAACATTTCAGTCGCCATCTGGACAACCTGAGCTATCAGTCTTCAATTCTATAGCCAATGTGCAACTATTTCGATTTGGCCCTACAATTCCTTTCCATGCACCTCGTGTTCATTTTCAGACAGATTCTTAGCAGGCCATGCCAACCTCAAGGCTTTTACGTGCAGACGCGAGAAGAAAGGCAAAGTTGACAGATTTTGCGCTTTAGCATCCAACTCGACCATGTAAAACACAAGAAATTTAAATTTTTATGTGAGACAGAAAGAGGTTCAGCTATGACAAGTAAGGAAAATCAATCAGACAAAGAACAGTGCCAACATGATCATTATTTTTATGTTAGGGTTTCTGTTGCAATAACACTGTACCTAACAGCTCAAAACATTTTGGTGGAAGCGGCATGCAGCCCATATAGTTTCTTCTGTATATTGTACTATGGCGCTGCTAGTGTCGAAAAGTGGTATCTGTACATAACGTAGACACAGTCTGTCTTGTTGGGAGTAAGATCTGATGTTGCTCAACTCTAAGCGGTCACAGTGTTCCTAGTTAGATAAATCAGATGAGAGTGCGTGATGCCTTAGAAACTTAGTTGGTAAAACGGCTGTTTCTGAATTAAAAGGCGGAATAAAAGGCATCACACTTACGGGACTGTGTTGGTAGTCACCCATGCTCACGACAACACTCATAATTGTGAACGGTGTGATGGACTTGGCAGCGTCAACCGGTGCGTGGCAACACGGTGATGGTCCAGACAAGCGGGAGGTATCGTGACTTTGAAGGAGAGTGCCGTCGTCTTCTTGGTAATGAAGTGCGCTGTAGTTAGGCGTGATTCACCCTCTTTTGAACACGCGGCATGTGCTACAAACACCCATGGTCCCTCGGCTTCCTGAAATTCTCTACTATAATACGTTTATTTGGAGTCAGTTGAATACTAGGTGTCTAATCCCACCAAGATGCTTTACCCAGACATTAATTAGGTCGTTCTTGCATATGCTGATCAATCAGCGTTAGCCAAGTTTAAAGTTTTAACTAAACTAAAGAGCAGTAGATGACAAGACAGATTGTTCATTGTGAGAACGATGGCATCCGATATACCGGCTTTTCTGCAGTGTACACGAGGGTAATGAAGTTTAAGTCCTCATCAAATGTGAAACCGATTTTAGTGGATATGCATAACGTTACATTTTCGATGGAAGCCAAAGTGTGTCACTTTAGTTGCTGGAAACTTGCTCATTTCACATGGTGGGAATGCCCAATGAATGTAGCGATGGAGAATTTAACAACCTCGCTGCCAGCTCCAAAATCGCTGACAAGCTAGGACTAGTTTTGATGATGCGTGGAAATTTTTGGCAGCGGTGAGGCCGTTCCTTACGATTGGTGAAAGCCACCTTTTTGGTGGTATCGAAATGCCTAACTCAAATCACTGTTAATTTAAATGGGGAACTTGTGCTCTATGCGGACTGGACTGTTCCCGCATTGACATGTGAGTCGCTTAGAACCCCATGAACGCTGGTGTAACTGCGATGCGTATGTTCACAGGATTGCTCGACGGTCGCACTATCCTACATATCGGCACGGATCATCGTATGCTGGGAGCTCTCTAGGTTCCAGTGCGAAGAAGTACCCAGTGCACAATTTTGACCTCATTGATACGTTATATCTGATACTCACTCTGAACTTTAGCTGTGACGTATTGGTAATTTCAGCGCGCACACTTTGTGGGTACCGAACAAATGCGCACATATCCCTCGGGCTCTCGGGTCTTGACAGTCTGGTGCCAAGAACCTGGTGCTCCATGTATATGACACCATTCTGCTTCTTCATGGTAGTCCTTCCGTCGTGTTTATTCGTAATTACAAACGAATGAAAAGCAGTATCTATAGCTGCTGTCTAAGATGGCGTCCACGGCATGCATTTCGATGGCTCAACTTTCACAGTTGACAACAACCCATCATCAATCCTCTACAATGCTTACAAACGATTAAGGTCACCAAAAAATAATTCATAAAATAGTCTGCCTTAAATATAAACTAAATATAGCTATTTACAGCTGTCACCGAGTTAGTAAAGGACAAGTATTATCAAATCATTTAAAACAATTCAGTAGTGTGCTGCGTTGCGTAGTGTTTGGAGTTTGCTCTGATTTTAATCACATGCAATTAATGATGGAGCATGCCAGCAACTGGGGTTCGGTATTGCTCCAAAGTGTTTGAAGTCTAGCGACAGATTGTGCCTCTCAAATCGTCTGGTTTGTAGCGTTTCACGGTTGAATTCGTACCCTTTTATTGATATCACCTTCCAAATGGCCTGTGCACATAGTATTTGCTCACTGTGAACAGTTGAAATATTGGTTCATCCGAGGACATTATTTTATTCCAAACTTGGCTACTTCAATGAGTACGTCTGTAAGGAAAATGCAAAGCTAAGACATCAGTACAGTTGTAAGCTTTGTCTTGCGAACACATGCACGAGATTAAATCCCAATTCCAAATGTAACAGAAGTGATGCCGATATCTTAGTGACATCAGTGCCTTTGATAATCAAAACATCTACTTTACTTCGAAACGGCTGAAGAACGTACAGTAGGTCACGCTGTCGTCATATCAAACATCAGAATTTAATAACTAGATTTAAATTGCTTTGTTAAATCCATATTGTGCACTAATTACTCTATATTGCGTAAGTATCTAAGCATGCTGCACGGGACTGGTCAAATGTGTTTGCTCCTTTTGAAGGTCAACTATACTCGTGAAATGAATCCCATGACAGACAGAACGACCTAGTTAACTTTCGATTGTTCCTCGTAAAAGGCAGACGCAATTTGAATCCATATTCCGTACGAACAGACACCACAATCACGTTTAAACATGTATTTTTTCCATAGTGAGTTTAAACTACGATGACGGTTCTCATTCGCTAATTCATCATACCACTGCTTCAGGATTCCAAACGAGCGCAGCAAACCGTGGAGTCAAGCCATGGGAAACGTACCGATGACGAGATAAATGTTGACCGCTTACGAGTCAGTTTTCCCCCATGAACCCATTCATGAATAGTAGTTCCATGTGGTCCGTACGGAACGAGGCTGCTGAATGGCGTCGAACTTCATCTGGACCCAAATCCCAATCAGACACAAACCAGCAACGGTATCTACCAAATTATGATTCATGATCGTGCTCTTCGGCTGATTTGCTCCAATTTGCTATCAGTCCCTACAACTGGAAAGCTGAATCGTGAGACCATGACAACCACAATCTGATTCGCAGTCGATTTTTGCAATATTCATGCGCTTATTTCTGGTGAACAGATTAAACTTTTTTTAGTGAGAAAGCTAATCTACTAAATCTTTGCCTACACTGCAGTTGTTTTTGTGCCAAATAAATTCGATTCCAATCACAGACTGCAATCTAGGATCCTTACATTTGCTCCGACACCGCCGACCGTTTAACCTGCTTGCTTGACTAAGCACTAAGAACGCAGCGCATACTATTATCTGGCTTCATCGCACTCATATAGTAGGCAGAATCTGCTGGCCAGGTTGTTGAGAAAGTGAGACCGATCCTATGTCTATAGTTCTTCAGATCTGAGTGGCGCGGTGTGGTGTACAGGCACTACTGTCTCTTTCAGTGCTGAAACCATCCACAGTGAGGGAATGCGTGCACATTTTAAGCCAAATGTCTTCTTCATCTTAACCCGTGTTTCAAGCCTGTGCCCGATCTCTACACCCTTTAAAGATGAAACTGTGTAACTGCCACTCAGAATGCGAAGTTGCTAGTAAAAAGACGAAGGAAAACAGAAACCGGAGGTCGACCGAAATGTGAGGTGTAATCAAATAATGGGTTATCAGGGGTAAAAAAGTACATGTTTAACATCTCTCATAGGTTGGTACTGGAAGGATGTACATATTCAAATACCACATACCTGAACCAAATAAGTTGCGCATCGGTGAATCGCTCGCGTTATGGTATAAAAACGATAAGCTTGTTAGGGTGATATGGTCTCATGTAAAACAGGTTAACAGTTTATGTTTAAGGCTAATAGCGAATATTAACCGGATCACACGCCATTCTGCACAAATTTACCTGCGCCATTGTTGCTTATTATTACACAGAATTTAGTCAGCCTGAATGTGTTCACAGTATCCCTCCCGGTAACAAGTATATGGAATTCAATGTGATATCCCATGCTTTTTTGAAAATGGCAAGGGTGGGTGCACCAAAAACTGAATTTGCAGGGACGTTTCAGGTTCGACTGACCCGGAGGGCGAAATACGTTCATCAACAATCTAGCCGACTGTGCTTTTGACTCAGTTGCAGACTATTGCCTCTGAAGTTGGTACTCGGGCTGAGTTTCGAAATGTGGCGACTTACGTTACTAGGGTGACTCAAAATTTGCTATACTAATATCGGGTCCCTACGTAGTCATCGGTAACTTCCACCGAACATTCCGGGTATCTTCAGTCGTTTTTGTAACGGAAGATGATGCAAATCATTGACGCTTTTCGTCGCTCGAAGTTTTGGAATACCAAACGCTGCGAAGTCACGCCTCAACCAACTTTGCCAAGCTTGAGTTGCTTACTCGAGTTGGGGACGGGTATAGGCATTGTGTAGCAGAGAGAAGATGGATGAATCCCAACTCCCGACTGTCTCACGCAAGAAACCAAAATGCTGGCTACTTCTTTTTAATGCGGACTGTGACTGCTTTGGACAACCGAGGTCGTCCTCATTAGCACTCCTAGGTCAGGTTGCTGCGAGCTTGTCTTCTGAACGTGCGCCCCAGGCTTGTAAAAGTAGGTGGCGGATGTGGATAACGCAGCAGTGCGTTGCTCATCGAGCAATACCAAGTCTCATCGATATCGAAGTGCACGATCTGTGGCCTTCTGACCCCTTGATCAGCTTGCAACTCTTAAGGTCGTGCGCAAAGAGTAGAAATTTTGAGATGATAATTCGCGAAATAGGTAAGAAAAAGTAAAAGCAGCCTAAGCCCGTCACGAACCCTGCGGTACACCACAATCCGCTCGAATCGGGTCGGATAAACATGTTCGGACTCTAAACTCCAATTGCTGTTTTCGGACAAAATTACCGATCCATTCAAATACTGGATCTCCGATGTCGTAGTGCCGAAGTTTGTGAAGCAGCATTCGATGCTCCAAGCGATCGAAAGTTCGCGAAATGTCCAGATAGATAACATCGGTTCCTATTCATTCGCCGACTGTTTCGGTCAAATTGTTGCATGCAGGTGTGAGCTATGATACATACTGCTCAAGTATTCCTATTTCGTAGTTGGACACGTAGTTTCGAACTAGGAGTGAGAACCTACAACCGGATAACACACATGCATTTGCATTCTGAGACATGAATCGAAGCGGAAAGCATAAAGGGTAAAACGAGCCAATCAGAATAAGGATAGAAGGCCAGTTAAATGAACAATGAACAATGATTCATAACGGGTAAAAAAGCAGGTGCTTGACATGTCCCGTATGGTGGTTAGAGTGAGAAAAGATAGATCAAGGGATAATGGAATCGTCGGTTCGGGCGATTACAGATTTAACTGCACTGCCGTATAAACGGTTTGAAATTAGAATGTGCGCACACAAAGCCATAAGGTGAGTGGACATTGATCACGTAATAGGCGCGAAAAATACTTAAAATAGTATCAATCAATGTGACTAGGTTGTTTGATCAAATTGCATAAGTGTGTGGGTGGTTGCGTGCCGTCAACACGTGCGCCCGGAGCATCCCATCACAGGGCCAATGAAATCACATTTGTCGGAAGTAATGTTCTATGCGTTTAGGTGAACGTTGTGGTTTCGAATACCAATCGGCGGATCGGTTTCATCCGTTTGGTTTTTTCCCTCCCTTCACGATCATCTGTAACAATTCCCTCCTCCTCATCAGGATATGATGCGACCGAAGTACAGTGACGGATGAAATCAATGTGCCTGAGTAGTGTAGTAGTGTGTGCCTGAGTACTGGTTCGTCACTTTCAAGTTCTATATCGGCCTCCATTTCTGAACTTGTAAGCACGGTTCCTGGCTGCCATACCTACTCGTGTGGGTTTCGTGCACGCAGCTATTTTGCCACCAACTCCTGGGGTTTATCTGGTGTGTATCCACTGTGATACATGCGCTGTTGTTGACGTCTGGCCTAACGGGGTCTGAAAAATGTAGGTCTAGCTTCGTAAGTGGCCAACAGTCATACATAGCATCCCCGGGCATTTTCCGATGGACTCCAGCGGTGTGGTGCGATACGCGAATAGGAATCGGTCAACCTTGGTGCGCACAGAACCATGACGTTGCTTCAGAAGCCCGGCCTTCACGGTTCATACCGCTCCTTCCGCTAAACCTTTTGATGCTGGTGATATGGTGGGGAATACACGTGGTTAATGTCATTAATCCGGAGCTCTTCGAACGTCGCAAAGATCTCCCGGCAGAAACAAATTGCCACGTGCCGCGCCGTCCTGCTAACGGGCTGCTCAAGCGAAGCCTACGCAAGCATCGCGAGGCATGGTGGTCTGAGCGTGCTTTAGAGATGGAGACCGCTGCCCTCACTGGCAGCACTCGCAAACTTTCCGACTGATTTGGTCCACTCGCCTTAGGAAGCATGGTATCAGTGAGGTTATTTGCGAGGTGGGTGAGTCTTCGATCACCAACCAATAGAAGCGTATAGACCGCTGGACCGAACACTTTCACTCGCAAATCATCTGGCCTCCCCCGTCCATCAGTACGTGCAGTAGATCTTGTTGTCCACCCTGGCTCGTCCCACTGAATCCACCCAGCGAAGCGTAAGTCTGACTCTAGATGCGACGTTTGAAGCGATTTAAGGCTGCTGGCACAGACGGACTTCCTCCGGAGCTGTTCAGATACGGCAGCATTGCGGTCATTAATCAGCTGACCTTGCTGTTCCCAAAAATCTGGCGTTAAAAGAAAGCGTCTTCCTCTTGGAGTAAATCAGTTATTGTCCCGATTTCCAAGAAAGGCGCTCGCATTTCCTGTGTAAATCATCGCGGGAGTGGTTTTGTTTCGGTTGCCTCCAAGCTATTGGCATCCATTCTGCTCCGTAGACTATTCCCAATATTTAAACAATTCTACCGTGAAGCACAAGCTGGTTTCCGTCCCGTCCGCGTATGCGTGGATCAAGTCTTCACGCTCCTCCAGCTCTTCGAACATCGCCACATTTATCACAGACCCACTGTCATTGCATTCCTAGACATAAGTGCCGCTTTTGACTCCGTTGATCGACCTGCTTTAAGGTGTTACTTGCTAAAAAAATGAGGTGCCAGAGAATTATACCGCCATCTTAAGAGCCCTTTACCTCCATGCCTCCGGCAATCATTCCTCGCCATTTGCTGTCAATAGCGGTGTGCGACAGGGCTGCCCTATGGCCCCATTCCTTTATAACTTCGCAATCGAAGACCTACTGTCTTGTGCTCTAGAAGGTTTCCCACATTTTGACCTAGGGTTTCTACCTGGTGAGCGTGCCACCGACTTAGATTATGCTGATGATATCACCTTATTTGATGACGATCCTCAGGGTATGCAACATTGTAGATCGTTTGGCGGTTGAAGCATCTAAGTGTGGCATAAGCTTCACCCCATCGAAGTGTAAAGTACTGCTCCAAGATTTGCCTACACTTGCTTCCGTGCCTAATCGAAGCTGCACAAGTTAAACAGGTGGGTAGTTTCGTCTACCTTGGGAGCTGTTTCTGCTGACGCGACTACACATCACTAAACTATCAGCATTTGTCAAGCTGAGGCACTTGTGGCGTAGTCACGACGTCTCATTCTCGCTAAAGGTCCGCGTTTACATCGCATGTGTTCGTTCGGTGTTGTTATATGGGAGCGAGTTCTGGCCAATTCGCGTGGAATATATGTGTCGCCTTCCTGCCTTCGATAACGATTGCCTAAGGAGGATTGCTTGTGTTTGGTGGCAACATCGAGTTAATAGTAATGATGTTCGAGGTCGCATCTTGAGGAAAGCGAGTACTGCCTTCAACAAACTGGTTTTGCTGCGCCAGTTGAGCTGGCTCGGTCAGGTTCTACGCATAGAACCTGAGCTTCTACCGCGTCGCGCTCCATTCGCTCATCAAGGACTTGGCTGGAGGCGACCGCATAGTGGTCAGCCTTCCACATGGCAAAAGCACATGAAACCATTGACGTCGTGTCTAGCCGCTGTTGGACCCGTACGTCTTCCAGGATGGGGACCCAAAGATGGGGAGTGAAATGACTTAACACTCTTGCAGACATGGCCCGCAACCGGAATCAGTGGAAGAATTGTGTATAGAATTGTACTAATTCACATGTTTAATACTTCAAACATTGAAAACGATAAAAAAGAAAAATCGTGGATGAAAAACAAAATAAACTTGTTTTGTTCTATTTCTTGTTAAAATGTTCTTTTTTCCTGCGGCATAGTGACTGAAGTGTGTCGCTCAACTTCTGCTACTATGCCACGAAGATTTTGACGCGCTGACTTCCCCTTATCTGCTAATCTCCATGGCTTTGTTGGCTCTATGTCTAGCTGCTAGAATGTTGAGATAACATACACACATACATCCACTTGGTGTACGCATCCACCGGGAGTAACAACGTTTTCCCTTCAATCGGACCGAAATCGTCAGCCTGATCATGTCTCCTTGGACTGTCAGGCAGCTCCCAAGGGTAAATGGGACCGGTTGGTTTGTCTTTGTGACGGTTATGGCATGCAGTACAAGTATTCAAAAGCGCTTCGATATCTCTGTCGATCGCCGGCCATTAGCAGTATGATCTGTCCAAAGCTTTTATGCGGATGATCCCCAGATGAGCATCTTGTGACCCTCTCAGTACAGCTGATCTGATGGAATAACGATACAAGATCCACGCAGGATACATCCTTCATGCAGCCTAGCCCAAATTGACAATTGCACAACGGAAGCAGATCGTCAGAGGATCGCAGGCCCCAGGCACGCAACATCACACGTATCACTTTCGGTAGGACTGGATCGCGATCTGTACCATTCTTAACTATGTCACCGGATTTGGTGTAGTGTTTAGGTGTTGCAACAGTCGAACAAACTCGCATGGCGCTTCACTTTGTTCATCCTGTTGAATAACCTGTGGTAGTCTACTGAGAGTGTCAGCACAATTATCGTGAGCGCCAACGATGTATCGGAATTGATAGTTGTAGGCATCAGGTAAAACTGCCAAGCGTACCATTCGGCGTGCGTTTAGTTGTTCTATGCCTCATCCCTCAAAGAGAAGCGAGATCAAGGTTTTATGATCAGTCTGTATATCAAAGCGATTGCCCCGCAAATACTGAGGAAAACGCTTGACCCAGAAAACCGCTGTCAGTACCTCTTTGTCCAGCTGTAGTTTTGCTCAGAAACCTGTAACATGTGGGACGCGAAAACAATAGGATGAATGGTTCCGTCGTGAACCTTATGTTTTTGGACTGCTCCAACCACAGACGGTGAGGCATCACACTGTAAGATGATGGGCTTGTTGGGATTGTAATGTACCAACACTGGGAAAAAAGCAAGAGGGACTTTTGCTTGTTTCTCTCTCTCTCTCTCTCTCTCTATGACCAGCTAGAGTCTTTGGTTAACAAGTCGTGTAGTGGTACCATAACTAAGTAAGGTTGGGTACGAAACGACGCTTATGCGATAATATTTCGATGAGCGAACGTAACTGTGCTTCTGTACCTGGAAGGGGTGCAGGAATAATAGGCGGTACACTTTCTTTCCGTGCATGTAAACCATGCTTATCAAGCCGATAACCAAGGTAGTCCACGAAATCAACTACACACGGCATTTGGAGCGTTTCAGACGTCAACTGTGTTCAGACAGTCTACCTAACCCCTGGTTAAACGTGCGCAGATGGTCCTCTTCTCTGCGACCCGTACGTAGTAGATCATGGAGGTATGTACAAGTGTTCGCTATATCACGCACGATGTTGTCACTTATTATTTGGAAGATAGCCGTGACTGAATAAATACCAAAAGGATGTCTGGTGTATTCAAATAGACCCAAATGTGAACTGACCGTAGTAAGATGGCGTGAGGTTTCATCTAATTTCCCATGCGAATAGGCGTAGCTCAAATCTAGTTTGGTAAACATGACCCCGCCAGATAAGTTGGCGTACAAATGCTCGCTTTTATAAATAAATAAATAAATGGTGTATTCCTCGACGATTCGAGGAGCAGTCCAACTACGTGGTCTGATCAATGTGTACAACAGGATCGCAAAATACAAACAATTCGTGCACGCTTTTTACAATGGATCCAAAACGGGTATTAACGCAATTGGCAGGATGAAATAAATAAATAAATAAACAAATATACGTGTATTCTCGACAATGCGAGACACACCTGTACAGGCATGATCATGTTTAGCTAATATAGTGTGATCAAAATGTATAAAGAGTACATGTTTGGCATAACAGTGAATGTAAGTGTATGGGTGTATATATGTATGCAATTGTATTTTTGAATGTGCCGCAGAATTTTTGACTGTTTGTTATCGGTAGGAATGTGCGAATAAGCGATTGACGTCCGTGGGTTGGATCCCATTTTCCGGATAAAGTAATATGGCTACTCATGGAACCGTCCCCATGGGACCTGCTTCCATGCAAGGTATTTCCTCCAAAGGTTTCGCCCGCACTTCCATGCTATACCTATCCGCGTGCCGGTGTGGCATTTTAGCATATGAGCCATCACCTGTTTATCATATGCTGTGTTCTTATTAGGGCTGCTTTTATACATGTATTATGAGTGATGAAGCCTCAGCCCAGTCCGTCATGCGGATCATTCAATTTTGACACTTTTTATACGCCACTCAGTTTGTGGCAATTTGTCTTGCATAGGTAAAGTCTTTTATAATCAGGAAGCTATAATCCGCCACCACGGGAGATCAGCCCAGTCGTGGCCAACGATGAAATAAGGAAGAATGTAGAAGAATAAGTATGTGGAAGAGGTACTAAATCGTTAATGTAAAACTTGGGCAGGTATGTTTTTTACATCAGCGTAAAAATGGATCGAGCCGATCATCCGATCAAATTGTGCGGAGTGACAGCGGGCGACAGATAACTTTACGAGTTGTCCATAGGCAAAAGTCAAAAAGGGAATCTGTTATTGCCATCAGTGAATTCCAATATACGTTTCTGAACTGTTAACTCCAGAAAAGAAGGCGAAATGGTTAGCATTGCAGAACAAATGTAGCGAAAGGGATCGCAGAACAATATTACGAAGTACTCAATTTGTGGGGAGAAGTACGAAAATAGTTCCCGGCCCCACACCAGTAAATAATTTTGCTCTCGGCTTTAGACAGAAGACAGTTGGTATGAATTAAGTCTGAAGGGAGTAAAACCGCATAGGAGGTAGCATTAAAGAATAGCATAAGAAGCGGTTGTAACAGCTCATCCTAGATGATCATGTTTGCTCTGGTGCATTTGTTGGATATATTGCGAGTCGATGTTCTCCGGTATCATACATGATCCGACCCTTCTTCATAAAGCTTTCCATTATCAAGTTGAATTTTTAAGATCCATTTCACTCTGTCTGTTGACAGATAAACATTTATCATTTTCTTGAACATGTAAAAATGTTCAATACATCTTATCTCTTTTGCAGCTTATTCCATATGAAGCCATACCTACGAAGGTAGAAATTTCTCATTAGGCTGGTCTTGAATCTAGGTAAGGAGAATATACATTCACTATCTCGCAGTTCATAAATGGTATTATCCAGAAAGTGCGATTGATAGGTTCCAATATATGCTTTCCGCCACACGAGTTTGTGGAGGAAGCACAGATTTAGTTGTATTCTTCGTACCCCAGAGATTCAAGATTCAACTGCTTGCACATATCTCTGTATGAAAGAGCGCTTGAATAGCCAAATATGCGCTTCGTAAAGGCGTGTTGAACATTTTCAATGGCACTCAAGTCACGCTTTCTCAAGTTACTCTACGTGACACAGCAATATTCAAGCAAAGGCCTGATACTGATTTTGAAAGCAGTTAGTCTGGTTTCTTTCAAGGTTAGCAGGTGGCATATGAGCCCGACCGACTGCTTAGCCTTTTCCATGATATGATTTGTACGTTCGCTAAAGCTTAACGAACTAGAATATCTTAAATCCAAGTCACGAAACAGACTGGTTAGTGGAAATGACTTCATCATGAAGCCTGAACAATTCTGCTGCTATCTGACATCCATACGCTAGCATACTGCACTTCGACGTCGCGAACGTCATCTGTCACATATCAGCTCATCTCTCAAAGGTTTTCAGGTCGCTTTGGATATCGTTAAGTTCAGGTGTACGCTGAGAACCTGGGAACGTGTAAATCACCTTCAGCTCTGCAGTAAACAAATAAGGCTTCCAAAGTGTATAATAGAAACAAAGTCATTTATATACAGTAGGAAGAGTAAGGGACCTAAGGCACATCAATTTTACCGCAGAGGCTGTATTGCAAAAGCTGACTTCTCTACGCAAACACAGCTCGCCGGGTGTCGACACCATTCGTCCAGAGGCATTGGGAGCAGCAGCAAACCAACTGGCAGCACCTTTAGCTCAGTTTTTCCAGCACTGCTTAGACAAGAATCAAGTTCCCGCCATGTGGAAACTTGGAATAATAAGCCCGATTCACAAAGGTAGAAGCAGAACTGATCCCTCCAACTAACCCCCAGTAACCCTTCTTCCTATACTCTCCAAGTTCATGCAATCCACAGTTGCCGATGCACTCGTGTGCCATCTGGAAAACTGCAACCTCATCACTCCCGAACAGCACGGTTTCCGTCGACAGCGGTCATGTACAACTAATTTTCTAATTGCACGCAGTAGTTGGACCGAGGCAGCTGAAGCTGGCGAAGGTGTTGACGTGATCCACCTGGATTTTCCCAAGGCTTTCGATCGTCTAGACCATCGGATACTACTCGCCAAGCTGCAGCATTACGGGATCGGAGACCCTCTTTTAAGCTGGATCGCCAACTTTCTATTTCAACGTCAATTGGTGGTCAGAGTTCGGAGCTCTTTATCGGACCCCATGCAAGTCGAGTGTGGTTTGCCGCTAGGCTCAGTTCTAGGTCCACATTGGTCTTTGTTGTTTATTAATGACCTTGCACAGGGAATCGATTCAAGCTTCTTAATGTTTGCCGACGATATCAAGATGTGGCGCAGGATCCAGGCGAACGCCGACCAACATGTGCATCAGAGTGATTTAGATACGGTGTATCAATGGGCGACCAAAACCCCATTGCATTTCAACGTCAGTAAATGCAAGATGCTTTCCATCCGACATCAGAACAGCTACTCATACCGACTCGGAACGAATATACTACGACAATCAACTCTCGAACGTGACTTGGGTGTCCTGGTTCAAGATGACTTGGGTTGCTCCAGGCAATCCGAAAAGGCCTCGAAGACCGGGAACCAACACGTGGGGCTGTTGAGGCGGGCGTTTGGACAAATAAACAGCTCCATATTTCGACAAATGCTCAGTGCGTATGTTCGCCCCCATGTCGAATATGCAATTCAAGCCTGGCATGCATGGCTGAAACACGACCTTAATGCACTGGAGCAGCCACAACGCCGGCCATCTAAGAACGTAATTGGAATGCGCAATCTTTCTTACCAGGAGAGGCTGCGACGATTGGGATTGTTCAGTGGAAGCTATCGCAAACTACGAGGAGACCTGATTATGGCATACTTGATTCTGCGAGACCCACATCATGTGTGCCGCCCTTTACTGCAACACAGCAGCAATACAAACCTGAGGGGCCACTCATTAAAACTCGCAGAACGATACTGTCGTTTGGAGTGCTGCAGAAATTTCTTCTCCATTCGTGTCTGTCACCCGCGGAATGCTCTCCCAGAATCGGTCGTCTCTGCACCGACACTAACAGTATTTAAAACACGGTTGGACGATACACTTATCCACTTACACTTTGTTACTTAACACTACGTCTCCATCCTACACCTGGAGTTTACGATGGAATTATTTGCTGTTAACTGTGGATGCTGTGAAGCTAAGTGGATCGCAGGACTGCAGCGAAGCAAACGTAAGTCCTTATTTTCAAAGTTAAAGTATTAACTATTTTACCATCCTTATCATCATTATTGTTATGTTGATGTCCCCTGCAACTATCCACCGGGACTTGTAAAGCAACGCTTCTTAACCCGTATAAATTCATTGTTCATTGTTCACTGCCCTGTAGCACTCCACTGGTGACCAGACGAGATGAAGTGGTGTAACCATTGCTATCCACAACTTGCGACCGTCCTACTAGGTACGATTGGATAGTAGTGAATGATTTCTCCGCGATTTTTTGTTAATTAGAATCGCCACAAATCCGTACGCTTCAGTCGGGTTGAAGCACAGGGACTATCGGTGCCGTCCGTACACCTTGTTGAAGTGGTGCAATTATGCCTTCTCGCTGGAGCCCTTTAAACTCTTCTTCCACCATGGGACGTAAGGAATACAGCGGCGTTCTGGCCTTAAAAAACTTAATTGTACTAGATTCCACTTTATGTATTTATGCTTTAAAGTTGGGTGGCGCCTGGGATACTAGTCAGTAATCAATGACACGTAAGAGACGTGTCAACTACGGAACAGTATAGAAGTTGTAGGCGACTGAACCCAACGTGTATTGTGCAGGCTACCAAAATAGGAAGCGAATCAACCAGCGCGAGAAACGGTGCAGCAAGACATTCATCAAAACACTTTGTGTCAACGGAAGTGCAGTCAGTAAAACACGTGGACGTTTTGAAGAGTAAAACAAGGGTAAAATCCAATGTTGCAAAAGACTGAATGAGCGTGTTTTCGCTACACTGCAAAGGCCTCCCCCTAGAAGGCTGAAGGATGGAAGCCTTCCATGGAGCTGTTAGTGGGGGCAAACGGGAGGTTAGGGTGGGTGCGAATACTTGCATGGGCTTGAACAAGGGCTTCCGAAATGGAGGGTGCCGTAGAGTTCGCCGGGTCCAGTCTTTTGTTATCAATTATTTATGATGATCCTGTGCACCAGAGTGTATAATCGGTGGGCCATCGGGGCGGGCTGGTCGGACAGCCAAGAAACTGGCTAGTCCAGAAAATAGGTCGACAGGACATTTCCTCCGTTGCAGATCCGACGGTGCGCTTGGTAGGTGTCACTCCCCCACCGCACTCGAGTCCACGATCCTCGTCCCACGAAGTAATCCGGGCATCCTCATCGGCAACGTCTAGACAGACGTTTGGGGACCAATCCATTCGTGGCCGTCGGCGGTCGAGGGCGACTGACTGTTCCTGGCAGGAAGGGGGCCTTGGGCCGGTTAGGGAATCACTCAAGTATTTCGTTGAGCTGTTTGGCGAGTAACTCGAGGGTTGCCTTGGTAGTTCCGGTGGTTGAGTTTATGGAAGGTAGAACTCAGAGGGGGTGGGCAAGGGTCGGGGGAATAGCATGACGCCGGTGATATGGTTGGCGACATCCGGTTTCGGATTTGCCTGTCATTGTGGCCAGCCACAGCACGCCTGCGCCTACAGAGGGACCATGGGTGGCTTGCGCTGCACCATCCACAGCTCCATCCACACATCCCATATCCAGTGTAAATCCGAAGGAATAAGACCGGGAGGCATGTGGATGGGAGCCACGTTTCATCAACGGAGCCGTCCCACACTCCTTCACAGGCAAACACAAGCACACTGTATTTGGGGAATCAATCGCACACAAGGCGGTGGCTGGACAGTAGTCCGCTCCACACTGAGTGCATGGAACTACTCTTTGATCCTAACAGGGCCACAAGGACCGTGCACCCCGTCCCCTCCAGCAACGACCAACTGTCTCCTGGAGCCAGTATGGACGAGGTAGTGGGTAAAAGACAAGTATGCACCTTGTCAACATGCACATCAAGCGCAGCCTCACCGGGGATATAAAGCAACAGCCAATCACTTGAGAGAAAGATAACAAAGAAAATATAACGAGTAATGCATAAGGAAAGGGTGACATATATCTTTAAGTAATGAGCATCTGAAGTAAATTGTTTACAGAAGAATGCGAGCTAAGTTCACGAAGTCAGCAAGTATACTTTACGGAAATGCCACGAACACAAAAATGTTTTCGAAAAGGACTAGTATTGGCAAGTTTACAGAAGAGAGTACAGATAGACATTTATATGAGGAAGCAAAGCATTGGGACAAAATTGAAAACCCACCACCTGAAATAAACAGACTTAGCACGCAAACAAACGGTGACATAAATCTTAAATTAGTGAGCATATGAAATAAGCTGTTTACAATAGAATCCGTTTACAAAAGAATACGAGGTAAGTTCAGGAGGTCAGGAGGGATATTTTATGGAAATGCTACAAACCCGAAAACGTTATCGAAATAACTACAAGTGGCTTAAGCGACGTGTGCAAGTGTATAGAAGGGAGTATAACTAGGTATTTATATGGGAAAGAAAAGCATTAGGGCAAAATTGAAAACCCACCACCTGAAATAAAGACTTAGCATGCAAACACGCGGTTAGTAAATCGAATGCAGCGTACCTACAAACGCTGCGTCGGTTCTGCCTACGTTCTCTGCAGAACCGGTCGGCGCTTCGGTAGTAGTCCCGAGTGGCCTCGTTCATGGCTCACTAGGCCTGCCTGACTCTGGCACTCGCAACCGCATGTGCTACAGCACCCTGCACTCGATGTCGACGTACAATCCATCGGTGCGTACCGCTTCCGCACTTGCCGTTTCTTCTCTGCATGCATGAGGTCTTTCTCCTGCACTTCAGCAACTGCCTTCATGATCAGATCGCGCCATGCACCCCGATCAACCGTCTTCGATTCCCATGACCTGCAATCAAGATTAGAACGTGTGAGGACCACTTTAATCATGTCCTGGTAACGTAACTTTGGTTTCCCCAGGTGCCGCTTCCCGATACTCAGCTGACTGTATAAAAGTTGTTTCGGTATCCGAGTCGAATCCATACGCCACACATGACCGAGCCATCTCAGGTGTTTCAGTAAAAGGATGCAGTCCACTGCACACATCCCACTTCGGCACAACACTTCCGTGTCTGCAACTCTGGCGCCCCCAGCCGATGCGCAAAATTCGTCGCAGACACTGCTGATGGAACCGCTCGAGATATCGCACATCCCGACGGTACATCGTCCACGTTTCACTGCCGTATAGAAGAACGGACAGCACCATGGATTTGTACACCATCAGCTTTGTGCCAATGCTAAGCTGATGGTTGTTCCACACTCGGTACTCAAGCTTCCCGAATGCCGCTACTGCCTTCGACACGCGAATACGCAGCTCACTGTGTAGCTGCTGGTCAGTCGACATCACACTCCCAAAGTAGCAGACGCGGGAAGTGGTTTTCAATACTTCAGCACCAATGTTGATTCGCGGCAATATTGAAGATTGCACCTCCGGTGAAGTCTGAAAGAGACAGACAGTTTTGCTTGTGTTGATGGTGAGCCCGAATTTGGCCGCTATCGAAGCCAGGGCACTAGTCATGTGCTGCAACTCATCCGCGCTGTGTTCAAACAATGCACAGTCGTCAGCAAACAGCAACATATGGATAGTTGTCTCACAGACTAGTTCTTGCACCGAAATGACGGATCTTCAGCAACCCACCATCATAACATGCATAATAAAGATAAATAAGCTTTTTAGGTCTTCAAAATGTTTTGGGGTTTCTATGTCGGTTTTGCTAAACGTTTGTGAATGAGACGCACGATTACCAGTAAAGAGGAAAAATGCGTGTTAATGGGAATAGCAATCGTCTACAATATCTGTAAAACGGACTGGACGTTTGACCTCTCTGCCGCGTCGGCTGGTTGCCTGGGGTAGACTTTGGGTAGGTTGAAGGTCAAGGCGAACGGAGGGTTTCGGGCTATCCAGTGCTCAGGAACTTACCGCAAGTGCGGGTGTTTGTGTGATAATATCAAGAAGAGTTGCAAGTGATTCGTCAAAGGAAGCTACTCTGGGGCGGTCGATGGACACCATTGTTTGTTGATCATTCTGGTCTAAAGTGAGATGTTTCGGAGTCCGTTGCAGGAGTCTGAACGGGCCAGTGTGGGGAAGTGGGAGAGGGTGCCGCGCTGCGTCGGTGTGAAGGAAGATGTGAGTGCAGGCTGAGAGTCCGCTGTGCATTTGCTCATCTCTAGTCTGTTCACGGAGCGGAGTCGAGCGTCGTGAACGCATGCTTTGAGCTAGGGAGAACAAAATGTTAGGCGGAGGCATACACGACGATACAGGGGACGAAATGATTTCTCCTGGCAACTTAAGTGTTGTGCCGTAAACCAGCTCTGCTGGTGCACATTGCAAGTCAGCTTTGATGCTGTTGCGAATATCTAAGAGTACGAGTGAATCGCTTTCACCCCAGCTAGGTTCGGAGGAGGCGCAGAGCAAGGCTTTTAGCTGTCTATGGAAGCGTTCGACTAAACCGTTGGCTGCTGGGTGTTACGCTGTGGTATGAATGCGGCGACAGCCTATAAACTTGCAGAACGTAGAGAACTGTGAAGATTCGAAGGGTGTTCCACCGTCAGTTGTGATGGTGGATGGGCATTCGTAGTGCGAGACCCACCGATGTAATAAGGCCGGATAACGGTCTCAATTGTGCAGTCTGTTAGGGGAATAGCTTCTGGCCATCCGGGGAAACGGTCGACACATGTAAGGATGTATACGAATCCGCGTGAATGATGCGTGGGACCTACTAGTTCTAAGTGTACATGCGAGAATCGAAAGTCCGGGGCGGGAAAAGAAACACGAGGACTGAAGTTGTGACGATGTATTTTATGTATTAATTGATCTATCCCTATTAGTGATCAGCTTCTCGCATCGTCGAAGAATATACAATTTATTTATTTTAGTAGAACTTCTGTTGGTAGCATGTTCCGGAAGTTACCCTAGTTTTCTAGAACTGTCTATAAAGTTAGCTCAGACGGTAAGACCAATTTCAGCAAACTCGGACCACATCCTTTGTAATTTGGTAACACGGGAATCCTGGTCACGTAGGTAGCAATGACATTTTCTAAAGACAACGCCTCACGAATGTATCGCCAATGCTCTAGGTCATGTGCCTAAACGTCTTCAGGAGATGAAGCTTGAGACTCGGGGACACCATGAATAATGACGGTTTTCAGCGCGTGTTTTCTACTTCCCTGTTTCTTCATATCTTTTGATCGTTCTTTCCACGGAATATTCGATAAGATACGTACTCCGTCTGATTCTCTGTGATGTCGATTCACATCGAGCAGAATGGATTCCGTTTCGTCCGCGGAATGTAGTGTTACTCGAAGTAGTCAAAGCTCACCATAGTGTAAGGAGTTTGGGTGTCGTGCGACGCGTCTCAGCGTAGTGGGTTCAGCACGTAGGTTGATGGCATTACAGATGGAATCCCAATGACTACGAGCGTCTATCATTTTATCCCTTATTGTGTAGGATTTGGATTCTGGAACTTTATTGCACACAAGACTTAACGCACCATGATTACGTCTCGTGGTTCGCAGCTTTAAAGCACTAGGTTCTTTGGTTTTTTGTGAATTTGTGGACCGCATTGGCGGTAGCGAACCACGTTAAGGCACGTTTCTGTCCTCTCCGGTAAGTGGAATCACAGGTGTCTTTGACGGCGTTTTCCTAGAAGCAACCGCTGCGTAGGATGCCCAGTTATTCTACTGTGCGCTTGCTGGAGTTTTGTGTTTCCAGTATGTCAACTAAGAACGTAGAAGCAAGTGGGTTGTAAACGACTATTTCACTTAGTGGAGTCATGTGGTTAGGGGCCGTTGGAGACTGAGATGCGATGGTTAGGTTGGGACGCCTGGCTCTCTTCTTCGGACTAAACGTGGAGTTTGTAGGTGTCCGTTCAGTTTCCAGTATAGCATTGTTTGCTTTCACAGATGCATTGCTAGCGTTCATCAGTTGCTCAAGTGTTTCCGCTAATTTTTCCCACTTTTTCATTAGGAAAATTACACAATTAACAACACGGATGGATTTGCACACCTGGCAGAACCAAAATGCTTCGGTTTTGCTGCTGTAGTGTCTAGTTTCGAGTGCACTTATCCCTAAAAACTTGGAATGGTGGGCTTTTTGGCAGTTAAAACAAACTAGACCAGACTTCACGGTTTTTACACATGGGTCACAATTGAGTTTCGAATGGGGCATATCTACTTGAGATGTGTACTTCGTTATTGTGACTTGCACCAGTTCCAAAAGGGATTAGATAGAAAAGGAGAGTTCAGAATCTATTTTATAGATCTCTTACTGACCACTAGCTTAGAATGGAATAATTCTACTGATATATGTGGTCACGGTCAGTAATGGAGCAGCGAACTAGGAATGACCGCAGATGGTGGTGATATGGTGCAAATATTCCCCACTAACAAGATGGAATGGAGTAACTGGATGTGTACAATACAACTGGGGTAGCGAGAGGATAAAGATACTGACGCCCCGTGTATGACTTCGCTTCAATGTTCGTTGCGTGTCTATCGGCGCTGGTTTGAGGTCAGGGGTGTCAGGCGTGTCGCGTCCAGATGAGTCACACGTTCCTCAGGGTAGATAGGCGACGTGCGTGCTATCGATCCAGCCGGTAAGTGGATAGGCAGCGATGCAGCGTAGGATTGAGACAAAGCAAGATGACTTGGAAAATACTGTCTACTGATGACAGTGGCTGTTCCAAGGGCTGACCAAATTGACAACCATCGCTTTGTACAGCAGCTTAGAATGGAATAATTCTACTTGTATGTGTGGGCAAGGTCAGTGCCGGGGCAGCGAACTAGGAATGACCGCATATGGTGGTGATAAGGTGTAAAGATTTGATACTAACAAGATGGAAGGGAGTAACTAAATGTTAAACAACAACAGGGGTAGCAAGAGGATAGAGACGCCGTCGCCCCGTGTAGGACTTTGCTTCATTTTCCGTTGTATGGAGCTCGGCCCTGGTTTGAGGTCTGAGTGGTCAGACTTGTCGCATCCCGATGAGTCAAACCTTCCTTAGGGTAGATAGATGACGTGTGCGCTACTGAGCCAGTGGATGGGCGGCGATGCGAAGTCGACTTGAGGCAAAGCAAGGTGACTTAAAAAATGCAGTCTATGGAAGACAGTTGCTACACTAAAGGCGGACCATATTGACAACTATCGATTTGTACAGCGACTAGAAGGAATGGCAGTAAGGTGTTCGGGTGACTCAAAAGGAGCTTTAAAATAAGACTACAATAGTTCTTGCTCGTCGAGAGGAAAAATAAATTCTCCGACAAAATGCAAGCACAGCTGACTTCAAAATTGCGACAGTACGGCTTGCTGGTGATCCGCAAACGACAGAGCGAAAGGATGTACAGTGATAGGAAGAGCTTGCGGAGTCAAATCGAATGACAGTATGTAGGTCTCTGTGCGAATATATCCGAAGGTTTAGGGGCGAATAACGCAGGAGGACACCTCTTTTGCGACCGCTCGGTAGAGTTCTAATGTTTGGATTAGACCAAGATAATCTATGATGATAACCCCTAGTTTCTTACACTGTTCTTTTTGCGGCACACTTTGTAAAGTAAAAACCAGCCTGGTGGCCAAATGCTTCGCTCGCTCAAGCTTTGCTTCCTTCCTTGGAAATGATGACGAGGATGCTACCAATGATCCATGTTAGCTTCGCAGCCACATAGAACGCTAATGATACTTCTTGTTTTGCCTGTCTTAGAAGGTTAACTTATGGTATCCTGCTATTCACTCATCATTATTCGCCACCACGTATAGGGCACACTTCTATCTCTTACACCACACTATTTGCACCTTCACCGCGCGAAGTTTGGTACTGTGCGTTTTCGACTGTTGTTAATTAGGCTGACGTATTGCTACTATTCATTAGAATAGTTAGACTACCTGGCTTGTCATACTGTCTTGTTTCTAAGGGGAAATAATGAAAGCAGCAGTGCTAGAATAAACACAGAACAGAACCCGCCTTATTACTCTCCCGTCAGATACAAGTAAGACAATGCAATCAGGACAGTCCGTGCACAGACCTGCTAACATATTGGCTAAATCAATTAAGCCACAATCTGCTAACACTGACTTAGCCTCAACTTCTGACTGCAGGGTAATCGTATCAGATCGACAGAAAGAGGCACATGATAAACTTAAGTTTCTTGAGATAGGATTGAACGCACTCAAAAGCAACATCTCTGTACTGAGCGAAACCTTAGCAAAAATGCTGCCTCTGGCTCAGCTCTTGGAAATCACACAGACCAATGATGTGAATAACCTCAAAGTAGTAGGGAAGCTACTTACCCACACTGCTAATGAAGTCTCCGAACGAGTTAATCGTCCAAATAAATAAATAAATAAATAAATAAATACTTTATTCTCGACTATGCGAGGCACGCCCATGGAGGCATGATCAGATATGTACAACTGTACAAATATTTTATGGCAACCGTGACAGCAATAGTAGAAAATTGGTGGTATGTTCGTGGTAAAATAAATAAATGGATAGTTTATTCTCAGCTTCATAGAGACGCACCAACTTAAGCATGATCAAGGTTTAAAACTGTTGTGTATCACGACGATACTCCGGGTTCAATGGTGTATAGTTAAAACGGTGTCAAGAGGATTTGATATGTGAATCTAGTCGACTTGCCAGTATGTAGTTGTGGGCTGTGACTTTATTCAGTGTCGAGTCACATCCGCCACGTCGCAGTGTTGTTAAACAGACATATGTGGCTTTTTATAGGGAGAACGCTTGCCAGGCGAAAACCCACCACGTCCTGCAACACTGCCGTAAAGCATTTTGAACATTAAAGTTGAACTGGCAAAGCCGCTTGACGACTGGTTTCACCTTCGGTTTTTCGCGGGGTAATGGCTTCTAATTTCCTCTGTTAGTTGGACGGGTATTTTGCTCTGGGTAGCCATGATTTTTTGGGGTCGCTGGAGGAGAGGGACATCGCGATTTTTCTTCTTGTTGTATGTCCAGGTGAGCAAAAGTTTCAATTTTTCCGCTGTTCAGATTTTTCAGATGTATAATGTATGGGAGTATGAGGATGTGTCCAGTTCTCCATACTGGGCAAGGGTCATGATGATTGTAGGTTGGTCCTTGCGGAGTTTTACTATCCTCCATGTCAGTCCTTGTGGGTTGTTCCGTCCGTCTTGGGCAAAATTGTTCCTCAGTCCAATCCCAGATCTCCAAGATGTCCCGGACCTCAGAGAAAAGGGAAAGTGGGAGACAACCGAGAGAAGACCGCAAGACTAGGCATGGAATTGAATATTGTTAGTGTCTTGTGTTATAACATTTGGGCTGGAGACAAAAGCATGTACACTGTGCAACAATAATTATGCTGAAAATGTCTTTTGAGTATCCTATAGAATCATTAGCCGTATAGGTGGATTGCTATCGCCCGCGTAGGGACAAGAGCGTTGCACCAGTAAGTAAGGTACGAGTATCCATTTGATATGAGTCGATAGTTGCGTGGGGATAGAGCAAAGAGAGTTAGAATGTTGGTAGTTATTGTCAGGTGCATGAACAGCACGTAGTTAGTGTAATCCGAGAGAGGGGCATAATAAGCAAAAATAAATAGGTTGCTGCGAGAGAGTCTTAAAGCTCAATTGGTGGCAGGGCAGCGGAGGGACTGGATGCAGATATTCAGGAGGAGTAGAGGTTAATCAGGTACGGGGTGGCTCCTAACAAGCACTGGATCATCGCATATGCATGGGGCCGATGGCCATTAGCTACTTCTGAAGAGAAATGCCGAATTTATGACGACCGACAGATGTTGGCGCTAGGAATGACTCAGTCGCCAGATGCAGCTATTCCAATCGGACGCTTTGTCACTAGTGTATGCCTATAGGGTCGATGAGTGTATCTATGGGCCAGTGAAGGTAAGTGATAGGTCAACAGATCAGCTAAGCTGTGACGCAAACAATCCAAGAGAATGAACATTGTAAGAGTGAGCGAGCTCCGGATATCCGCAGAGTTAAGTGGAAGCTATGACGACTAGCTGCTGGTAAGCAGAGATAGTGTCTCTAGGAAAGAATGAATCAGTGGCTGCTGTAGCCATAGTATTAAGGCGTTTGTCTACTAATGGATACCTACAGCTTTGTTGAGGAGGTCAACAGGCAAGCGAGGTTTAAGAGTGACATACGGCAGAAGAGAATGAAGGCTGGAGAGTCAAGAAGTGGCTCCTTGTAGGCTACATGGAGACAACAATGTCTAGCTATTGTCAAGAAAAGTTGAGGCGAGTAAGATGAACGACGGATAATGGCGCGCTAGGAGAGAGGAGAGTGACCAGCAATAGAGTTTGGGCTAAGCCTTCAGTAACTAGTGGATCCTACGGTGGCACATAATAGGTCGGCAAACCATCTGAGCTGTAAAGTAAACATTCCAAGTGAGTTAATATTGTAAGAAGGGAGCGACTCCCACAGAGCTCCGGATATCAGCAGAGTTAAATGGAGGCTATGGCGACTAACTGATGCTAAGCAGAGATATTGGCTTTGGAAAAGAGTGAACGTGTGGCTGGTGTAGCCATAGTATTAAGACGTTTGTCTACTATTGGATACCTACTAGTTCGGTGAGAAAATCAACCTGGGAGGGCACCTTCAGA
Organism: Dicrocoelium dendriticum; assembly: GCA_944474145.2. NCBI lineage: Eukaryota > Metazoa > Platyhelminthes > Trematoda > Plagiorchiida > Dicrocoeliidae > Dicrocoelium > Dicrocoelium dendriticum. The sequence continues at coordinate 21,733,045 of OX104059.1, read as the reverse complement.
GCGCCCGAGGGCACAAGAAAATGAGGGTTGGAGAGTCAGGGAGTGGCTACTTGTAAGCTACATGGAGCCAACAATGATTAGCAATTGCCAAGAAGTGTTGACCAGAGTTGGGTAACGGCGCGCTAGTAGTGAGATGAATAGCCAGCATTGTAGTTCGGATTAAGCCTTTGGTTTCTAGTGGGTCTTGCGGTGGCATATAATAGGTCAACAAAACATCTGAGCTGTGCCG